>JAVTVJ010000467.1:0-141988 GCA_034509425.1 Eopsaltria australis
TTTCTTTCTCCCTATTGCTTTTTTCCAGGACATCCTTCCTGGACTCTGTTTAGTTTTGTTCCCTACAGCTACCTTCTCCACCTTGTGGTCTGTGCACCAGTTGCTGTGTCTTTGCCTGGGTGTAGCTTTCTGTGCAGAGCGGTGGCAAAGTGGAGGCTGCTGCAGCTGTGATGGTGTCAGGGGTTCAAACCCTCGAGTGCCTCTCCTGAATGCCTTCCTCAGTGGGGTTGATAGAGGCACTTCCAGTGGTACAGGACAGTGTTTCTTCTGACTACTCCCCAAAAAGTGTCTGCCAGCCCAGCACGTGCAAGGATGGGCAGCACAGCTCTGTGTCTCCAAGCTGCATTTCACCTCCTGAAAAAAGGGATTTGCTCTGCCATAGGCTGCTGTAGAAATGGGGCTGGCTTTGTGTCCTGAGGCTGGGTTTAGGTCACCCTTAGATGTGCCATCTCCAGTGACCTGGTTCCTTCCAGGGGAGTCTCCGTGTTGCTGCCCAACAGTCACACAGTGGGAATGAGAACAGCCTGAGTAGCTGCAAACTCCCCTGCCTGAGCTGCACGGCCTATGCAAGTGCTCCTCACTCAGGACACAGTGCTGGCACAGCCCAGGGGAGGTCTGGAAAGACTTATCTGTCATGTGAGGGGGCAGGCTGGCACTAGGCACAAGTGTGTGCTGCTCAGCTGAGATATTACTTAGCTTCAGGAAGCCAAGTTCTTTACAAACTTTCAGGAACTGGTCATTCAGCTGGGCTGGCAGTGACTCCAGACCCTCCTTCAGCAGCTGGATACTGGATCTCATATCCAAAATCTCCACATCTTTCTGGGGAAGCAGAAAGCAGAGCAGAAGCAGTAAAAAATGCACAAAAAGGCACAATAGTAAGAAAGTTTTAGGTACCATGTGTGAGTTTGGTATTGACCCGAAGATTAGCAGTTTGTATCTTCCTGTGTAATACATATCCTCAAACTGTCCCACAAAGGTGAGAGGTTTGGGACTGGAGCATCCCTGTAACCCACTGTGTGCCCCCTCTCCTAGGAGCACTGCCTTCTCACACGCTGCTGTGACACATCTTTGCCAAAAACAATTCCTGCAGCAGGGCCTTTGGAGAAACCAGACCTGATCAGGAGGTCTCAGACAGCTCATTCTTATGTCTCTAACACCCACTCGTTTTCTTTTCATGTCTTTTTTCCTCTCCCTGAGACACACCTGATTGAAGGGACAAGGTGCTGCACTTATGCGAGGTGCTCTCACAGGCATGCACTGCACCATCTCCCTAAGCAAAGGCATTTGTCAGATGTGGAAGCAGTGAGTGCTCCATCACAACCTGCCACAACAAGGCACTGTTGTCTTCTTCTCTTACTGACCGGGGCTTCATCAGAGCTTACAGCACTGTTAGCCAGCGCTAGGGTAAGCCTCTGTCAGTATCTGGCCTAGAATTAGCATTTTAATATGTCTTTCATTATAACAGGAGCAGTCTGCTTTATAATCCACCATTTGAAGGCAATTTAATATTCAGTTAATATTTTGAAGAAGCAGGAGAAATTCAGAACGAGGATTCAGAATAAAAGATTAATTTCTTCACTTACGGCTGCAAGTCTCCTCTCCATCTCCAGCAGTGCCTGCTCCATTTGGCTTTTATCTGTCAAAGCTTTCAGCACCAAGCTGCAGTGACTTTGAAGAGCATCCTCCACTAAATGGAGAAATCAATAAAAAACATATTTGGTCTTTCATTTGTAATTGTGAATAAAGTACTATCAATACTATTGCTACTTCCTGCATGGCTTGGCATGAATCACCACGATTCTCCTGCTGAGATCTCCTCAAACCCTGAGCAATGAACAATGGGGTGGATGTTCAATGCAAAGCACTTGAAATTTTTAAGATGCTGCACATAGGCCAAACCTCATTTACTGCCCTCTGTTAATGTGGCAGCTGGAGAAGAGAGGCTGTGCAAAGCTGCAGAATTTGGTAGGCTGAATGCAGGGAAGGCTGAGGCTTGGTTGTCTGCCAGGTGCACAACAGGCATGGCTAAGGCAGGGGGACCCCAGTATAGCAGATCCATCCCCATATAAACAATGCTCTCATGCAACCAGGTGATGGTAAATGGGGCTTGAACAGGATGGAGGTCTAAGAGGTTAATGGATAAGAAATGCAACCAGAGAAACTGTGTCAAAAATGCACAGAAGGCTGAAAACTGGAGGAAAACTGCAGGAAGGAATAGAGGGAAATGATGAAGGAGTGTGCAAAGAATTGGAAATTCCATTTGCTGGTCATGGGAAGAGATGGGGTCAGAAACCACCTGAACCAGCCAGCTGTGCCCTGCACTTGGTAATGGGGGCCCCAGCAGTGTCCTGTGGAGGCACAGGCTCCCTAGGAGGATTTTCAATTGGATCAAGTTGCTCTTGGCTTCAGTCAGTCTTGTTGAAAAACTGATAAAGCCCAGGGGTTTGTGTTATATGATTGGATGAGAATATAACTCCCCCTATACAGCTTCAATTACTCTTACAGAAACCACTGCTGTGCCTAATACACTACAGGATGGGAACACAGTTTGCAGTATGTGTGGAAGTGAAAAATCTTTAGCAATCTTGCTGAAATCTTTAAAATCATAAATTAGGACAGAGAGAAAGAGCTGAGAAAGAGCGAGGAGAAAGAGATTAACATGTCTGGTCTTTCCTGTGAAGGGTGCAGGAAGGTGTGTACAGATGGTGTGGAATGTTGGCTGGTGGGCACAAAACAGGATCCAAAGCACTCTTGCTGAAGTAAAGCACTGCCAAACCAATGGGCCAGGAGAACTGAAACCCCAGAGTACTGGAGTACAGACACCACATACCTGAGAAAAGTTGGAATAAAGCCTACATTTCAACAAGTGGCTACAAGAGCTCTGCAATTAATGAATCTTCTTTTGCTACAGATCCAAGGTGTTTGAATTTGGTGTCAGAGGAGCTGAGAGCCCATCTGAAGCTCTTTCTGCTCACCAGTTTTTATCTCAGCTCCTCGGTAAGCACCTCTTGCCCCACAGTGCTGTGCTCACAGGCTGCAGAGCTGCAGGGCACTGGGGATCCCTTCTCCTCCTGCTCAGCTATTTTCATTAAGCTTCCAGGGACTTAATTATCTCAGTGAGCTGTGCCCTTCTGTCAAACTGTAGATGGAATTGGTTAAAGAGCTAAAAACTATTAGGGAGAGGCAGGCAGAAAGCAATTGTACAGGCTTTGCTTCTGTGAAAAAACAGGGCTGTTTTAAAATTTTGGGAAGAAAGAAAGGAAAAAAATCTGAGCAATTATAGGCTTAGTAATTCGTTCTTATATGGTGCAAGGTTTTAGAACAGACTTGGAGGAGAAAAGTACTCAAAGATATAGAGGGAAATGAAATAATAAGATGGAACAAGATTTAAAAAAAGGTGGATTGTGATTTAATGAACTAAGACAAGGCAGGTGACTTCTTTGACAATGGCAACCCAGTGGCCTTTCTGTAGATTCAAACAAAGCTTTTCAGTGGAAGTTGTTATGTAATTTAAAAAAAACAGAGAAAAAATAAGGGGATACTTAAAAAACAAGCCTCAACTAAAGGGAACACATCAGCTCTTGAGCAGAACAGCATGAGGGGACAAGGCAGCTCTGAAAGGTGCTCATCAAGGCCTTCTTGTGCGCCAAACATGCTTAAAATCTGATGTAGTCACCTGGGTGCAAAAGCCAGGGCATTCAGTTAATGAGCAAGTGACAGAAGGATGCAAATGCCAGCACCAGAGGCTACAGGTGAGACAGGGCAGTGTGGTGTGTGGCAGTGCACCAGCTCTGGCTGACAGAACTGCTACGCACCCCAGGATGTCTGGAAGCCCACACACCTTCCCAGCTGTCTATGTGTAAGGAAAGAAAGAGACTGAACTGAGACATGGGCAGACAAAAGCTACAAGTTAATTAAGTGCTTACATGGTAATCTCCTCTTATGAAAGGAGATTGAGAGTGTTTGTGTCATTCAGCCACGCAAAGCAGAGGTGTGGGGTGGCACAGGGCTGGAGGTGCCACTTAGGGATGGACACAGGGAATGGCACTTCCTGGCACCAGGAATCCCCTGTGCCCAGCTGTGTTTTTAATTTTGCCTCCTCGGAAGGAGCCCTGCTTGGGCACAGTGCACACAGCTGTCATTTGGGAGAAGGAACCCTGCAGTTGCCTCATCCATGCATCTTCCTCACACACATTGAATTAAAATCACCTCCCAGACTTGAGCTCAAGGGGAATTTCTCCATTATTTCAGGATGCACATCACCACATGGCTTTGTCTTGTTCTCTGTAGGAGTTTGGCTGATTTCTGAGGATTGTCTGCACATATTTCAAACAATATGCTGTTGCAGACAATTTGGTTGTTGTTTTTAATCTTTTAGTGTTTTGCTCTGACAGATTTAGACTGTTTTAGAAACCTGGATATTTATGACTTGCAGAATGGGTTTGTAACAGGAGAATGAATGTTTGAGTGGGCCTTTTAGACTTTTCATCTCCTTGGTTAGACACAAGGGCTACCTGCAATCTGAGAGCAGTTTTTTTTTTAAGGAACATGCCAACCTACAAAGAGAAGGAAAGCAGCAGTGACTGAAGGAAGAAACTCCTTTCATGTCACTTTATCACCTTCCATGTCTACATAGTGAAGACACAAGAAGGGCAGCATCTGCAAGCTTACCTTATCTTGCTGCTCTTTCCCATAGGCTTAATTTTAGCTCAGAATTATTTTTAAAACTTACTGGTTTTCCTAGTCTGTCTATTCTTCTTCAACATAGTATCCTCAGTCTAAAAATAGTCCTGCATCCACTGGGCTTGTGATCTGCACATAGGTTTGACTCAGCACAGCGTGCTGCCGGCAAGCGACCAGCAGCCAGCCTTTTGAATGCATTTCGTTTGTACGTGTAGGAGTATTCTGCAGAAAAAACCCTCAGTGCGGAGGAGGGGCACTCTCCTTCCCTCCCTGTTTCCATACCCAGAGGAGTGTTCAGACTTGTCAAACACTAATAACCGAAGTAAAAATGAGTGTTAATAAAGGCTTAAAAAAAATAGGCCTTGAGATGGCCAAATTAGATCAGATCAAGGACTCTGTTAAGTCAAGTCTCTTGTCTTTGAATATGATCAAGGACTGCTTCAGAGGTTTTCTTCAAATAAACTCTGCAGCAGATAGTTATTGAATAACTTGATCACAGACAGAAAATCTTTACTCAGTTAATGGGTGACTTATGCACAGACTTGTGCCTCACTTGAGGTAATTTAAACAAATCAGTTTTTTACAATCTGAAACATTGCTGTGTTTTGATTTGCTGTATCCTTGTCTTCAGATGCTACTGTTTACAATAATAACATTTGGAATATGAAATCTGGCAAGAGATTAAAGGCTGAAGGACCTCAGGGTAGGGCTGCCACCCTGTGCTGCAGAGAGTTCCCTGCAAATCAGCCTGTACCCGGGTGCAGCTGCACTCCCAGCAGCTGCAAACTACAGCCTGAGCAGTCAAGGGAGGGAGCACCAACCTCCCAGACTAGGAATATTAAACAGCAACTGCTTCTGATGTCTCTCTATCATCATCTATGCAAAGCCCCCCTCAATCCCCCCTGGAAGGGATTGCACTGCTTCCACCTGTAAGAGTTTCCCTCTCCCCCTTTCCTCCAGCATCCAGAGGTTTCAAACATTAACGATGCCTGAAACATTTCCTTAAACCACCCTTTTCCCAGTTCTCTTGATGGAATTACAGAACTTACTCTCCACCACAGGAAAAACACCAACCCAACCCCATAGAGATGGCAAATCCACCTCACTGGGAAGTCTGGAACTTGAGCAAGGTATTTATTCCCTCACCCAGCAAACACCCCCACGGAGCACTAAGCAGCAGATTACATGCCTGTCTCACGAGAAACATAATGCTCCCAATAAAATAAAGCCATCAGCAGCAACCAAAATCCCAGGACATTCCATGCAGTCTAATCCCACCCACGCCACCGGGCTCTGATTTCCACAAATTTTCACAAAGTCAATATTTGTTTGCAGGAAGTTTGCAGAAAGCTGCATTAGATGCTGGGAGAGGCACGTTGTGCTCTTGCTTCCTGATGGCCAAGCCCAGCCTTCCTGCCACCATCACCTGGTTGTGGCACAAAAAGAGCTGGATTTTTTATTGAAGGAACACAGCCAAGATCACATAAATGTGTTATCGATTGTGCCACGAATCCATATGAAAATCCCCCAAAAGTATCAGCAGAAAATTGCGTAAAGGAACTCAGTGTGTTGATCAAATGGCAAAGGCTCTTTTTAGGAAGGTTGGAGCCTCCCAACCTGCAAACCCAGCTTCAGGTTATTAAAAATAACAAAAAACGTGAAAATGGGATGACTTCAGCTGTTTTATGCATTTGGTGAAAGTTCAGTTCCTGAAGCCCCAGCCCTGGGGGATTTCTGGGGCCTTGTGGGGACCACAGTGCTGCTCCTGAGGTTGCAGTGGTTTCGTGGGTAACCCAGGGCTGCTCTGGGCAGGGCTGTCACCTTTCAACAGGGCTGAATTTATATTAAAACCCAAATCATCATTAAAACCCCAACAACACACAAGCGGCCTATAACAAAGCCCCTGAGGTGTTCAAAGTCTGTAAATCCCTTTTTTTCTGAACCTCTGAATAACAACAAACCCAAAACAATAATTAATTCTTCTCCAATGCACAGACCCAGTTCAGTAACAAGCGCTAAAAATACATCTGAACCTTAGAAACAAAAGAGGAGGCACGGAGCACTTTGAAAGTTTGCTCCAATGATTAAATAAATTAGACCTGAGCTGCTAAGAAGGGAAGGACAGAAAGTTCACTACCAGCACGACAAGATGTTGCCAGCTCTTGACTTGTTTACCAAGAGAAAAAAGGGCAAAACCCAGCGTATTTCAACAGATTTCCCAATTCTGGACATTTTTTATATTTAAGTGACAAGATGATTTTCAGCTCTGTGAGATCTCAGTTGATTTTTGACACGATGCCCATGCACAGGGCTCTGACAGCTGCCACACCATCACCGCTGCAGAGGGAAGGGGCTCAGCCTTCATCCCCCTGTGCAGGAAGGACAGTGACAATCCCAACAGAGCTCTCATCGCTGACTGTCCTAAAAATCTGTTTTTCTCTGCTCCTCTTCGAGCCCTCCAGGGCATCTCCTGTGCCACCACCTGGGGTTGGTGCTCTCACACCATCACTGGGATGAACTGGGATCCCCTGGCCAGCCATTCCCATCTCCCCAGGGGCTGCAGGGAAACTCCATCTCCTCCCCACTGAAAATACTGCTCTGGAAACCCAACGTTTTTTTTGTGACACACCAGGGATGTTCCCTTCATATTTGGAAGCATCAGTGCAAAAGGTCATTGTCTGAGGAAAGCAACTGTTCCCAAACCCTTGTACTGACAAGGATTTCACTTTTCAGCTGGAGGATATTTCCCCTGAGCTTCCCACTCTCCACAACCTGCACACAAACCTCCTGAAGCTCCACTTTTCCATCCTGGTCCAGAACTATTCATTTATTATAACAATTCTCTTCTCAGACACCAAAAGAATGCAGGGCTCCCCATGACAGCACTTCACTGAGCCCGTGAGGAAATTTCTTGTATCCCACTGCTTTCCCATAGCTTGGAGCAGCTCTGGGAGCTGCAGAAGGAATGAGTGTTCCCCTTCTGGGAGCATCATCTCTTTTTTTTTTCCCCTTTGATTGGGCCCTTGCCTGTGATGGACAGGGAGAGAACACGGGGACGGGACTTCTGAACACCCCACTGCTATCTGCACATTATTTGGATTTGCAGGTTATCAGTGGGGCAGCAACTTCGGCTATGACCTCATTAACTAATGTGGCCACATCAGCACCTCTCCACGGCCTTTATCACTCATCATGTGTCATAAAGCAGCCCGCTGACACCTCCCGGGGAATGCCGGTTGTATCTTATCTCCCGCAGGGGGAGGACCCTCGCTGGGAGACAGAGAGCACGTCTAGGAATGCGGCGGGGAGACGCGGCCGCCAGCGGCAGCTGACAGGGGATGATTTCTCAAACAAACACCGAGGGGGAAATTAATGGGCTTTGGTTTGCCACTGACAATGCCGAGCAGAAATACATTAACTCCCGGCTGCTATAATTTAAGAATTATGAGTGTAATTTCAGCCCAAAGCTACTGGGACGCTTCCATCAGCATCCAGCGCGCAGCTGCTCTGCGCTCCTCTCATCGCCGGCACATGAGCAGGGCCAGGATCTTTCATTTGCAGCCTTAGTCCTGGTGGCTGGACACTGGTGTTCCCTTCCCACATCTGAAAACCACAACAGCGTTTTCTCTTAATTTCTTCCCGTAAAAACCCTTCTTTGGCATCTCCCCGATTTGGGTAGTGTGAGGGAAAGCAGCTTGCTCAGAACAGCGCCCAGCTGGGGGGCAGAGATTGGAGTGATGCCAGGACACCTCACCCTGTTTTACCTCATTTCATTCTTCTAAAAATGGTTTATTAAAGGTGTGCTTTGCCAGGAAAATGCCACCTCTCCCTGGCAGAAGCTGTGTGTTCCTCTTGATGCTCAAGGAGTACTGGGCACAGCAGGGAGGGAATGAGGGTTTCACATCCTCAGCAAACACCTCTGAGGGTCCTAGGGAGCCCTCCTCACACTGCTCTGCTGTTACACCAAAATGCAGTGGCCGTGGATATTTTAAAGTATGCAAAATCCCCTGTAAAAAAGTAAAAGTGGTAATTTAAATTAAAAAAATCCCAACCAACCCCACTGGCATGGAGAAATTCTTCAGGCTGAAATCGAGGTAAACGGAACATGACTGTTTACACTGTCATGGGATAGGGCTGCTGAGATTCACCTGGGGAGCATCTCCTGCCCGTGGATATCCTGCCAGAATGTCATGGATGCTTCTTTTACCACTGTAAGATCTCTGGGGTATTCCAAAGTACTTTTCATCCTAACCCAAATGTTCTCATTTTTCCCTATTGTCTTCTTTTTTTCTCTGCTTTTTAAAAGAATGTCTTGTTCTCGGTGGCATTTTCCTTTTTCTAAATGATCTGTTGGAATAACTTGGAAAGATCAGCTCTGTGGGACCTGGGAAACCCACAACCCTGACAGCCTGGTCCCACCAACTAAACCCTGAAAAATCACCGTGCCTTCATTCCATTTCCTTGTATTCCCAACCTGTTATTGAGTCTGGAGACTAACAGAGCCCTCACCATCAACACTGGGATAAAGACTCTTCTCTGTGCCTTTTCCAGACTTAAAACCAGATCTTTTATTAAACCACATTAACCTAAACATCCTCCCTTTATCCCTCCCCTGCTGGGTAACACCGTGTCAGAGCACGAGCTGCCAGCAACGCTCCGGGTGCTGCTGGAAGCTGTAAAAGAGGCCGACGAAACACACGGAGCAGAAAACGTAAACACATCAGGTTGACGTGGATTAAACTGACCAGGGACATCGTAATGACTTTTCTCAATTGTTATAAACAAGAGCAGAGCCCAATAAACATTTTCCGTGCCCAGGCGCGCCAGGAAAAGTCGGTTTTGAAAGCGAAAATGAAATCGCGGCGCTCTGAGGAGGTTCCACTTGGGCAGGAGCAGCTCAGCGTGTCACAAAGCCCAGATTGTTTCAATCTGCACGTGCTCGATGCTCTGCTGGGCTCTAGAGGCAGCATTGGCTCATGGATGGACAGGCCCCAGCTCCACCAGCATCTCCAGCTGCTTGTGGTTTCCAGAAGTGGCCACAGATCCCCATCCTTGGCTGTGTCACCATTTCTGGAAGTGGCCACAGATCCCCATCCCTTGGCTGTGTCACCATTTCTGGAAGTGGCCACAGATCCTCATCCCTTGGCTGTGTCACCATTTCTGGAAGTGCCAAGACTTGGCTGTGTCACCATTAACTGCTCCTCTTTGGGAAGTGCTCTGGAACCCCAAGTGATGACACCCACACACATGAAGGTCCCAGAGCTCTCTGCTGGGACCCTGAGATGACAGCTCCAGTACATTGGGTGTCACACACTCGTCACACTGAGCTGAGACAGCTTTGGACGTTCATTGGCCCTGGCCCACCCGTGCCAGTGACTCTCCAAGGAGGATTCAGTGGGAAAGGCAATCCCCTCTTCCAGCCACGTCTCCACCATGAAAACCTGAGCCCCAAATCACTTTTTGCTTCAGAACAAACTCAAATTTGTGTTCCAGCTCCTTTTAACTTGAGCTTTTCTTCCCAGAAAAAAACCCAAAAGGATCAAAAAAAGAATATCTGATAATTGGTGGTGTGGCCCCAGAATTCCAAGTATTGTGCAGGTACTGCCTCAATGGGGAATTATTTTCCTTTCTCTTGTCCCCTGCATTGCCACTGAAGGTGCCTGGCTCTCGAAACACTCAGGGAATTTTTTTACATCGTATTTTTCAAATGATGCAAAACATCTCCAGGGCCTGACACAGCCTTTGTTTGAGTCAAAATTCATAACTTTCTGAGAGCCAAGCACAGGGTTGCGAGTCAGAGGAAGGGGACAGCTCAGCAAACTCTCAGCCACGAGGCTTTGCCCTCACGCCAAATTCAATGTGAGGCACAGGGACAGGTGTGACCACACCCCTGCCCTCACCACCCACAGACACAGACACTGCCCCAGTTTCCTCTTTTTCCATACAATTATCTGGAATTTAATACCCATTCCACGTTTTCATGGCTGGAGTTCTCCTCATGATGCTCCTCTGTGCAGGAAGTGCAAAGGATCATTTGGTCTTTCCGAGGGCCACCCAAAAGCACAGGTCCCCTGTGAGTGATGACGTGGAGTTAATAATTCATCACAGTGCTGCCTGCTGGATTCTCTGAATCAAAATATGATCAATGAAAAACAGTTGATTTATTGAGTTTCCTGTCAGTTTTATTTCCTGAAGACACGGGAGGGAGTGCAGGGGATGGCTGCTATGCAGAGAATGCTGCTGCAAAGTTCCACTGGATCGATGCAAGTTTGCCCAAAATAATTATTCTCTTAGGGAATGTTCAAGACACTCTGTGACACGCCAACCTCTTACAGCTTGAGGAGTTCAAAGCCTTTTGCCTGTGTCACTGTTTTCTTAGAAACTTGAGAAACTTTGGAAATAAATAGCTTTGCTTTAAAAGCTTGCTATTAATTTTTATATAATCTGTTTAATATTTGTATTATCTGTATGAAATGGATGTGAGTGGGAGGCAGAATATGGAAAAAAGAAGTCAGCAAGCACATTGCTGGTGGAGGCAGAATGCTCCAGCACCTCTCCTGCTCTCTGGCAAATAAATTCAAAGCATTTACTCCCTGCTGCATCTGCCTGAAGATAAACTCTGCAACAAGAACAGGATCCCTCTGCACCAAGGGTCTCCCAGCGCCACACCAGGAACCCAGACTGAGCCAATGCTCCAAAGAAGATCAAGTGTTCCAACAAAAATAAAGGGGGAAATGAGTGAAGGGGAGGGTTTAGATCGGATGCTAGGAAGAAATTCTTGGCTGTGAGGGTGGTGGGGCTCTGGCACAGGGTGCCCAGAGAAGCTGTGGCTGCCCCAGCCCTGGAAGTGCCCAAGGCCAGATTGGAGCCACCTGAGATAGTGGAAGGTGTCCCTGCCATGGCAGTGGGTGGCATGGGATGGGATGGGATGGGATGGGATGGGATGGGATGGGATGGGATGGGGTGAGCTTTAAGGTCCTTTCCAATCCAAACCATCCTGGAATTCTGGAATTCTCTGAGTGTTCAGCACTCAGGTGAGGTTGGCATGGCCACCAGGACTGGGAAGCAGGACAGATGATGGACTGGGAAGCGGGATGGATGTGATATATGGGAAAGCAGGACAGGTGTGATGCTCATCCCCTCCCAAAGCAATGATAACAGATTCTGGTCACACAGACACCTGTCCTGAAGATCAGAGCCCTTCCCCTAAAGCCTCAAACACAACAACATCTGGGTGTCCCCATGGTGCTGGCTCTGACCCTGTCGTTGCCTCGGTGCCGAGCGGAGCAGCCTGGTCGTGCGGAGCTCTTTGGGAATCAGCAAACCCCACCCTCCAGTCCCAACAACAAAACCTGCCCAGGAAAAAGGGCCTGGAGAGGTGGATTGGATTGTTTTCCCTCACACATTGAGAGCTGGGGTCTGAGCTGAGCACAGAAAGCCCCCAGTGTTTGCCTAAGATGGGATCTTACTTTCCCTGTCCCTTTCAAGTGCCCGGACCCTCGCAGGTGTGCGCTGCTTCGTTTTCCCTCTTTTTATTCCTTCCCCTTTTTTTTCTTTTTTTTTTGGGAAAGATTGATTACAGGCTAAGCAGGGCTCCTTTAGCCAGCACTCCCATCTCTAATTATTAGCACTGCCAACTTTTCCAGCACAATGCTCAGTGTCAGATAAACGAAATCTGTTCCTGTCTGTTCTGTAACTGATATCAGCTCCATAGTGACCGTCCCTGACCTCGGGACCCCGGGCTTTGTTTGCTGCTACATCTTTACTCTGCTGAGAATGGAGTCCACACACATCAAAAAAATCACCAATATTAATTAAACCCCAGATACTGTTATCAACTTCAGTGAATAATGGGCTTTGTCAAGCTGCACGGAGTGGCCTCAGCCAGACTTTGCTACTGACAACATTCAAAATATTAGATTTCCAATACTTCTTTCATCTTGCCCACAACCTCTTTGAATTAGTGGTTGTTGCACTGCAGCAGTCAGAAATCTGTTAAAAATCTATCTGGACACAGCACAATGTGATGCAGACACACGTTTTGATCCTCAATCACCCCTTTTCTAAGGGAAAAAATAATTAACCATGTTATTAAATACGTAAATACCCACACTCTGGTGCAGGATGGATATTCTGGCAGTGTGGGGTTTTCTGACAGCTGGATATTTTGGTCATGTCCAGCACAGCAGGCTCAAAGTGACAGAATTTGGGATTTATAAGTGCCTTTGATGGGAATAACAGCATTACCTGGGACCAACGTCAGTTTTTAGGGATACCTCAGCACAGCAGAAATACCCAATCCTGGCATTTACCAAAACTCTGTGACAAAAGGGGTTGAGGGAAGAGATTCACACAGGTGCTGCAAGGCAGGACAGGATCCACAGCAGAATCTGGGGATCCTGCTTTATTTCTGAGTGACCTTTTCAGGCTTTATATCAGAATTAGGCACCTGCAAGAGCCACTTGGGGCACTCCTAAGCCACTAGAGGTAAGGGAGAACACGTTTACAAGGGAATTTTTTAAAGCCTGATGTATGAAACTTTCCTTTTTAATGTTCAGACCTAGAGAATACTCAGAATGTTGACATTTTCTTCTAAAACTTCACAGCCAAGCCCGGCTATCACAACAGTGAGCTGGCTCCCTTTCCACTGCTGACTGCAGTGGGAATTATGTAATTGTGCCTGAGAGGGCTGGTCCCAACTCCTGATACTTCTGTCAGGCACAGAGAGAGGCTGGGACACAAATCAACTGCAAATGGGTCATGAATAATAATAATAATAATAATAATAATAATAATAATAATAATAATAATAATAATAGAAAACAAACAATAAGGATGTTGCTAAAGAAGTGAGGCCACCTTTCCTCCCTGAGCTCTAAAATCAAAAGCAGTGTAAAGGAAGTTTTTCAGCTCTGCAGAATTTCTAAGGCCTGAGCAAGGTGTGAGTGAATCCAGTCACAGTCTGACATTTCTTCAATACATTCCAAAAAATGACAATCCCTGATCTGGAAGGAATTTAACCCATTGTTCCTCTGCAGCCATGAGGGCATTGCTGTTTTATTGAGCTGTGAGTCCCCCCTTGCAGCACCAGCCCCTCACACCTGGGATCCCATGGTTTTCCTGAGCAAGGAACTTTCTGCTCCAGCATGGACCAACATCCCCAGGGATCCCTGGAACACTGAAAGTTGCTGCTGCTGTAGCTGAAAATCGATTTTTAAGCATTCATTACAAACTCACATCTCTAATGATGAAAATATCTGCTGTAATAATTTCAATATTCCCCCTGTTAATTATTTCATTAGCTTTATTGGTTTGATAAATTTCTGATTTTCCAGTCCTTTGGATTTCCATATGGATTGGAGGCAAGGGCAAAGCTCGGATGTTTCCTGCCTGGGGAGGGCTGCCTGCCTGTGCTTTGCTACCATTTATTGGAGTCCAATAAATTTCATATTAAGAAGAAATCCTTCCCTGGGAGGGTGGGGAGGCCCTGAGATCCTCTGGGTCCCTGGAAGTGCCCAAGGCCAGGTTGGATAGAGCTTGGAGCAGCCTGGGACAATGGAAGGTGTCCCTGCCCTTGGCAGGGGTGACACTGAATGGGCTTTAAGGTCCTTCCAGCCCAAACCATCCCATAATTCTATGATTTTCTTGTTGTTTTCTTGCAGGCTGCAAAGACACCTCACAAGAAACTGGGAACCTGCATTTTCTATAAAATAAATCTAATCACCCTTCACGGGTGGTGAGAGAATGCATTTTATGTTAATTACTGCTGAGTAACTCATTTGGTTTCCAGACCCCCAATCCTTTCCCTCCTCACCACATCTGCCCTGCTCAGTTTGGTTTTCCCTGTCTCTAAAATCCAGCTGAATGACAAATCAGCACAATTGGCACTTTTTGACATCCTCGATGTTGTCCTTCCTCCCTAAACTCTTTTCCCCAACTTCTTTCCCCGCCTGTTCCTAAAGGCCCGTTGATTACCTGGATAATTGACTGGTACTGCCAGTAACAGCAGCACAGACTAATTGAAATGTATGAGAAACAATTACGGGTAATTGGAATCAATTAATTGACGATTTTCTGGGGAACCGCTGCTTTACGCAGGCAAATCCTATTTACATTTCCACAGCCTGGGAAAAAAAAACCCCGAAAAAGCTGAAATTGTGGGATGGATTTTGAAGTGAAATTGTGCTGTTTTCATCGGGGCAGGTTCTGTTTGAGCAAAAGTTTTTGGCCAGAGGAGGGAGGAGAGGAGGGGAGGGGAGAAGGAGGGAGAGAGAAAAGAAGGCAGGAAAGGAGAAAAGTGGAGAAGGAAAGGAAAGGAAAGGAAAGGAAAGGAAAGGAAAGGAAAGGAAAGGAAAGGAAAGGAAAGGAAAGGAAAGGAAAGGAAAGGAAAGGAAAGGAAAGGAAAGGAAAGGAAAGGAAAGGAAAGGAAAGGAAAAAGGAAAGGAAAGGAAAAGGAAAGGGGAAAAGGAAAGGGGAAAAGGAAAGGGGAAAAGGAAAGGGGAAAAGGAAAGGGGAAAAGGAAAGGGGAAAAGGAAAGGGGAAAAGGAAAGATTGTGGGCATCCACAGTGGACACCTGGACACTTTTGGGATGTCAGCAGCTGGAGTTTCTCCTCAGCCCTCCCCAAGGCAGGATGGGTTTGACACCTGGAGCTGTTTTTTAGGTGGCTCTTCCCAAGGTGCTCACAGCTTATTCCTTAAGGATAACCAAAGTCCCAAAACCTCCCTCAGGATTCTGCCAGGAGCACCAGAAGCTTTGCCTCCTTTCAGAATCAAAACGTTCCTAGAAAGGGAAAAACGTGGCGAGAGGGAGGCCGGGAAGAGCCTTCACACGTGAGGAGGCTGGAGAGGAAAAATGCAAGGGGGACAGAGGTGGGCATGTCCCTGTCCCAGTCCCCAAACACCACCTGATGGCACCTCTGGGGTTGACAGTGCCTCAAAGAGCCCCTGAGGCTGCGTGGCTGCGAGCAGAGCCGCCCGTCAGGGTTAAGTTTAGTGTCTGTTCCTTATCAGATGAGAGCAGGCTGGAGTTTCAGCATCCTGACTCCTGCCATTCTCCCGCATTCATTCCCACTTCCTGCTCGCTGAAAGTCAAGCTCCCATTCACAAAAGAGGGGCCTTATCTCCTTACCTCTTGACCCTGAATCATGGCTGCAAACACAGGGTTTTCTTTCTGACAGCACCAAACAGGTGGCAAAGTCCTTTGGCTCTGGGTCTTGAGAGAATAAAAGAAAACATCATCTTCTGCTTCATTGTTGGGGTGTTGGAGATGGCAAATCTCAAGCTGCAAAACCCCTTTAAAGTGTACCTTTTATAAAGCAATCTGCCCTTTATAAACAGATCTGAGAAGACAGGAGCTTATCTGCACCCAAATCAGAATTGCCTCGAATTATGAGGAATTTCAGCAATAAAAATGGGTGGGTTTGGGGGCTGCTCTCTGGTGCTGAATCCCAAAATTCCGCTGGCTCCTTCCCCGAGGATGCCCTGCACAGCAGCTCTTATCAGAGCTGCCTCTCAGCCCCAGGCTGGCTCTGGAGGAGCTTTATCACATCTCACAGCCAGAGCACTTGAGCTGAGGAGCTTCGGTGGGGAAAGGACTCGAGACAATTAAGGGAACGACAACACGAGTGCCCCTGAAAACTTCAAGTGGCAGAAATAGATGTGCCTTGTTAAGGATTTGGGAGAAAAACCCTTTATTGGGGAGACAATGTTTTAATTTCTCCTCATCAGAATTAACTGGAAGCCTTCAGAAACCCAAGGATTTTTGGGTTTTGGGTTTTTTTTCCTACAAAACCGTGTTTAAAGAATGTGTTACCCCTTTGAGCTGAGGCTCTGCTCAGTGGCAGGGCAGTGTCCTGGTGTGTGAGCAGACCCTCAGCCTGCAGCTTTACTTCCCAATTTGCAAATTAAAACCACACAAAAACTCCAAGGCTGATAGCAAAGTTGCTTTTTACGTTTATGGCTACGGAAATTTTTGCTACAATTTCTTCCAAGCTGTATTTTAATGCCAAACTGCTGGAACACCTCGATGTTCTTCCAGCAATTCCAGGGGGGAGAGGCTGATCCTGATACCTGTGCAGCACCTGGCTGGTGCCTGTGGGAGGGATCCTCAAATCCCCATCCTGCCCCGCCCAGAGCCCCTGGATAACGGGAGGAGAACATTCCTGAAGGGAATCATCCCCCAGCCTGGGATGGGGCAGCTCCTAAGGAAAACCATCCAGGATCCCACAACTATTTATTAAAAAGAACCCAGTGCTACCTCTGTCCCCTTGGCTCAGGCGTCCAGGGTCAGATAAAAGTGACATGAAAGCATTTCTGCTGCCTGTGCCCCAGGGACAGTGCGAGGTGACAGTGCACAGTTGTCCCCAAATTGTTGAGCGAGCTATGTCATGTCCCAGATAGCAGCAAGAGCCTGCCCTGAACAAACGTGTCTGGGGCCCTTTGAACTCGTGATGAGCTCTGGGTGTTCTCTCCTCTTTATTTTTGTCGCTGCTCCAGCCCCCGGGGCAGGTGCTGAGGAAGGATCAGGACAGGCTTGCAGGAGCAGCAAACCCTTGGTGTGAGGGGCAGGGCTGCTGCAGCTGGGGCAGGAACACTGAGCCACTAGGCCTGGAACCACAGAGAATCATGGAATCATTGAGGCTGGAAAAGCTCTCCAAGATCAAGTCCAACCTGTGCCCAGAGCCCTGAGTGCCACCTCCAGGCCTTCCCTGGACACCTCCAGGGATGGGGACTCCCCAACGTCCCTGGGCAGCCCCTGCCAAGGCCTGACCACCCTTTCCATGGAGAAATTTCCTGTTCTGATCGTGTATGGCTGTGTTATAACCAGAGAAATGTCCAGCTCCAAACAGCCACCTCCCACCCCACAAAGATCTTCCCAAGGCAGCAATTCCCATTCCAAGAACCTCGGAATGCACGAGATCAGCTCTGTCCCAGCCACACCAAGGGGCAGAAGGAAACACCCCAAGCCATGGGCAGGCTCTGATGCTCCATGCACACCCAGGGCACTGCCTTTCTTCAAACTCCATTTTTCCCACTCGGACAAATTCTCCCAAGGTTGATATTTTCTGTTTGCCCCCGGCACCTGCGGCAGCGCGCCGCGCGTTCAGCCTGCCCCGATCCCAGGTTATCTCCATCCCAGCTTATCTCATCACAGCTTATCTCCATCACAGTTATCTCCATCACAGCCTGCAGCTCGGGCCTCCCAGCAGGACAGATGCCTGAAAGCTGATTCCTGTCAGGAGCTATTTTCTCCCCGAGACAGAGGAGACATTGTGCCCCTTGGTGCTCGAGTGTGGCCTTGGCTACTGCCAAAAGACCACCTTTTTGTTTTTTTTTCATTCCTTCGCTGAGACAAAACAGAATCCCTCTGCTGTCAGCTCTATCTGGAGCTGCTGAAAGGGGATGTATAAGCCCAGTAATGCTGCTGGGGAGATAACTGTCAAACAGCATGAAAACCCCTGCCTGTCTGCCCACGGAGGGACTGACGCTCCATGGTGGCTACAACTCAATGCTCAACAGCTCCTGGCATCTGTGAGGTCTCTTTCTTAGCTGCTTTTTAATGCCCTGGTGAAAGGAAACACTGTGGGATTCAGAACCTGCCTCTGCTCACCCAACTGGGCCACTGGGTGGTTGCTGGAGATGTGGAAACGGGCATTGTTCTCCTTGGAAGGGGAAAGAGGAGGAAAACAGGGAGCTCTGCTGCACACAGCAGGGATGTGAACCAGATTTTCAACCTGCTTTACAGTGCTGGGCCAGGAAAACAGATAAAAAATAATGGTAAATGTGTACCAGAGGCACGAGAACAACACTGAGTTGCTGAGAGACACCAAAGGCTTTTGCCACTGCAGTCATGCACAAAACCACACACAAAGCAGTTTGCACCCACATCAGAATAGAAACTGTGATGGGAGTATATAAAAAACTTACAGAGGTACTTTAAAAAGGATTAAATACGGGATTGATGAACATAAAACCCCCCAAAATTACCCTATTTGTAGCTTTACGCTAGAAACAGGCAAACTAAAAACTGAAAACCACAGTGGTCAGGAACCAATCCCCACATTATTCCACCCTTCTGGCCAGCAGCTCATTGGGATGAGCTCCAAAAGTTCCTTGAAGTCAGGAGCTCAGGACCCCTCTGTGATCCCCAGCCCTGGTTCAGAGATCTCAGCTGTCAGTCAGGGGGTTCAGTCACCACCACATCTGACAAACCCCGCAGGCTTCAATTTGCAAGGCACAAAAAAAAACCCTTGCACAAACGAGCACGTTGGGAACAGCAGGAAATGGGAAAGAAGTAAAAAAAAAAAAAAAAGGCAAAAAATGTCAATTCCAATTAAACAAAAACCCCAAACCCCATCAATTTCACTGAAAATATGAAGTTGATGAAGTTACATAATTCAGATGGAGAGTGCTCCTCATTTTTATCTGGCAATGAAGAGAAAGCAGATTTCATCAACAGAAGGAAAAGACTTTAATGTCCAGCCCTTAAACTCCTGAATATCAGAGTAAGCTGGACTAGTCCAGATTTGATGATGTTTGCCCTCCTAAAAATCTCTTTGCAAAATGAAAGCCGTTAGGGCAGCACAAAGTCAAGTTCAAAATTACTGGTTGGCAGCAAATTCCACAAACCATCCATATCTGCCCCTGGAAATACAGGTATTTCATATATGTGTGTGTATCTATACACATCAATTCAATGTTAAACTTCTGGCTGAGCACGCTTTAATGCATCCTCCTGGAATAAGAGAGTTTCATCAGGCTGAAAGGCCTGGGGAGGGAAAGATCTCCCAGCTGTTCTAACCCAGCCACGGAGCTCTTTGGAAGCTCCTTAAAGGAAAGTGCAAATTGGAATCAGGACCCAGCACACGCTGAAACTGCCGCTGCAACTGTCCCTGTGCAGCCCTCAATCCACCCAGTGATTCATCAGATACCTTCTTTTTGTTTTCATAAATGATAAGTAAATCCACTTGGTTTGTGTGAGTTGTGCCTGCAGGGATTCCCTCTCCCTCACCCCTGTGCTGGGGTGGCAGCGAGCCAGCACGAGCCAAGCTGCATTTCCCAGCCTGTGGCAGCTTGTCTGTTTATTTCTTTTCTTGGGGGGCAAAAAAAAAGAAAAAAAAAGAAAATCAGTCTAGAAGGAATTGCTGGTTTCATTGTTTAGTTCTGCTTTTCCTGCACTTAACCACAATATCAGCATCAAAGCATCCCCTGATAGGGAAATACAAACTCCCATCTCCAGTTCAGCCAAGAGCAGCAACCACCGCTCTCCCCGAATGAAAAGAACAATCGTCACTCACGTTTCATGCATAAAAAAGTAGTTTAAATTCCAGATTTTTTATATATTTACAGAGCTAATAATATAGAAGCCACTTTAGAGCCTATCAGCTACAATAACAAAAGCAGAACTGTGGAGATTTGGTGTGAAAATTTGGATTTGGCCACTGGAAAGCTTGGGTTGGGCTGAGAAATGCCTCTTGGATATCACTGGATGTCACATTGCTGCACAGCTGGCAAAGGGCTGCAAACACACTGGGAAAAGCCGCTGATGTTTCCTCAAGGTTCTCTGAGACTCCTGAGCTGGGTTTTCACTGCTGCTGATTAAGGCACGAGGCCCCACTCAGCTTTAAAAACTCCATTCCTTGCTGCACAAACTCCATGTTCCCATATAAGAACGAGGAAAATGACCCTGGAGACCTGGAGAGATGAAATCCCAGTTCCTGGTCAGCTCCCAGTTCAGAGGGGACAAGCGGCACCAGGCCCCTCACCTGGGGCACTGCCACCTTCAAATATCCACTGATCCATCCTGTCAGCCCTCAGACACTGATCCCCGCCCCAGAACACGAACCCAGGGTGCTGCAGCTCACCGTGCCAACACCAGCCATGAAATAAACACCAAAACACAAACCCCTGTTGGATTTAAAAATCTCCTCAGCCACGAGACTGAAAGCAAAACTAACGAGCGCCGCAGCCACCTCAAAAACTGCTCATTTTTCTTAAAATACAAACCCTCGGGGCCAAGAGGCCATAAATAGTGCAATAATCAGAAGAATCCACTTTTTAACAGAGGCACCTCTGCCAGCCTGGGTGCCTTTGATCAGAAATATTCGTGGGGAGAGGAGAAATCCAAATGTGTGAATTAACGACTCGGCGCTCCCTGGCCAGCCCAGGAAGCTGCAGTTTGGCTCCAGCCCGGCCCTGGGTATGGGGAGAGTGTTATCTAAACCACTAGGACGACTATAAAATATCTTAACAGCTTCTGCTGCTTAGCTGGGAGCAGGGCTCCCAGTATCTAATATGAAACAAGTGGGCCAGGCTGTGAAAGGCAGCTCTATATTCGGAGGCCGCAGCGGCTGGAAGCGATGGGGTCGTCTCAGAAGCTCTCAATTGTTTTTAAATTCTGTTTTTACAAGGAGCGTGAGATTTATAGGCTCTTGAGGGGAAGAAAATGATGTAACTTGAGTAAATCAACAGGCCATTTATTCCTGGCCCTGTTTCCTCTCTGTCACTGAGCTCTGGAACGAGCCCCCAAGCGCTCCCTCTTCAAAACAAGAGCAGCCCAGGCTGCGGAGACCTTGCAGGGACAGTTAAAGGCACAGCTCCTTCCTTCCCTCCCTCCCTCCTGAGCTGGGCACCCCCAGGGTGAGGGTAGTCCTGGGGTGAGGGCTCCCACCCCCAAAAAACCGGGGAACTGCTCCCCGTGCTCAGAGCTGACAGGAGCAGGGACAGGGCTGCTCCATCCAGGGATAAGGCACACGGATCTGCAGCTGTGAGAGGGGCAAACCCCAACATTTGGGGTGTTTGGTGAGAGCATCCCCAAAGCACAGTGTGGGAAGCAGGATGAGCCCAGCAATGGGGAGGGAAGGGGAGGTGATTTTTTTTCCCCTGTTTTTCCCTCTCTCGTGCTGGTTCGTGGTTGATGATGGATCAGTTCATCAGCAGCATTTTCCAGACTGCTCCCAAACCTTCACTGCTGCCCAGTGACCCCCAGATCATGAAGTGAGATCTCCTGACCAGCAGCCCAGCACTGGAAGCGGGGCAGAGAGGGATGATTCTCCTTACTGGGAATTCCAAGAGATTATTCCCACCCAAGGGCCTGCTGTGATTTCCTCTGGATTCTCCTCAGATGAAAATGTGATGTAAAAAGTGAGGAGAAGCCTGGGCACCCAGGAACTCCCACTGGAAGCAGTTCCTGTAGCCACTGCTGGGCTAGGGCTGGCCCAGCTCAGTGCTGAGGGACCTCGGGGTGTCTGAGCATCCTCACCCAAGGGGGAACGGCTTCAAATTGACAGAGGGCAGGGTTAGATGGGATATTGGGAAGAAATTCTTCCCCATGAGGGTGGGGAGGCCCTGGAATGGATGTCCCAGAGCAGCTGTGGCTGCCCCTGGATCCCTGGAAGTGTTCCAGGCCATGTTGGACGGGGCTTGGAGCAGCCTGGGACAATGGAAGGTGTCCCTGTCCATGGCAGGGGTGGGACTGGATGGTTTTTTAAGGTCCCTCCCAATCCCACTCATCCCTTGATTCTCTGATTTTAACCTTTGCACCCTGCAAATTCCAACCCTTTTTACCACCCCCTCACCTATTCCCTTCCCCTTGACCAAAGTGGGAAATTCTGGGTTGAAAACCCTTCTTTTGCTGGATCTCTGGTGCCAACAGAGACCTTCACTCCCCCCCTCTCCCTTCCCAGTGCTCTGCCTATTCACAGAGCCCCCAACTTTTGTTTGCTGCTGACACCCAGCTGCCTCTGAGGCTCTGCTGCAGCAAGCAGGGCAATTCCAGCGCTCAGGTCAGGCAGCCGGGCTGACCCCTCACCTTTGACAGTGATCTTTATCTAGACTCCATCTTAATTATTTATCTCAGGAAGGTCAGAAAGAAAATGCCTCTCTCAGGACCCCCACTGCTCCAAGGCTGCAGAACTTGTTAAAATGCGAGTTCTTTGAGGACGGGAATTCAAGCAAGCAGCGCAGAAAGTGCTGCATCACTTTTATACCCGTTAGGAAATGTTTAGGAAATTGCTCTCGGCTCACAATTATCATTTTCAAACCCAGCAATTGAGGAGCTTTCCTCATAAAACCGAGCCTCAGAAGGGCCACAAGAGCTTTGCTAACGAGACGTGAAAGATTCGACATCGTTAACGTGGTTTTGCCTGGAAGTTTAGCAAACACAAAAACCTCAGAGACAATAAAATGCAAAACCTCTCGAAAAACACAGGTAACATCTACATAAAGAATTCTTCAGGACTTCAGCAGCGTTAAAGCTTCAAGCATTTCAAGGAAAGTTTTAATAAAGTTATTAAAATCGCAACATTTTGTTCCCCCTGCGATGGTGTTTCCCAGCAGAATTTAAGAAAAGCCACACACACAATAAAAGGAAGAAAAAAAAGGGGGGGAAAAGCCTGTAGTAAAAAACTGGGGTATAATTTTCTTCAATCAACTCCAGCTCATGACTGCAATTACCCCAAATCTTTCCGAACCTTGCTGTGATACACCAGGGACAGGTCTTGGAGCCTCTGTGGGTGGCAACCTTTCATCTGCCTCTCAAACTGTTCTTTATTGTAAGGTTTCAAATTAGTGCTAGCAGCAATGAGCAAATTTGATAATTCGATCTCAAATTAGTTAATGTAATGTGCCAGGAACCACTAACTAAGGCTCTGCAAAGATGAAAATCTATCTCTGCCGGCTTGGGATGCAAAGTTAACCAGCCTGACAGTTCGGATTTGAAAAGTTGCTTTTTATTTTAATTAAAAACGAAATTCTGCTTTCAAACACCGCCCCCCTGCCCCCTTTTCTCTGCCCGCCGTGTGTTTGCCTCATTCTGCACGGGAAAACACGCTATAAACACACGAGGAGCACATTTCTTCTGGGATCCACAAACCGTGCCCGACCCAGAGAGCTGCGAATTGGGTGGAAATCATTAGGATCGTGTGTTCCGATGGAGCCTTTGGAGATAACAAAGTTAGCCGGGGATCTGTTTCCATGGCAGCTTTCAACGAAACGAGCCCGTGATTCACATGGCAGATCCTTATCTCCAGTTGAGCCAAACTCATTTGTTCTGGGAATTTATTTAACAAAAAAACCCACCCAGACATTGAGTTTTCCAGTGATTTTTGGGTTTGGAAGGTTGGGACTGTGAGGGAATTTCGCTATACCCCGGTGGGTTTGTTTGTCTTTAAAATGAAGCCAAAAAGACCAAGTTTGGTCTTTAAGAAAATTTGTCTTGGGGGAGCTTCTTCTCTCCCACCTCTGCACCCACTTTTTCTTTTCAGAGCAATTACAGGAGCCCCGGAGCTCACTCCAGTCCTGGAGCATTTGCCCTCTGCTTCAACGCCCTTTTCTGCTGATCCCCTTCACATTTCCATTCCCTGGAAAAGCTGTTATCCCCCTCCACCAAATAAAAACGTCATTATTCAGACAAAGTGAGATATTAAACAAGGCAGTCCGTGGGAGCCCCAGGTGGGAGTGTCTCAAAGCCACTGGGAAGTAAAAGTACAGGAGAATCATGTTCTAGACCCCTCTCTGAAAAGGATTTCTGACATTTTAAAATGCATTTTTTCATCCAGTTAAAAATATTCATTAAAATTTAGCAAATTTGTGATCAACTTCAGCCTCCTGAACAGAACTTACTTTACTTATTACTTTATTTTTGGTGAATAAACAGCTTTTAACATTAAAAAAAAGGCATCATCATCTGCAGAAGTAGCCAGTCTGTGTGGACTGGATGAGCACAAGTGGGACAAAAACTGTGTAAAACTTCCCAAAGTCACAGACACCGAGGTTGGGCTGACATGGGAAGGTTTGGATCTACCCCAGGGCTTATTCTAAACTAAAGCACAGGTCCCTGCCTGCACTGGACTGGTATTAACTGGCAATTTTACTCAATTACACTGATTCTAACAGTAAAAATTATATTTGAACCCCGATAAAATTTGAAATAACACAGATGAGTGAGAAGCCCCCCACCCCAGGGAATGAACTCCCCATGCAAAATCTCCTTCAGTCTGAGGTTTGGTCAGGCTTGAAGGACCAAAAAAAAAAGTGAAGGGACATTAATTCCCTAACCCAACAACTGTGCAGGGCTTAGGAGTGACCCAGCCCAGCCTTCCCCAGGGAATTGGTGCCTGCGGTGGCATCACTGCAGCTTTCCTTTGCTGGGCACTTTGCTTTAAACTGCAAGGAGCAAATTCTGGAGGTTCCAATGGAATGAAGGACTGGGAAGGGTTTGAAAAGCGTCCCTGTTGCAGCGGCCTCTGCACCTCAGTGGGAGCCGAGAGGCCGCAGCCCGGAGCCAAGTGACAGATGATTCTCCCCTGAAATGTTTTCAGACGGAACAGAAGACGTTCTTTATCTGTGTGGTCTGAGCTCATTTACTCCAGGAGAAATCTCCAGCTCCTGCCCGACTGAAAGCCAGGTCTTGTTCTCCCATCTGATGGATGAATGGAATTCAGAAGTTTGATACTGTCCCCTGAGATGTCATTTAAATCCACAGATACATTCAGCCAGCAGGTAAAGTTAGAATGTCATTCTGCAGGCTCATCTCTCCCTCCCTGCCCCCTCCCCTCACACAGGAGCCTGTCTTCACTTTTTCCTGCTGCCATGAATCCCAGCACCTCTAAAGGAGATGCCAGGAGCAGGGGAATGGCTCCAAACTGGCAGAGAGCAGGGTTAGATCAGGTATTATGAAAAAATTCTTCCCCATCAGGGTGCTGAGGCCCTGGCACAGGTTGGCCAGAGAAGTTTGGCAGAATGGTTTGGGCTGGGAAGGACCTTAAAATTCATTTCATTCCACCCCCTTTCATGAGCAGGGACACCTTCCACTGTCCCAGGCTGCTCCAAGCCCCGTCCAGCCTGGCCTTGGGCACTTCCAGGGATCCAGGGGCAGCCACAGCTTCTCTGGACACCCTGTGCCAGGGCCTCCCCACCCTCACAGGGAAGGATTTCCTCCTAACATCCACCCTGAATTCCCCTTCTCTCAGTTTGACAGACAAACTCACCCCCTTCCTGATAAACTTACCCATCTCCTTGAGATCCAAACACAAATCCCAAGATCCATCCTAATCTTTGGCACAGTATTTCTGGCAG
The DNA here is from genome assembly GCA_034509425.1 of Eopsaltria australis. Lineage (NCBI taxonomy): Eukaryota > Metazoa > Chordata > Aves > Passeriformes > Petroicidae > Eopsaltria > Eopsaltria australis. The sequence goes on from JAVTVJ010000467.1 coordinate 25,760, forward strand.
TTTGATTTATTTTGCCTGTGCTGCTGCTGCTGCAGATCCAAAACTTTGAAATCAGGAGAATTCAGTGAAGCAGCAGCAGAACACAAGGAAGTTTTCTCTCTTTTTTTTTTTTTTTATAAAGCAAATGACTCATTTGCTGTATTGACATCCCCATGGATTCTTCCCCAGAACAGATTGTGCTCTGGAAGAACTGCTAAACTTGATATAAAAGAAATTCTTCCCAGTGCAGCAACACTGGGGGGCTTTTGCATCTGATTACCCACCAAAAACCGTGCCCATTCAGCCCAGCCCCAGCCTGCACATTTCCCTGTGTCTCTGAGGTTACCTCTGTTTATCACAAAAAGAGCTCCAGGACAGTTGGAGCTGCTACTGTTGTAATCCATCCAAGATGGATCGTGGAAAAGGCTGAAATGCAAGCCAAGCTTCCTGCCCCATGTGTCTGCCAGCCTGCTGCAGAAAGGTCAGGGCCATCCTCATGCACACTGGTAATTGCAAGAAATGAAGGAGGTGAACCCTAACCGGGAGATCAAAGCAGGAGAGGGAAGGAGAGGATTTTACAGGGAGCAGACAGACTACGGGGGCAAGACATTAGGGGGAGAGAAATACCTTGTGCTGGGAAAAAAGGCGGTGTAATTAGCATTGAATCAGGCAGATACCGAGAGAACGCAGAGATAACGAGACACAGCGGTCACTGGGCAGCTGCTGGCTCCCACTGGAGTGGGATATGGACACACTGTATTGAATAAACATTTACTCTGAGGTGCAAGAGACAAGTGCTGGAAAACTGGAGCTTCATTTGCTGGGAGAAAAGAGACCTGCAGCAAGATCAGGATCTTCAGGGATCCCGGAATATTTTGGGCACAAATACTGGAGAGAAGCTGTTGTGCTGGGAGACCTCGGGTGATTGTGGCAGCACTGACCTTAAACCAGCCCTGCCTGAGCCCAGCCCTGCTTGAGCCCAGCCCTGCCTGAGCCCAGCCCTGTCTGATCCCAGCCCTGCTTGAGCCCAGCCCTGCCTGATCTCAGCCCTGTCTGATCCCAGCCCTGCCTGATCCCAGCCCTGCTTGAGCCCAGCCCTGCCTGATCTCAGCCCTGTCTGATCCCAGCCCTGCCTGAGCCCAGCCCTGCCTGATCCCAGCCCTGCCTGATCCCAGCCCTGCCTGAGCCCAGCCCTGCTGATCCCAGCCCTGCCTGAGTCCAGCCCTGCCTGAGTCCAGTCCTACCTGATCCCAGCCCTGAGCCCGGCCCTGTCTGATCCCAGCCCTGCCTGATCTCAGCCTTTCCTGTCACTCTCACCGCAGCAGCCTTGTTCTTTTCTGGAGGCAGGGAAGGAATTCAGTTCCATGCACCCTGTGCCCAGAAGAATAAACCAGAATTTGACACGACCAGAAAGCCCCCCACAGCCCTGCTCTTTCCTTCCAGCCCCTCCCAGCTCCCACCCGGGCGGTGCCGCTCCCTCCGCTGCCCCTCCGGAGATGCTTGTGCCCAGCATCCCTCAGCCCGAACTCTCTCCTGCTTTCATTCCTCTCAAGAAGCTCCGAAATTCCTTCAAAGCAGAAAATGCTCCCCTCTCCCAGGAACTGCAGAGACAGTGCCCAGTGCCTGCCCGATCCAGCTGGGAGTTTAAGGAATTCCCTCACTTGCAGTCTGTGTATTTAATAAACTAATCCATTGATGACATTTCCTATTTAAATGAACAAGATTATGCAGCTAAACAATATTTTGCAACCAAAATGGCCAATAAATCTTGCCTTTGGAAGTGCTAATGGCGCTCACATTTATTCCTATTAATGCTTCCTGGTTTTGAAAGCTGGGCCAATTCCAGAGATAATGTATTACAAACTTTCCTGCTGAAGGATTTGGGTTCCTCTAGGCTCCATTCCAGTTATAACTGGCAGCTAATACTTTCACACATTCACAAATCCCCAACCCCTCCCCACGAGCAGAAGGGAGAGGAGAGGTTTTGGCTTGGGTCAGCACATTTGGGAGTGTTGCAGGAATGAATGGGAAGTGATGCAGCTCCCTTTGAACACTGGGCTCTTCATGAATGCACCTTCAGCACCTTCCCCCCCTCACATCTGCACGCCTATGGAATGCCCCCAAAACCCCCAAAACTGAGGCACAGACATGCAGCATTGCAGGTTTTCTTGCAGCCCCACAGAAGTGGCACTCGGTGCCTGCGAAGGAGGGGCTGCTGTGCAGAGCAGCCGAGCTGTTCCCAGCAGAGCAGCCCTGCAGGGAAGGCTCTGGGGGTGATGCTTGATGAAAAGCTCACCGTGGGCCTGGCAGCCCAGAAACCCCCCCGAGTCCTGGGCTGATCCCAGCGTGGGCAGCAGGTCCAGGGGGGGAATTCTGCTCCGCTCTCCTGAGATCCCACCTGGAATGCTGCAAACACTTCTGGTGCCCTCAGCTAAGGACAGGGAGCTGGAGCAAGTCCAGAGGAGACCACAAGGTCACAGAGGGGACTGGAGCATCTTCCCTATGGAGCCAGGCTGGGAATGTTCATCCTGGAGAAGGGAAGGTTGTGTGGAGATCTCACAGCACCCTCCAGGGTCTGAAGGGGCTCCAGGAAACTGGAAAGGGGCTCTGCATCAGGAGCTGGAGTGCCAGGACAAGGGGGAATGGGTTCAAACTGACAGAGGGGAAGTTTAGGGGGGATATTGGGAAGGAATTCTTCTCTGTGAGGGTGGGCAGGCCCTGGCACAGGGTGCCCAGAGAAGCTGTGGCTGCCCCGGGATCCCTGGAAGTGCCCAAGGCCAGGCTGGATGGGGCTTGGAGCAGCCTGGGACAGTGGAAGGTGTCCCTGCCCATGGCAGGCGATGGCACTGGATGAGCTTTCAGATCCAACCCAAACCATTCCATGATTCTGCGATTTTTATGATCCTGAGAATCACAACTGCCCAGCATCCAGGACATGTCTGCAACAGGCACAGGTGTGAGTGGGGAACGGGCCGGAATTGCATTTTCCTGAGCCCAAACCACCTGGTTCCAGGCAAACCCAGTCAGAGCAAGGGATGCTGATACTTGGGGTTTGCTGAGGGTAATGTGGGAATTAGCTTGAAAATGGAAAGAGACAAACAGGCCCTCAGGCTGAGGACAGCAAATCATTTGTTGATTCCTGATTTAAGCCAATTAAATATCACTCCATACCTTCAACCTCCCCCTAAAATAAAGCTTTGGAGATCATTGCATGTAGGCCACTGAGCCCACTCAGAAGAGACTTCAAACTCAGAGCATCAGTGTGAGATGATCAGGTGCACCCAGTAATCTCTGCACAGTGATTCTATGGGTTAACAGCTCTGTAGGGTGCAGAGGATGCTATTTCCTAATGACTCCCAACAAATTGCTTGGAAAAACGACTCCAGTTTCCCAACCCAACTCCTTGCTTCCCAAAATCAGAGTTAGCACACACAGTGCATTGTAAAAGCCTTCCCTGCTCTGTCTGACAACACCTATACCCCAGACCCTCAGCATCTTTCAGAAGTTATTTCTGGAAATGTTGAACCTCATAACAGCAATAAAAGGAAAATATTGTTGTAGCCAAAATAAATGTCTCTTTGGACCCTGTTTAAAAAGCACTGGGAGATTTGTGTGAGCTGAATCACAGAGAACAGCTCGGCTGTTGGGAGATATCAAGGGGCAGGGTAAATTTATAAAGAGCTCACAGTTGATTTGTCTGTTTAAGGGAAATGCTCAGGGAGATAAAAGTCTGAATTCTGATTCTTTCGCAGTCAAATCTGAATCCTGTTCTCTCCTCAAGCAAAGCATGAAATCCAAACCAACAGCTGAAGAAAAGGCTCAGCCCTGCGTGTTTTGATCAAGTTGTTAAAGGCTGGGTCGATGTTGCTCACGAGGGCAGGCAGTGAAAGCTCCCAGCAGACCTCCCGTGGCACCCCAGAAACACAACACAGAGCTGTGACACCCAACAAGGACCTGCAAAAATATTCACACTCCAAGCAAAAGTGTCTGAGAAAATCTATTTTCCAAGGTTCTGCTTAAAATAAACTGGGTTTCCAAAAAAAAAAAAAAAATCTGTCACAGTTTTGGTCACTTTGTGTCTGCCTGAGGAGATCAAAGAGGGTTCTGGTCTGTGAAGGGCCAGTGAGATCCAGCCCAGAAAAATCCTGATCTCATCCCAAATCTGACAGCCCAACTGTGCACTGTAAAATAAATATTTCTCAGGTTGAGTCTCCCTTTTGGTGAGGAAGAGGAGCTCCTGGGCTGGGGTGGATGTAGCTGATAGAGGGAAACAAGGTCTGCTTACAAAAATGGAATTCGTTCTCTCTCCAAACAGCCTTTATACCTGTTCCCTCCTCTAAAAGGATAAAAAAAGGGGGTGCAAGAGACATTTAAGATTCTAATGAGCGCAATTTCAGTTATTTTGTCTGAATTAATTCCCACTCAGATCCAGACCGAGAGCGCTGCAAAATCCCTCCCTTTCCCTTTCATTTGGCAGGCTCAGCCTATAGACCTGGACAACAAAATTAACTTTATATTTTCCTTACCCAGATGATAAAACAGATTATCCCTAGAAATACAACATAGGGGTTCAGGGATTTTTTTTTTTTTTATTTATTCTTTTATTTTTAGGAGAAACAACGACCCTGTCCCTCTGCAGGGGGGGCTGTGCAGGAACAGTGGGATGATTGTTGGAGGAGTGAATCTGGTTTTCATTAGAGGGAAGTGATGGGTCCGGTTTCTGCCCGGGACTGTTTGCTCGCATCTCTGTTTGTGTTCTGCCTTGCCAGTTAACCCTTTCCCGATGGGAACGGGGCCTGTCCCGAGAATCCCACCCAGCAGGGACAATGGGATCGCTCCAGGGACAGTGGGATCATTACAGGGACAATGGGATTGCCCTAGGGACAGTGGGATCACTCCAGGGATAAAGGGATCACTCCAGGGATAATGGGATAACTCCAGGGACAATGGGATCACTCCAGGGACAGTGCGATCATCCCAGGGACAATGGGATCACTCCAGGGATAATGGGATCACCTCAGGGACAATGGGATCATCCAAGGGACAATGGGATCATTCCGGGGACAATGGGATCTCCCTAGGGACAATGAGATCACTCCAGGGACAATGGGATCTCCCTAGGGACAGTGGGATCACCCCAGGGACAATGGGATCATTCCAGGGACAATGGGATCACTCCAGGGACAATGGGATCTCTCCAGGCTGGGCAGGGCACCGTGGAATTCCTGCAGGTACCGCTGGCAGCCAGGCTGGGAGGAGAGGGAACCTTTTGTCTTTGGTATTCAGGTTGGAAGGAACTCAGGGATTATTTCTTAGGGGCTGTTTTAGCCAAACCTCCCCCCCAAATCCTGTATTTCTATATCTATAAATTGGCTAAAAACCCGATATTCAAATGAACACCTGCAGCACCAGGTGTCCCTCCAGGTGAGTCCAGCACCTGGGGAGGTGCCAGGAGGGACACGAGGGATGTGCCCTGTGCTGCCTCCACATCCCAAAAACCCTCAGACACTCCGTGGTAGGGAGACGCCTACTCCAAGCCAGCAGTGAGAACTTAGTGTTGTTAACTTCTATTTTAACACACTAATTTAAATGCTACATTTGCTGATTTTATATGAACATAATGTATGTATTATTTTTCTGTTTCTACAGAAGTAAACCATTATTCTGTGTTCAGTCCAAGCCTCACACTCTCCAGAAACAATAAAATCCCACAGTTCCACGATGGCAGCGAACCACTGCATTCATTTAACTCCCTTTTTTTTTTTTGTTGTTCCCAGGTTTCTGTGTATTACCTGGTCAGCTTTGGAATTTATTCACTATTAGCTTAATTTGGGAATATTTCTGGATTTACAGCTGCTTTGCTTCCAGCACGGGAAGATTTCATTTATCCACCATTTATCCACCCCAAACACTGCCCAGACACACCAAGCTCTTGGATTTCCAAGGCATAAAGGGGTTTTTAGGCATTGCAGGACATGGAATGAAGTTTTCTGCTATTCTTAATTCCTTAAAAGCCAGTGAGCCGATGATCCCCTCAGCATGGCCTGGAAAATCCACCCTGAACAGGCCAAGGAGCTGCTGCACCCACCAGGCCCTGAAGGGAGGGATAAAATCTCGTTACAAATGATCATTGGGTACCAGCACACCTCCAGCCTGTGGATTTTTCAAACTGCATCCACCCTGCAGGAGCAGCCAAAATGACTCTGAGTATATTTGGCCATATTTCCATGGGCTTTGGGGCTTCCAGGATAATGTCAGCAAGGCAGATCAGCTGGAGCTGGGTATAAAGCCTGAAAAGTTTCCTCATGGGAGGTTTATAAATAACATCCCACCTTTCCCCAGCCCTGTTCACACCAGGCCCCACCAGGCCAGGGCAGAATTGGTGTTTTGAAACGTGAAACTCGTGGTTTAATTTCCTTCAGAGTCCCTGGATCCAGTGCCAGTCACTGGGAGGTGTGGGAGCTCTGAGGACAAGAAAGGAAAGAGAATCCCAGGGGTGATTCCTACCGGAACTCCTTGCTATGCCTGGGCAGCTCTGGGCTCAAACCCCACTGCTCTGGCCAAAAACCCCACTGCTCTGGGCAAAAACCCCATTGCTCTGGCATAAACCCCACTGCTTTGGGCGCAAACCCCACTGCTCTGGGCACAGACTCCACTGCTCTGGGCACAAACCCCACTGCTCTGGGCACAAACCCCACTGCTCTGGGCACAGAACCCACTGCTCTGGGCTCAAACCCCACTGCTCTGGGCAAAAACCCCACTGCTCTGGGCACAAACCCTCTGCTCTGGGCACAGACCCCACTGCTCTGGGCAAAAACCCCACTGCTCTGGGCTCAAACCCCACTGCTCTGGGCACAGACCCCATTGCTCTGGGCTCAAACCCCACTGCTCTGGGCAAAAACCCCATTGCTCTGGCAAAACCCCACTGCTCTGGGCTCAAACCCCACTGCTCTGGGCACAGACCCCATTGCTCTGGGCACAGACCCCACTGCTCTGGGCACAAAACCCTCTGCTATGGGCTCAAACCCCACTGCTCTGGGCAAAAACCCCACTGCTCTGGGCTCAAACCCTCTGCTCTGGGCAAAAACCCCACTGCTCTGGGCACAGACCCCATTGCTCTGGGCACAGACCCCACTGCTCTGGGCACAGACCCCATTGCTCTGGGCTCAAACCCCACTGCTCTGGGCGCAAACCCCACTGCCCTGGGCAAAAACCCCACTGCTCTGGGCACAGACCCCGCTGCTCTGGGCTCAAACCCCACTGCTCTGGGCTCAAACCCCACTTGCTCTGGGCACAAACCCCACTGCTCTGGGCACTCTGCACAGAAAAAGCAGGTCCAGGCTCTGCCAAGGGGAATTTAGAGTCCCAGAGAAGCTGTGGCTGCCTCTGGATCCCTGGCAGTGTCCAAGGCCAGGTTGGACGAGGCTTGGAGCACCCTGGGACAGTGGAAGGTGTCCCTGCCCATGGCAGGGGTGGGACTGGATGAGTTTTAAGGCCCCTCCCAACCCAAACAGTCTGTGATTCTGTGATTCCATGGAATAAGGAAAGCAGGTGAGGTTATCAATGCCAGCCTGGAGGGATGGCACAGATTTTGGGCCCATAACATGAGAGACCCAAAAGGAAATAGCAGGCGGTGTCTGGTTGGTATGGACACAACCCGTCCATCCTGCCCAGGCTTTGGTTAGGTTTGATTCATCTCCAGAATGCACTGGGATAAAAGTTTGCCTGGCATGAGATTTCCTGGCCTCTCCCCTTCTCAGGCCACCTCTTCTGCCAATCCCAACACCCTGAACTGGGAAGGCATCATGGAGCAGACTCCTCACAGACCAAATTTTAGATATAAACTGGCAATCTCACCCAGTTCAACACACCCCCTAGCCCCCAACAGAGCAGATCTGCCCTCTTGCATTGCCCTTAACTCTATCCCTGACCAGGGGAAACAGTGGAAACCTCTCTGAGCCCCTGACCCCTCTGATGGCACCACCACCACATCCTCGGAGCACAGATCTTACCAAATAAATAGATGGAAAAATGACACTGCCAAAAGGCTTCCTGGTTAGATGAAGCCACAGATATTGTTAGTCAGCCACTAGACTGAGACATCAGAATATAAAGGAGGTTAAAAGGAGCTGTCACCACCTATTGCTAAAATTGTCTTCCACCTCCTGTTTCAGCCAGTCTGCATGTCACTGCTGCTTGGAGGGAATTATCTCGGAAAGAAAATCCTGCTCTTCCTTTTATTGGAGGGAAACCTCTCAGACACTCCCCCCCTTTTTATGGAGCCCATTCTTGCAGACATTCACCACAAAAGAGCACCAAGAGCACGGCAGCAAAAGGGAGTTTGTGGCCTTGCCCTCAGCCCCGCGCCCAGCTCAGGTTGGGCACAACCACACATGCCAGAGCATAAAGAATTCCTGGTGGCACATCTGAGGTGGCATTTCCCCTGCTCTGCCCTGTGCCAGCGCTTCCCAGCCTCTCCAGAGCAATGCATGAATCGCCTTTTTCTCTTCAGATAATTCCTCTTTTTACCCCAAAGACCTCGCACTGCACCCCATACATTTATTATAAACCTGGTGTCTGAAGCCAAAACATTAATTGCATCTTCTAGCAAGGGAAAAAAAACCCAAGCTCGTTTAGGAATGTATTCATTAAGGGCCTGATTGACACGGGCAGAACCAGGGGGTTAAATTGAAGCCGGAGCGGAGGCCGGAGCGCCGGGAGCCGCGAGCGTTGAGCTGCAGCAATCTCACCTCGCTGTGGTTTATCTCTGCAAGTCGGATAATTTATCCTCCTCACGGCAAGACAAAAAGGGAACTTGGCAGAGAGGGCAAGACAAAAGTAGACATTTTGTAACCGCTAAGTGCTAACGTTTCTGAAGATAATTTTTTGCAAAAGGTTTCTAAACAGCCCCTGTCAGGCAAGTTGTATTTTGTTATTTCAAAGTGACTGTGGGAGTCTAATCCAGTTCAAGCCCTTTGTAAATTTTAATGGAAATGCTCATACACAAAGGACAAAAAAAAAAATGTTTAGCTGCTGTTAGATATTCAGGAAATCTAAATCTAATTTGCCTGCGTAATCAGCGCTTCGATCTCAGCAGTGCCTGTTGTTTCTCTGTTTCCTTATTGCAATTTCAACTGCAGCATCTATTTTCTATCAAAATACAGTTCTGTGCAGATAATTCTATACAGAGTTCAAAATACAGCTTTAACCACAGGGAAAAACAGGGGGATTTCCTTGAAAAACAAACTCGTGGTAATATTGCTTTGACTTAGAAGTGTGTGTGGAAGCGTGGAATAATAACAATAATAAAAAAAAAGGATTATATCCATCAACAACAAAGTGGCCTTTTGTTTCTACACCTAGGGGAGATGATAAACATCTTGGGCAGATCAAGCCACAGCCTCCTTGGAACAGGTGTGCAAAGGACCTTTTTCAGGGGAAAAGGAGGAATGAGAGCTGATGGCTTCTGCCCAGGAAAGACAAGGACACGGGAGCTGGGACAGAGCTCCCCTGAGAGGACGTCACTGTCCCATCCATGGAACAGCAGCTAGCCAGAAGCAGAAGAAATTCTAGGAAAGAAATGGGAATGCTTCAACGGAATAAATGTTCAGAGGTGCAAACTAAACACAATTCCTGTGCCAAAAGCCAGGCAGAAGCTTCTGGGCCTATGGAGCTGAGGGGAAGGGAAGGACAGGGCCTGTCAGGGTCAGGAACAGAAGAGTCTCCCCCTACAATCCTCAGCTCCCACTGCCTAACTCAGGGCTGCAGAAATTTTGAGCCTCACTAATTATGGATAATCCTATAAAAAATGAAGCTCATCATGCAAACAGACAGAGGACCTCCTTCATCGCCCAGCTTGGAGGGCTCAGCAGAGTGCAAGGTGCATGAGGAGACACAGAATGAGATGCTCTGTCCATCCCCTGGTTTAAGACAGACCTTTAATCACCACAGTTGTTTCTGAAGTTAGCCAGCAACACAGAAAAGTTAAGCAATAGCTGTAACATTATTAAAATTGCAAGTTATTAAAATAATTCCACAGCAGGAAAACAAGCTGAGGGATGAGGCCACAGCTGAAGATGTCTCTGGTTGGGTTTTATTTTGGGTTGGGAGCTAGAATTTCACAGTAAAAAATCATATCTCTTAAAGGGAGTAGATGAGGAAAAGAGATGGAGAACCTGCAGCCACTGGTACTCTGGATTGCCATACACAGAGAATTCCTGAAAAACCTGGGCAACAAACTCTGGAAACAAGCCCATGACTTGGCTTGAGAGAATTTTTCCCCAAACCAAACACTATTCATTTACCTAAAGTGCATTCCCAAGCAATCACCAGCCCACAGACCTTAACCTATTTCCGAGGCAATAATGGAATTAGATTTGAATCAAAGTTCAGCGCCTTTGATAATCTGTGCTCTCACTTTGCCCCGGGCAATATTTTGCCTCTTATTAAAGCCTTGTCCTGGTTCTGAGCCGATGAATCACTGCACAGATATCAGTGGGCTTTAGCCAGACACTGTTATCAAACCCACGTGCCCCAACTCCAGTCCTGACACTGGAGGAGGAATGAACCCCCAAAGTGTCCCCAGGAGCTCCCTGGATACGTCAGGGCTTCTGTATTAAAGATTCTGCCAAGCTCATGGTGGTACTGCTGCCTTTTGAATGCAGGTTTTTGCAATTTTCTAATCATCCTTAAATAAGAAATCTTAAAAATGCATTTACAAAAGTCTGAAAAATTCCCTCAAAAGCTCTGCACAGGAGAAAATACCCTGAGCTTGTCCACAGCATAAACACAGCCACATGCTGGGGGTCGCTGCAATTAAACCGAAAATGTTTAAAGGAGTGAAAAAAAAACCTTAGAAAAATTTTTGAATGTATCTAAAAATATTATAGAATCACAGAATGGTTTGGGTTGGAAGGGATCTTAAAGCTCATCCCATTTCACCCCCTGCCATGACCAGGGACACCTTCCACTGTCCCAGGTGGCTCCAAGCCCAACCTGGCCTTGGGCACTTCCAGGGATCCAGGGGCAGCCACAGCTTCTCTGGGCACCCTGTGCCAGGGCCTCCCCACCCTCACAAGGAAGGATTTCTTCCCTATATCCAATCCAAATTTCCCCACTTTCAGCTTGAAAAATGATGAAACTCTTTCTAAGAATATATAACTGATAAGTTTAATTAATATCTTTCAGCTGCTTACGTTAAACTATTTCAGTGTAGGATCTTTCTTACTGTGGAATTCTACATGATACCTTTACCCTCAAGAGAAAACACTTCATTTTAAAAATTGCAAACACTTTCTTTGAAAAAAAATATTCTTTCGAGCTGTCTCATGACAAGACAACTCTCCCCTGCCTTCAGCTGAGGGCACAGGATCAGATTATTAAATACTGGAATTCCCAAATGGCCCTTTGGGAAGGGTCAGGGCTGTCCAGGGCTGGAAGAAGGACAACTTCAGGAATAGGGACGCCACAACACAGAAACCAACACCCTCACAGGCTGTGACACAGAACTGCTGGGCCATAAACCCGACTGTGTGACAAACAGCCCCAGGACAAGAGAGGAGGGAACGCTCCTTCACTTCCCCATCCCTGCTATCATGAGAAAATGTCATATAAAGTAACTCTTGTTCATGTCCTTTATCCTCAAATTTATAACTGTCTCCGACAGTGCAGTCAAGGGTGAAGGTTATTTGTGTCATACTTGCCAAGAAAGTGCCCCTTTCAACACTTAAGGAACACAGTCAAACTACAGATAAAGGAGCAGACAAAAAAGATTCTGTCTTTCCCAAGTATTATTTATCTCCTCTATGTTCTTTGTTTCCCTAATGGTGGAGATACCAGCCAGAGTGGGATTCACAGACGTAAATCCTTGAGCCCAAGTGTGTAATTTAATTTTCTTTCATTTGGAGCTAACATCAGATGGGGATCCCAAGGGTCAGAGTCGAAGCTCACCCTTCTGAAATGCTCTGGTGTTCTTTTATCTAAGAAGTGGGTCTCAAATTGATACACAGAAAATAAAATAGAAATAAAATAATATTAGGGGCAAAGTTTATTGTAAAATTCTCTGTGGGAAGGTCAGCTGGACCAAATGTTAATGCTTTTTTCTTATTCAGGTAAAGTTTGTTACTAAGAGTTGTTATAACTCCCAGTGTGTTAAATACAACATTTAGAGGCACTGACTCTGCTTCCAAGGCACTTCCCATTTCCAGCCACGGCCATTCAAAAGCAGGCACTGCAATGGCTTCAGCCACTGGCACAGTCCCCCAGGAGCCTTTCCTGCTTGTCTCCCTTTTGTTATTCCCATACCAGTCCTGTCTGGGTGGAGGGACAGCAGGAGCCCCTCGTGCTCACAGAGGAGCAGCAGCAGCTCAGAATCACAGCTCACCTCTTTCAGGGAATCATGGAATGGTTTGGATGGGAGAGGACCTTAAAGCTCATCCAGTCCCACCCCCTGCCATGGGCAGGGACACCTTTCACTGTTCCAGGTTGCTCCAAGCCCCATCCAGCCTGGCCTTGGGCACTTCCAGGGATCCAGGGGCAGCCACAGCTTCTCTGGGCACCCTGTGCCAGGGCCCCACCACCCTCACAGGGAGCAATTCCTTCCCAATGTCCCATCTAAGCCTGGTCTCTGGCAGTGGGAAGCCATTGCTTGTGTGCTGTCCCTCCAGCCCTTGTTCCCAGTCCCTCTCCAGCTTTCCTGGAGCCCCTGGAAGGATCTCTGAGCTCTTCCTGGAGCCTTCTCTTCTCCAGGTGAACACCCCCAGCTCTCCCCCCTGGCTTTGTTGCAGAGCTGTTCAGAGGTGTTTCTCTCTGCATCAGATTGCCTGGCACAACAAGGCATTAAATGATGAGATAATTTTTTCCCTCGTGCCACGGCTGCTCATGAGGCGATTCCCGGTGTTTGCGAGGGCAGGGCCGGGATGCAGGAGCCATCCCCATGCCCGTGCCCGCGCGGGGGCCGGGCCCTGTGCTAATAACACAGCTAAGACAGTTAATAAGGCTCCCGATGAATGATTAGGATGGATTTCTGCACCGCTAATTTCCGTAACTATCACTCTCTGAAAGACAGCTCCAGGGATTTCGGGCCCGGGGTGCCTCTGTCTCTGCGAACACAGAGCCGCTTTATCCGCCCGCGCTTCAAATTGGCGGATCCCCTTTCACTGACCTAATGTGCACTGCACTTTAAAATGATACAATATTTTGAAACATGCAACTGCTTTGCTGATACCGTCTGTGCCTAAAAGCCTCGGTGCAGCTCCAACAATGCCTCGGAGCTCCTGCTTTGGGAGGTAACACAAAGCCTTGGCATGTGCTCCGCGGGCTGGTTTTTGGCTGTTGTTTTGGGCCTTTCTGCTGCCATGGGGAGAGCAGGGCCTTGCTCCCACTCCAAAGACACATTCCCAAAGCCCCTAGAGTGGGATCCTGTCGCATGGTCGGACACGAAAGAATCAGGCACTCAGTCAGGTCACAGAGCCACCAAGGCTGGCAGGAGAGAAGAGCCCAGCTTCTCTTTATTCTTACATTTATACCTTTTCATATACAATCATGGATTGGACAATGAGGTTACCACCTCTCCAATCCCATAGGTGAGAAACCCAGTCCATCAACCTTCTCCGCCTTTGGGAAAGGAATGACAAACAATACCAAAGGTACAAAACAATCCTTGGCTGGTTAGCTAAACATGGACTGTGTTTACATAAAATCTATGAGAACCTTTGCTACCAAGTATCAACACAGCACACTGTAAAAATCAGGGGGACAGGATCCATCCTTGCTGTCACAGCTGGGCTGTGTCCCGTGTCACACTGTGACAACACCAACCCCTCTCCTGCCACTCTTCGCTCAAGGAGCTCATGGTCTGTTGGCTCTGAGATGGCACAGAAGGGTCCTGAGCTGTGCTCACCATCACCCACACACCTGAACGAGGAGCAAAACAGGTCTGGCTGTGGAAATGACTGCACAAAGCAGAGGGACGTGGGGTGACAAACTCTACACACGTTGGGCAGGCAGGGAACAGAAGTTCCTGGGAACAGAGATGTCAGTGCAAAGCAGGAGAGATCCATGTTCCTACACACACACGCTCGTGACAGGCCCCCTCCTCACTAAAAAGGCTCAGTTTAGGCCAAAACATGCACTTTGACACAGTCCAATTGTGTGAACAACTTGTTGGACACGTTTGTGGCTCACTCCATTGTAAGCCAAAAAACTGAATTAATTTTTCTCCATCTCCATTCAACCCACATGTTCAGACACCTTCAGTCAGGCCTGATTTTAGGAGAACCAAAGCTGAACCTGTCCCATAAATTTTCCTATTTGAAGATCTTTCCTACATTATTGACCTCTCTGAAGCAGAATTCTCTGTAGTGGTCATCAACCTCAGAATTACTATTAGGAATTTAACCTGGGATTCTGAAGACAAACCAAGAAGAAAACCACCCCAAAGCCAGTGACTGCATTAATTATTCCAAGTGCTACTGCTGGGTTTAAGCAGCCCTCCTGAATCCCAGGAAGAATTCAAGACTAAAACACCAAGTCATATTTGAAGGGGTATTTATACACACAGATGACACTCCGGGCAAGCTACTGATGTATTATATTAAACAAAATGTATTTTCATAAATTACTTATTGCCATTTTCCCACTCTGAGCTGGGACATAGCAGTGAAAATACCTGAGAGCTTGAGACAATGTCCAAGTTTCTGTCAGAACGGAATGTAATTAGTGCAAATTAAGCAGCATCCTGAGAAGGAGGAGGTCAGGGAGAACTGGCAGGGTCGAACTGGGTCATTACAAAGCATTTTTATAGCCAGGCAAGCAGGAGGGATGCCAAGCACCTATTGCTGCTGTGGTCTGAACCCCCCCTGCATCCCAGAGCTGCTTTTCCACACAGATCAGGAGTGGGATCCATTGATTTTATCAGCAGCAGCCAAAGAGCTGCGAATTAAAACTGTAAAAGATCAGCACAGTTGCTCTTTTCTCCTTTTGAATTTTGCATTTTAAACTGGGGGGGAACAAAGCAGGCCCATCAAAACCCCATGGACTGTTACATTTCTGTGCTGGGTTTTGTGGCTCTCCGTGGCTCAGGAGGAAAAGCCTGAAAGTTTATTTATCCACAAATAGGAATGTCCAAGTAGGGCACCACAAATTTACCCCCAAACCTCCACCGTTTTCTCCATCTGCAGGTTTGAAAATGATGACACTCCTGAGGAGGCCTTGGACAGCCTTCAGAGAGCTCCAAAACTTTGCTTCAGAGGTGCCATCTGAATATTTAGGGTAGAACTGCTGGTTTTATAGATGTGCATGTGCACACACACGTGTCTGTCTGTCACACGTGTGTCTGGGGACACAGTGGGGACACAGGTGTGCAGGGAGGACACTGCAGGTAGCAGCTGTTGGCCATCCCAGTTTGCTGGTTAGGATTTCCATGAGAACAGGCTCTGTCTTGTTACTTTTGTGTTATTTCCCAACATACTTTTCATCTGGACCAATTGTTCATCCCTCCAAAAATCCTCCTTCACAATAATTCAGTCTTTAATAGGTTACAGCCACAGTGTGCTGGTTTTGTAGGATCGTCCTCTTGAGATTTCCCACCATGCTGAGGTCTAAGGGAACGACTCCAAATTTCTGTCAGTGCAGTGAAACTCAGAGTTTGGTGTGTTCAGTGAACAGGGACCTTCTCACCTGAAGAGAAACATCTCCCACACCCTCCCTGGTGCTGGAGCTCCTGTGGAACAACTGTCCCAGAGGAAAGGTCCACAGTGCATCAGGCATCCAGCCCATGGAATCACAGAACCACTGAGGTTGGAAAAGATGTTTCCAGAAGACCATTGGGTCCCACCCTGTCACTGAGTGCCACATCCAGTCAGTCCTTGAACTTCTCCAAGGATGGGGACTCCAGCACCTCCCTGGGCAGCCCCTTCCAAAGCCTGACCCCCCTCTTCCACCTTGAAGGAATTTCACCTGAAAAGCTTGGACCAAAGTTAGTGGGATTTGGAGAGCATCATTCTCCCAGAGCCATGTGGAATCTCTGGAAGGGGAAGCTGCCCTGGTTGGACTGGAAGCTGCTTTGAAAGCAGCTGAAATAATTTTGATGTGTGATGCTGTAAAGACCTTCATGGTGGATAATGGCCCTGACTGTTTTCCATAGAAGAGCACGAGCACCAGGCTCTTCTCACAGGACAACGACAGCTTCTGCAAATGATTCCTGTCTGTCCTACTGGGATTTTACATCTCGGAAAAGTTCCAGGTGGGAGGGATGGAGATGAGGAAGAGAACTCTGAGCAACTCGTGCTTCCCAGGCCTTCCTCCCCAGCAGCTTCTCAGCCCAGGATCTCTGTGCTATAGACTTTTTCCTGCCTCTGACAAAACACTAAAAACCCCTCCAGCATGACAACAAAAAATAAATATCAAAAGAACATTTGAAGAGCTCAATAAATTGATCATATTCTGCTGAACCTTCACCCTTGTAACGATAGTATCATTTAAATGCTAATGTCATTTTTAAAAAAGTCAATTACAGGAGTTTTAAAGTAATGGAGTCAGCAGTCTCGATGTAAATCTGTTATATTAATCTGCTCCCTACACTGTATCCATGGGCACTGATGCATTCACCCCCTTTTCCCTGGAGGGAATGTTCCCTTGCAGTGGTACCAGTAATTGAATCAAGTTGATACAGACACCAAAAATATTGTAAGTCTTGTAGGTAATGAAAAGCATATGTTGATAAAGCCAGTTGCTGTAATTTTGGATAGAAGAGCACTGACATTTGGGAAGTTCAGAATTAGAATTAACCCTTTGATGATGAAGTGACCTGAAATCGTCTTTACAAACTCTGCTAATTTCACGAAGAAAAACTGCTTGAAATCCACCACGAGACAGCTGAGATTCTGTACCTCCCATTTTCCTTGCTCATCCCCAATCAAAGTCACTTCCTTAAAGACTTTGCAACAGTTTTTCTGAACTGGTTCAGACAAAATGTAACAGGATCAGAAAACAAGCATTGCTCAGGTCCAAATTCATTTCTGCACCTTTCACAGGCCTAAAGAAGCTGGAATGTCACAGCAAAAGAGAACTTTGGCTTGTGCTCCTTAGGGAGGTAAATGGATGCCACAGAAATCTCCAGGTGCCAGTCCCTACTCAGCAGATTTTGGGTACAGCTCTAAACTCAACAGAATCACAGAATCATAAAATCATTTAGGCTGGAAAAGACCTCCGAGATTATCAAGTCCAACCTTTGCTTGATCTCCAATACCTGGTACATACAAATGGTGTTTAGAAGCATCAAATAAACCCAAACCAGAACAAATCATCATTTGAAGAGGGACCAAACTTTTAGTTGTGATCAAACTTGGATAAACGCCAACATTTTGCTGTTCTGATCATGTTAACCCATAATGAACCATACCACTTATTATTGCAGTGGGGTTCAAACATATCCACAGCCTTTTCTACTCCCACAGCTCATGGAACTTTTCTCCCATTAAACAGGACAAGTTTTGGTTTAGGAAAACAGGGGATAATGAACCCTAGGAGAGAGGCTGAACTCCCTGCCTGAGGTAAAATCACAAATATCTGCACCTACCTGTGCCTTCGCCCACATACAAAGAGATGCCATCATTTATGGCAGAAGACAAAACCTGCTGAGAACTTCCAGACAGTCAGAGCTATCAGAAATAAAAGACTAAACAAACGTATTTTTCTAAGCAGTAATAACGAGGGAATTGCATTCAGCACTGCTCTGAGGCAGAAAGAGAACTTCCAGATAAAATTGTCATGGAATCCATTCCACTTGTCACATAAACACTGCTCTGGGTTTGCTGGTAAGAAGGGGCTGATTAATGGTTCACCAAGATTTTCCTGCTTCTGCCTTTTGTGAATTGATTCTCAAGTGTGGGTCTAATAAAATTTCAGCCAATGTCACACACACGCCACAGAAATATTTCCAGCTCCATCATAAATCTGAACTGTTTGGAGCAGGGGTTTTGTTAACTCGGGGCCTTCCTCTGCCACAGTTCAGGGGTTAAAGGGACCCACAAATATCAACACAAGGCTGGAGTTAAGCACAGCACTCAGAACATTTCTGACAGCATTTCCACATCCTCCGAGCCTGGAACTCCTCCTGAAGTGCTGCAGGCTTGAGTCTCTGGAGAAATCAATCCAGAACTCTGGAGACGTTTTGTTACTACCAAAGCAGCTGATTTCCCTTCCCTTGGCATTCCCATTCCACATGGAGCACACGGAGAAGGGGCTGGAATCCCCTGGCCTGGCTCCCACTGCACCATCACGGTGCCATCCCTCCTCTGGGATATTCCCAGATATAACCAGGAATATGGGATCATCCAACAAGGCAAAAACTCCTCGTTAGCGATGCTGCCAAATTCCTTGAGCTGGTGTGAGAAAAGCGGTGTTTTTCCAGCAGAGTTTGGAGTAATTGAATAAACTGACTCACAAGGCAGCATTTTGCTACTTCCAGAGAAATCTGCCCGTTAAATCTTTTGCTGTTTGGGCAAAATTGAAAATCTCCATTCTGGCACAAAACTGAGTCCTAAAAACATCACAGGACTTTTTTTGGGGGAGTTTTATTTGTGTGTTTTGTTTTTAAACAAATGAACTCTGAAGCTGGATCTCACTCCTACCAAATCTTCCCACACAGCTCCACTCTCAACGCCCTGGAAGTTGTGTATCCAGGCACAGTTTATTCCATTGGAATAATAATATCCAGAAAAGTGCTGTCATTTTTTGATGTAGACGCACTATGGGGAACAGAGACACAAACCCCTCCATGGCTCCTCTGAAATCAAGCCATCCTGGAAGCTGAGACTTTGGAAGAAAAAGGAAAGGAAGGAAATTCTTCCAAGAGTGATGTGAACGGGAATGATTCTCCCAATGAAAGAAACACCTGAAAGAAAGCCTGGAGTCAGGCTCGGCACTGGTTAATGGCAACACCTCTGAGAAGAAATGTGAAATGCAAGTTGAAAAATGGGATTTTCCCTGTTCCAGAGGCAGGAGCGGGACGGGGAATTGAGCCTGAAGGCAGTTCCGCGGCAGCGCCGAGAGGGGGAACCCTCGCCCAGGCCGAGCGCCGGGGGCGGACGGGGGATAACGGGAATAACGGGGGAAAAATGGGGATAACGGGGGGATAACGAGGGATAACGGGGAGAACGGTTAAAAACGGGGGATAACGGAGGAATAACGGGAATAACGAGGGAATAACGGGGGAAAAATAGGGGGATAACGGGAATAACAGGGGGAAAATGGAGATAACGGGGGGATAATGGGGATAACGAGGGATAACGGTTAAAAACGGGGGATAACGGGGGAATAACGGGAATAACGAGGGAACAACGGGAATAACGGGGGAAAAATAGGGGGATAACGGGAATAACAGGGGGAAAAGGGAGATAACGGGGGGATAACGTGGATAACGAGGGATAACAGTTAAAAACGGGGGATAACGGGGGAATAAAGGGGGGAAAATGGGAATAACAGGGGGACAACGAGGGATAACGGGGATAACGGTTAAAAACGGGGGATAACTGGGGAATAATGGGGTGAAAATGGGGATAACGGGGGAAAAACAGGGGGATAAGGGGAATAACAGGGGATAATGGGGGAAAATCGGGGATAACGGGAATAACGGGAATAAAAGGGGGATAATGGGGGAATAACTTGGGTAACAGGAATAACGGGAATAACGGGGGAATAACAGGAGTA
Organism: Eopsaltria australis; assembly: GCA_034509425.1. Taxonomy (NCBI): domain Eukaryota; kingdom Metazoa; phylum Chordata; class Aves; order Passeriformes; family Petroicidae; genus Eopsaltria; species Eopsaltria australis. The sequence goes on from JAVTVJ010000467.1 coordinate 45,449, forward strand.
ACGGGGATAATGGGAGGATAACGGCAGAAAAACAGGGATAACAGGAATAACGGGGGGATAACGGGGAGATAGCAGGAGATAACAGGGAAAAACGGGAATAATGGGGGGATCACGGGAATAAAGGGGGAATAATGGGGAACAATGGGGATAATGGGGGATAACGGGGGTATAACGGGGATAATGGGAATAGCGGGGGGGGGAGAACAGAGATAACAGGAATAATGGAGAATAATCTTGCACACAAACAGCAGCCAAAGTGAGGCATCAGCTGAGGAAAGACCAGTCTGGAAGCAGGAAAATGCAAACAAATTGAGAGCGAAGACTTTCTGATTGTTTACAATCTTTTTTTTTTCTCCTTGTAAATTTGTAAAGTAGCACGGGAAGGCAAATGCAGCCCGAGCCCTCCTGCAATCTGGTGCATCTCGATGGACTGGATGAGCTTGGAGGCCTTTTCCAAAATAAATGATTCCATGATCTTCTGCCCCAGGTCTGCACATTCCCAGCTGGGAAAGGTTTTCCAACCATTCCAACTGTTTTGCCTGGCACAGCAACACCCATCTTTCAGCAATGAAAACCAACATTAAACTGGGGGTTAAGAAATCAGGAAATCAGACCTGGGCAAAGGGGTGAGGACTTTAATCTTTCCAACTCAAAGAAACCCAAAACTCAGAGTAATCTCCTTGAATTCCTACCACGGCCCCAAACCAACTTAACATTTAAAAAGTAACCTTGAGTTTTGAGTTTTGCACCTTTTATTTCCTTGTTTTGCTGTGAAACCGATGGCACTGAAATATTCCTGAAATACCTGTTTAGATCAGGGTACAGAAAAGTTGGGAAGCGGGAGAATCATCCCAGAGCCAGCCCAGCCTCTCACACAGACACTGCCATCCCTGTGCTCACCTGAACTTGCTGATGCTCAAGGATTTTACAGATCTTTGTTGAGTCATTTCCAACCAAACTGCAATTACTCTGCTCTCAATTAGTATTTTTAGTGGTTTTCAGTGGCTCCACATGCAAACAGCCAACGAAATGTGAGAAGAACACCCCGTCCCGTGGTGGTTTTGTCAGCACTCTGTGTGCTTCTGCAAACGCTTCCCCTCGAGACAGATGCTGGATTAATAATCCCAGTCCCATTGAAATCCATGGGAAAACTCCTCCTTGCTCTGCTTGGGCCAAAATTCTGCACCTGAATTTTTGGATTCAAGTACAACAAGTCCTTTAGCTCTGTGTCCCTAATTCAGGTGCAGCAACAGGAGCTGGTGATTATTTAAAATTAAACTGTAGCTGCTTCTAGAGGACCAAGTGCTCTGAGTTTCCTTGCAAACGTGAATTTTTTTTAACTCTTTTCATCCAAAAATTGAACTCCCCTTGTCTTCCAGTTGAAACTTGGACATATTTGCTCATAGGAGCACGTTTTCCAGTTAGAAAATTCTAAAAACAAATGGTTCAGACATTTTTATAGGCATAAAAACTCAAGCCAAGCTGGTTAGTGGTTTCAGATGCTTTTTATTTGCAAATCAGAAAGGGCTTCATTTATAAATTGAAATTGTACTGGCTGCTAATCCTGAAGGCAGACTCAGGCCTTTGGCTCTGCTTGGAGAAGGAGAAATAATGCATTTTAAAGACAAATTATTTCATTTGGACCAATGAGTGCTGTGGTTGGACAGGACATTTATTTTATAGCAAAACTCATAGAAGAAGTCCTTTAGATTGAGAGTTCCACCGTTTCAAGGGGACACTGCCCTCCACTGTGGATCTGCTCCACAGCCTTGCTCCCAAATGTGGAACTTGGGAATTGTAGGGATAATTCCTGGCTCCTGTGTGGAGCACAGGTTCTTTACACAAGGTGCTGCACCACCATGCTGCTGAGGAGCTCCCAGCCCACCCCAGTCAGAGACAGAATCGAGTTTCTCCTGTTTGGAAGATGGAACTGATGAACTGAGGTGATGAAGCTGCTCAAGTTTGTGCTGGGACACACTCATCCCAAATCCCTGAGAGCACAGGCTGCCTCTCTCAAACCTCTACCCAAATTTTGGGAACTCTCCCCTTCCCGAAGCACAGTAGTAACCTTTTGATTAAGAATCCCAGAATTACAGGATCACTGAGGTTGGAAAAGATCTCCAAGATCAACCTGTGACCAATCCCCACCTTATCACTAGCCCAGAGCTCTGAGTGCCACATCCAGGAGTTCCTTGGACACTTCCAGGGATGGGGACTCCAAACCTCCCCTTCCCAAGCCTGACCACACTTTCCATGGAGAAATTCTTCCTGAGGTCCAACCTGAACCTCCCCTGGCACAGCTTGAGGCCATTTCCTCTCACCCTGTCACTAATTGCTGGGAGAAGAGAATAATTAGTTAAGATGATTATTCTCCTCATTGAGTAATGCACTCAAGATTGGAGAGTTGTGTCTGAGTTGTGAGCCTGCACCAAAATTTCATATTGGAGCTTTGAAAATGGCCATGTTTTGGTGTCTTGTTTCTGGATAAGATGTACAAAGCAGGAAATATTTTTAAAAGCTACGTTCAGAAGGCAGCAATCAGTGCAACAGAGCTGGATCATCTTTCCACACCTAAGGCAAGGCTGGACAGGAGTTTCTCCATTTCTTCCTGCCCTGATTTCCCTCATCCTGCTGCACTCAGAGCAAGACAAGTCTGCAACACTTGCTGAGCTCAGCTCAGCCATTTCTCATCCTGCAGAGAGTGTGAAAAGCAGCAGCCTCTGTGGCAGCTTTGCACCCAGCTGCTCGCAGCCCTGAAAATCTTCCACAAAAACCACTGGAGTCCCTTCACCTTGTTTCTGTCCTCAGCACTTCACACCTGCCTCACAGAAAACAATGGTGAGAAGCTCCTCCAGCAACCCTGAGTACACTGTCAGAGCAGGCAGGAAAATGCAGCATGGATTGGCACCTTGGAGGAAGTGACAACAGCCAAGTGACAAAGAAAACAGGGCCTGTTTCAAGGAATTCCTGAGTCAAGATGAAGCAAGACATAAAAGAAACAGAGAGTACGAGGAGGGAAGAGCTGAGCCAGGTTTGCTGTTTGCTTCCCAAGCTCCTCACGTGCAGCTCCATGGCTGGGGATCACACCTGGGGGATTCCCAGGGATCAAGGTGAGCTCACAGCCCCAGCAGAGATCAGAGAAAATTCCAATGGCTGCAAGGACAATGGTGGCACAAAACCAACAGCAGTGGGAAACGACGGGCAAAACTGAAACCTCCTGTAGGAACAGTTCAATAATTCCATGAAACAGGTACAAAACAGTTTCCGGTGGGTTCCCCAACCCAGCCCAGAATGAATCCTGAAATTAATCCCATTAATTCCCTGAAATAATATTTCCTGGTGCTCTCTCTGGTCTGTGGCCTCTAGAATCCAATCCCACCCTCTCTGGCCTTGTGTGAAATTTTTTTTCTCTCCCTGATGGAAAGGAAAATCCCTGGTGCTGGGGGGCTGCTGCGTCTTTGCTTCCCCGGCTGAGCTCAGGGCTCGTTATCGCGCCCGGGCAGCCCCTGCGCTGTCTCCTGCAATTGTTCCTGCTCAAACCAGTCTTTTTTTTCTTTTTCTTTGGAAGGGTGGTGGTGGTGTTTTGTAATTTATAGCAAAATAAGAAATGATTCCTTATAACAGAAACCATTCTGTTGTTGCAGAGTCCTTATTTAGCTGCGTTTGAAGAGCTGAGGAAAAGCTGTTCCGTCGCTCGCGCTCAGGCCCCGCAGCTTCTTCTTCCTAACACCTCCCACAGGCCACATATCAACCCTGCACTTCCTACAAATGATAAGTAGCATTCGTTTTGATCATTCACAGTTGTTTTGGGGGTTGGTGGGTGATAGGCTTCTCTCTCAGTCTCTCACCTCCTCCCCAAACTGTCTGTGGCTCCCCCGTGCCAGCGCTGCCAGCAGAACCCGGGGGTTTCCTGCTCAGGGGACAGCACAAACACAAAGCTGGGCTGTTCCAAGCCCTCCCCACCACTGTCCCCACCCCCAGGGGTCACAGACTGTCCTTGCCTGACTCCTTGGAGATCCAGCTCAGGGTCTGGAAGGGACAGCCACACCAGGCAGGTCACTGGGCAGTGGGAGCACCCCAGCACTGCAGAGCCTCACTTGGCTTTTTAACACCACAAAATTTACTCCTGAAATTTTATTTCCATGCTTGCAGAAGATTCCCTTTGCCGCTCCAGGCCTTCCCAGGAGCAGATGAGATTTCAGCCATGCTCCTCCAGCACCAGGTGCCCTCTCCCTGCTCCCTTCCAGGAACAGGCTGATGCTTCCCTTGGCTTTTCTCCTCCTCTGCGGAAAAATCCCTGCTTGGACCTCACTTCTTTTGGACAATCCTGGGATCTGGCATCCTCCAGGGGGGGCTGAGCTGGCTGTGTCAGAGCACAGAGCACCCCAGTGTGGGAGTCCCAGACCTTGAGAGCAAACCTGGGGAACACTGTCCCTGTTCTTCCCCAGCTGAACATTCCTGTTCATCCCAACCGCTTTGATCTGACCACAGTTACCCAAAACCAGCCACTTCTTGGGGGCTCTGACCTCAGGCTGCATCAGGATCCCAGAATTGTGCTTTATCTGCTCCCATATCCCATAGAAGTGTGGATTTCAGTGCCCATACTCCAGGAGAAGGGCTTTATGAACCTCAGCAGGACCAGCACCGCCCAGTGCAGCCAATCCCTGCCTGTGGATCCATGGGATCCATTCCCTCTCACCCCAATCCTCCCCTAAAGCTGCCAAGCAAAAGTTCCCAGAGTGGCTCAGATGCTTTTAAAACACTTCCCAGTCCACAAATAGCCACACTCAGTGAAAATTGTATTTCCAGGATTTAAAAGCAGCTTCCCTGAGAATTTTCCAGCTTATAACCACCTCCAAGGATGTTTTTGATGTTCCAGTAAATAAGGGGACTAAAGAAGAACTCTTAATTAAAACAGGAGAAAACCCGAACTGTTTTAAATTCACAAAACCTGAATATTTTTTAAATCCTTGAAAGGCATTAATGGGCTTAGAGGTCTGTTAATGATTTCACTTTTACGCCGTTTTCTTAGAGCCGCACGTTTGTTTTCCACAGATATCACAGTGCCAAGGAAACCTAAAAACCCGCTCAGGAGGTACTTTGTGTTCACTTCTGACTACGAGGGACGAGCACTTGAACAAGTTTGGAGTGTTTGCAGCCTCTTCAGGGTTTCAAAACCACCTCGGGGTCCTCAGTCCTGCACAGGAGGAGGTTCTTGGCCTGAAATCTGATGGGATTTGATTTATTTTTAAGGACATTTCAGAGGTGAACACGTGAAGCCTCTGCTGCCTGTTGCATCGAACAAAACATTTGGTGCCAAAACACAAAATCTATCCCTCCACAAATACCTGGGCAATGCTTCATTCAGGGAGTTCCTTCCCACATGTGCAGTGTTGAGAGTGTCCTAAGCCACACCACAACCCATGAATCTCACAGGATTCTTGTAATGGCTTTTAAACCCTGCATTGTGGGCTGTTTATGGTGCCGTTGCATTTGCTTTAGAGATTTGTTTTAATGCTGTTGGTGTTATTTAGAGAGATATTAAATTCAAACAGCTTTATGGTTGCTAATAAACATCTATTACCATTACAGGCATTCTGATATAAAAGCCTCATACAGGTGCTTTCTCTCAACTATGCAGATTTGATTGATTAGGCCACAGTAGTTTATTTTACACTTCAGTGGTCACTAAATCTATCATTAAGATTAAAAATTGCAGTTTGTGCAGTCTGGGAATAACTACACATTTAAGCTGTAAAAGAAAAGTCACTTTACCAAAATTCAGTGGAAAGGCGAGAAGGGTAGGGGGGAACACAACACAGAGGAGGTTTAAAGAAAAAAAAGTTTGGTAACACCTTATTCAGTTCTTTGGGAGATGAATTTCATGGAATCACAGACTGGTCTGGGTTGGAAGGGACCTTAAAGATTGATTTGTTCCATCCCTGCCATGGGCAGGGACACCTCCCACTATCCCAGGTTGCTCCAAGTCCTGTCCAGCCTGGCCTTGGGCACTTCCAGGGGTCCAGGGGCAGCCACAGCTTCTCTGGGCACCCTGTGCCAGGGCCTCACCACCCTCACAGGGAAGGATTTTTTCCATACATCCACACTGAACTTCCCCTCTTTGAGTGTGAAGCCATTCCCCCTTGTCCTGTCACTTCAGGCCTTTGCAAAAATCCCATCTCCATCTTTTTGTTGGCTCCTTCAGGAACAGGAAGGCCACATTTAGGTCACCCTGAACCTTCTCTTGTCCATGCTGAGCATTCCCAGTTCCCTCAGCCCATCCTCGTGGGAGATGCTCTCCAGCCTCCCCACAGACACAGGCTCTGTAAAGCTGTGACAGAGATGATTCTGCTCCATCCATATTTTGGACAGCACTGACCCCCTTCCCCTCGAGGCTCAGTAAAACCCCCCAGCATTCCCTGTGGAGCATTCCCATGGCAGTTTTGCCCCACTGCCACCCAGAGCCGTGCTCTGAGGAGGGACTTGGCCGGCTCCAGGCGTGACATTTGCACTCCCCATGGCGCCTGCAGCACGGTGTCATTTGTTACTGTCTCCTGCCTGAGCTGCAGCACGGTGCCCACCAGCCCCAGGTCCATCCCCCCGTAGCTCCGTGGAAGCCCAGGCTGCCGAGCCGTGCTCCGACAGTGACCACCTGGGAGCAGCTTGATAAATGGCCAGTTTATAATGCTGTCATGCCAGCTTTGTCCTGGGGGAAATGTGTGTCTCTCTCAAAACAGCTTATTACCAACCTGTGGCTGGGGCCGTGATCAATCACGCTGATCAGATATGGCAAACATGGTAACTGATATAAAGAAGATTTCTCGCTACACAGTTCGAGGTTAACGTGACAAATGATGGAGTAAGAAAGAATAACTTAGAGGGAAAAGCCAGCCCATTAAAGGCTGAACTTAGAGGTGGTTTTGGGAAGCAGAGTTAACAACACGTCCTTCTAACATGAATTCCCTGCTCATTGAGGTAACCCTGAATACATTCCCTCGCAAATGCCTCGGATAATGCTGAAGGAATGATTTCTTAAACACACAGTCCGATTGTAAAGGGAAATTCAACCCCCCTACACCCATGCTCTGTACTCGGATGTGATGGGTTACGGTGCAGGAAATGCAAGATTCCAGGTGAAAAACCCAGAGCAGAGATACACCACATCTTGCCAAAACCCCAAAATATTTTGAGGGATTTCATTGTTGGCCAGAGCAGAGCTATCTGGGAATGGGAGTCTTCTCAGAATTCACTCTTTTTGCCTTCAAAATCATGAAGAAAGAACAGTGGAACCCTGCACATGCATAACCCACCCGTGACACTTCTCTAAAACATGCCCATAAAACACACCCTGTAAAACAACGACCAGGGACGGCTCCATTTGGTCCCTTTTACACTCCCAGCATTTCTCTGAATGCTCTGAACAGTGAAGTGCTTTAATTTCCCTGCTCACACAGTTCTGAGCCCAAATCTGGCAGAGCTGGGCACCAAATCTCTCCCGTTATGCTTTTGGTCTGGAGCAGGGAGCATCCCTCCAGGAGCAGCACACAGAGCTGGGGCTCTTGGAGACCCTCTGGCAAACATCTGATATTATTCACTTGACTGGGTTTGTGAAAACGAAGCCTTATTTGCTGGCAAAATTAATGAGAAAGGAGTCTTCAATGAGACAATAATTTATGGCTTCCGCCCGACAGGGAAACTCGTCCGACTCAATTCCTCACAGGAAAGGCAGATATTTTGAGGGGAAAAGTGTGGATTTCTTTCCAGAAACATGGTCTGTCATTTCCAAATCAGGTTTTTAGCTGGGTATTTTTTTATTTTATGAAACCCTTCCAGAATTGATGAAGGTTGGAATAAATGGCCCTTTGTTCCCCTTCCCGTACCAGTGCATTTAATGACGGCGGAATAAAATTCTGCTCCGTGGCTGCCCGCCAGAGATCCGATGATACAACCAACTCACAACATATTTCAAATTTTGTGCTACACTGGAAATCGAGACGCATTCAGATAGGTTTGGGGCTGCACACATCCAGCATCATCTCCCATTACCGCATGGAAAAACGAGCGCTGCAAATCGTATCCTTTTCCCTGAGACTCCCATCTCTGATCCGGCCATAAACACCAACTCTCTGCCTTTCAAACACAGCAAACCGCCACCAGAAAAGCCAGAAATGCGTCAGACAATAAAAAAGGGGGATAATGGCCACCAAACTCCACTCTTCTCCCCCCTCTTTTTTTTGAACAGATAGGTTTTAGACTCTATAATAATCACGCAGCTAAGATACAAGGTCTCTTGTTGGCAATAACCTACATGACATGACTTAGAAGGCAGGTGTTACTGTAATTAGCTATTGTTTGACTATCAAAAGTCAGAGCTGATTAAAGCCACTAAGTACAAGTGCACTATTTTATTTCAAAGAATATTATGAACTGCATGCTGGGACTCTTTCACTGCGGCCCTACCTTCCGGAGTCTGCTAAGAGCCCATGCCAGCAGTAATCAAAACTAAAATCTGCATAAACCTTCAGGGTTTTAATTCAAGCAGAGCCCTTTCATTAGAAATATGTTACTTTATGAAATCTGGTCGCCAGCAAGGGGAGAAAAATGTGACTTCTTAAGAAAAGTGAATGGCATCTCTTTAGTGATTAACCCAAGATTAATGGAGGCTCCTACTGCTCGGCCTAAGTCCATTTTATTGCTAATTCATTTAGGTACTATTTCAGATGTACTTGATGAAAGTCACCTGCTAAGAAGTCATGTTTTGGCAAGCAAGGATAGCCATTATGGTCAAATCCCAAATAGAATTTTTATTAAAGAAGCTTTGAAAAGTGTCTTGTATTAGTCTTTCACAGACATACCATTTAATGTGCTCAATTAGTTAAAAATTTGGGGCCCAAGTCACTAATCAAACATTCATAATGCTTTTTTTTGATATTTTTTTAGTCCACATGCATCTCTTAACGTCCCAGGTAGGATGAACACTGCTCTGAGCAGGGACATTTATATTCACACAAAAGCAGCAGTGCTGAGACTCACCAAGAAGTGGGTGGGATTTGGGTAAGTGCTCGGTGGGATCCCTGAAATGTTGGCTTGGCAGAGCATCTCTTTGTTCCCCGGGATGCTGTGGGGAGTGGGGACTTATGCAAATCACATGTTACTCAAACTGTACCTAATCATCCAGCTTTGGCTCGTGTGCACGTTTGGAGCGTGAGGTTTGATCCCTTAAACACAAACCATTTCGGGTTTTGACTTTTCTGCAGTTTGTTCTTTCGATAAATAAGAGTTCAGGGTATTCCATAATTACAGAGCCTGGAACCCTGGCCCTGTGTGCACCCTGAGATCTTTTCTGCCCTGACAAAGCACCTCCATAGCCCACCCAAAGTTCCTCCCAGTTTGGACAAGATTTAGCTTGATCCACAGGCAATTCCATGGGCATGGGCATCCCTGTTAGGTGTTTCTGTCCTTCCCAAGAACACTGAGCAGCCCAAGATGCTCCATCAGGGACTGGTGGTGTGAGCTTTGCTTCCCTGCACTGAGCAGGGAAATCCTGACGGCCAGCAACACTCACTCTGCAGAGATAAAAACCCTACTGCAGAGGGTCTGGGGGTCACAGAGCTTTAATTGTGCCCTTCTCTTTCAAAAATGGAAAAAAACCCCAAAGGTGGTGGTGGGGAAATGATCCCAGGTGAGGAAGATGCCCGGATGCTGCTGCTCTGCTCAGCCCCTCACCTGCCAGGCACTTAAACCCTACATTGGTGAATTATTGATAAGGTTACTGATAACCACCACTCACCTCAGTGCTCACATTGGGTTGGGTGCTCGTGTACAAAACCAGAGCCTGAGAACCCCCCCTCACAACCTGCCCCGCTTTGGACCTGCCAAAGATGAGGCAATTTTGGTGGCAGAAAGTGGACAATCAATCAAAAAATGTCTGCTTTGGGTGTTGCACATTGTTTGGAGCTCTCTCCACACTGAGGGTGATGCCTGACTTTGTAACCCAGCAGCACACATGACCCAAACTCTGCTCTGGGAAGGGAAACAATCTGGTTCCTAAATTAATTTTTTTTATTTGTTAATGACTGATCCAGTTTCCAAAATATTAACTGGAGTTGCCAGGATTAGTGACAGCCACAGAACCAGGAAGGCACGTGCAGGATGCCACAAAACAGACAAACAGCTCCCTGATGGGTGTCAATGCTCCTGTCAAGGGGATCAAAATTTCCAATGCTCCTGTGGTGAAAACTCAGAATTCCCAGCAATGGCAACACATCCTGTGGTGGAATTCTGCTCCTGGGAGACTCCACAAAACCCAGCCTGGACTTAAAGCCCTTGGCTGGGGGGAATGTGGCACTAAAGGAACCGCCTGGGTGTGATAACAAAGTTATCCTAATCTGTCCCTCTTGTGTGCTGGGGCACTCACACATGCAAATCTTGTCTTGTTCCACCGTGTTTGTTCACCTCCAGAGTCCTTCGGTGATTCAAATCTGTGTCTTACTATCCTATAATACCCTTGTCTAACAGTTCTTTTTAAATGCATGTGTTAATTATCTTGCCACTGCTGTAATTTCTCCCTGTAGTCCATTAATTAAGAGGTCACAATCTAAGAGCATGTTTACCCAATAAGCTTTCTTTTTTAATTATCCTAATTGCTTGGATACTGACAAAGGCTCCATCCCTCCCCTTCCTCTGAGTGGATTAGAAAACGACATTTCAAAGCCCCACACAATGATGGGTCTGTAAAACACACATATATTTATATCTGTTTTTATAACTCCGTGATGTTCAAACATCAAAGGTCAACAGGACACCAGGCACTGCATTTGCATGGCTGTATAAAATGTAGAGACAAACTGCTCTCCATTAATTGATCCATTAGCCTGGAATTTTCTATTGGTCAGGAAAAATATAAGCAAAATCTTCAGAACAGGAAAGAGATGGTTGTTCACAGCTTGCTGTGTCCTGGAGACCACCAGAGCCTCCTATCCCTGCCTGCTCCTGCAGGGATGGCTTTGGATAAAAGCAGGCAGAAATAGAAATAAATAAGGAAAAAGGCACTCAGCTTTCACTGCAGCAAAGATCAGTTTTATCCTGCCTGTCCCCAATATTCCCTTCCCATGGGTCACATCTTGCCAAGCTGGTCCAAGTACCTTTTTTACTGACTTTGCAGAACTCGACAGACAAAATGTCTACCACTCAAAAAATTATAAATCCCTCCTTTTGTGAAGTTTTTAAAAGGGAAAAGCAGCCATTTGAATTCCAGATAGTATTTTAACACAACCATTAGCAGAAATCATGTCCAGAAAAATTACTACTGTGACAGAACGTGAAACAACATTTGATATGTCAAGCAAAGTGATTTTTTTTTTTGTTTTAATAAAGCAAATGTCTCACTCAGACCAGTCATCTCAGCAACTATATAACAGAAGTATAATTACTTAGAAATTGCTTAGGTAAGCGTGATTGATGCATGGTAAATAGATGTTTCCAGCACTTATTGTTTCTTCCTGATGGATTAGGAAGAGTTGTTTAACAGTTCATTTGACCAGTCTCTCCTGGTGTTTCTCGAGTCTGGCTGTGCCAGTCAGCACCAGCAGTTCCTGGTAGTTTAAGTCTCTTTAATAAAGATTAAGATGTCAGAGGTCCTGCATTGCACAAAATCCCGATTTTATTAACTTCTCATTATCAGCTGAAATATGAAGTGCATTTCTTTTCATCTGGAGTGCGGCACTTTCTCAAGGGAAAGGACAGATACATCAGACACGTTTAGGGTGCTTTAGAGCGGGTTTGCCCCAACCTTGGCTGGTGTTGGGGAGCATTTTCTCACCCAAGGGCATCCCATTCCTGGGTGTTTCTCCCCAGAAAGTGTTTGGATACCATGGCTGTGGGCACGTTACTGAAGGTGGGGCTGAGCACTCACACTCCAGCACTTCAGTCACTCTAGTGTCCATGGAAGAGCAGAAGTGCTGGGCAGCAAGACTGAAACCTCAAAAGTCCCAACTCAGCCAACATTTCCCTCCTCACACCCAGCAGATCTCGAGGAGTAACAGCAGCAAGACCACACAAAACTCATTTAAAGAGATCCCAGAGGTGTCCAAAGTGCACCCTGACCAGCAGGCTGATAAATTCTGGTGCCATCGAGGTGAACTTAGGCAGCACCTGATAAAGTGAAACTGCAGCAGCCCCGTGCAGCTCCTGGATGTGTCCCTTGGGAAAGGCTCCTGCTCAGTCCCGTGGATTTTATCACCACTCTCACCCCAAAACCCCACGGGTCACTGGTGCACAAACAGATGCTGCAGCAGGATCCCACTTCCCCTGTGTGATGCTCCCAGCCACGCTCTCAAGGGATTTCTGAAAGCTGACGATTTGATGTATTTTGCGTATTTTAAAAGCGAGTCTTTGTCGAACTTCTTGTTTTGCAGCGTGCTGATTGCAGGGAGGGCAGAGCTGGCGCTGTGTGTGTTTGAACAGGCTGGCTCTTGCTGGGAAGCTCTCCACGGAAAGAGTTAAGAGGGGAAAACAGTTGTTGTGGTGTAACCCCGGCCCTGCAGCTCGGGATCCCAGCCCCAGCAGCCTCCCGGGAGGGTTAAGCTCTATTACTTCTGGTCCCTGACACTGCTAATGGCACTCTCTAACTAATTGCATTTCTATACCTCCACATAAGGCCGGGCAACAAATAAGCCCTTTAATCAAACAGCTTCATCTACTTCTAATTAATTCCATTTCTATGCCTTTTTGAGAGCACAGGAACATACAAAGATAGAGATGGTGAAGCGCGTTCCGTGCCCGGCTGCTGACAAATGCCGTGCTCAAGATGTGTCCCCACCTCACACCTTCCGTGTCCCACCTGCCTGGGTTCACACCAAAGCCCACTGTGTGGAATCATCTGTGATTCCCTCAGAGAGTCGCTTTCGCCTTTGCCACGGCGTTTAATCGCTTTTTGTTCCATCAGAACCAGCGCTGGCCTTGCCCTGCCGGCGCTGAGGGACGACTGTGGCATCAGCTGAGCAAACAGAGGGGGTTGTTTGCACACCCAGACCCAACGCGAAGCCTTCAATTCGAGGGCCACCAGCTTTGAAGGAAACGCTGATTCCTCCCCGACATTCACTTCTTTGATAAAACAGCTCGATGTAGCAGGAGGGGGAAAAGAATATCCCCCTCCTCTCGGTATTTAGGAAAGAGCAACACATCTGCCGGGAGCTGCCTGTTGCAAAGGTATGTTCGTACAAAAGGCACGATAAGTGGGTGCTGAGCAGCGAGGAGTGGCAATTATCAGTTGCACATATCATTAGAGTCTCTCAGCTTTTCAATGGCACGGAGCTCCCGACGCCGTGTTTGCTGGGCCAGGTAAAAGGGGACTCTTAATACTGTGCAAATATGACTTACCAAAGGACTTTGCTTTCTCACCTATTCTCGGGCTTTTCAAATCAACATTATTAATTGGTGGCTTATCGGTAAGTGCTGTCTGGCAGTTAAAGGATGTTTCCACCCAGTGCAACGATACATAGAAACTCAGCAATGTCAGCCGCAAGGACAAAGCACTGCCATGTCGAAACAGAAAAATGCTTCGACACCTTAAATCTTCTTTATAAAAGCACCGAGCATTCCAGCATTCACTTGCAGCTGTTGGTCCGTATTCCAGCATTGTTGTTTTAACTTCATATTTTAATTCAGAACTCTGGCTTGCAGTTGCAAGTATTAGGACTCCCACTTTTTCCTTTCTTTCTTTCTTTCTTTCTTTCTTTCTTTCTTTCTTTCTTTCTTTCTTTCTTTCTTTCTTTTCTTTTCTTTCTTTCTTTCTTTCTTTCTTTCTTTCTTTCTTTCTTTCTTTCTTTCTTTCTTCTTTCTTTTCTTTTCTTTTCTTTTCTTTTCTTTTCTTTTCTTTTCTTTTCTTTTCTTTTCTTTTCTTTTCTTTTCTTTTCTTTCTTTCTTTCTTTCTTTCTTTCTTTCTTTCTTTCTTTCTTTCTTTCTTTCTCTCTCTCTCTCTCTTCCTCTCTCTTCCTCTTTCTTTCTTTCTTTCTTTCTCTCTTTCTCGCCCTTTTTTTCTCTCTTTCTTTTTCTCTCCCTTTTTCTTTCTCTCTTTCTCTCTCTCTCTCTTTCTCTCTCTCTTTCTCTCTTTCTCTCTTTCTCTTTCTCTCTTTCTCTCTTTCTCTCTTTCTCTCTTTCTCTCTTTCTCTCTTTCTCTCTTTCTCTCTTTCTCTCTTTCTCTCTTTCTCTCTTTCTCTCTTTCTCTCTCTTTCTCTCTCTTTCTCCCTTTCTTTCCTTTCCTTCCTTTTCCTCTGCTTCTCTGTTCTCCAGGAGTGTATAAACACACGTTTAGAATTTGGATTAATTGTTTTCCATGCTGGAAAACTCAGCTACGTGGGACTTCAGGACTCCCAGCCCCTCAGATCACCTTGCTCTCCACCTGCCAGCTCTCCTGAGCACCAAATCCACTTGAAAACGGAGAAAAATGTTCGCCTGATAAGGAAAACTGAACACAAAGAGCACGACACTTCCCAGGCACCATTAAAGGGAAGCAAAAAGAGCCTAAAAGGAGAAGAAAAGCTCTCAGTGCCCCCAGCTCGCATTTTCCCCGTGTGCTCGGGGCCGCACGTGCGGAATGAAAGGACAGTCGGGCTCCTGCCTCCTCTCACGCTGATGAACAAGATAAACCCATGAGCACCGTGAAAACCCGAGTGGCTGGGGGGGAGCTGGGGAACTGATCCCGGCTCCCGCTCATTCTCATGCAGGATTGCGGAGATCCAGGCCAGCCTGGCAGGTATTTGTCTGAACCTCTTCAGAGCCTGCAGTGCAGGTATTTTATCTCCTCCCTGGAGAGCCCGCTCAGGTATTCAGCTATTCCAGGGGCTCGTTTTCCTCAGCATCCAACCCAAACCTTTCCAGTTTCTCCCGGCCTCGTTCTGATGGGTGTGTGACACAGATGAGCGACCCTTAATGCAGAATGTGAATTTCAGCTGCTTCGTTTACAGCACGACATCTGCTTATCTTAGAGACATTTTCCCGTACGAGCACAAAATCAGACGGAATTCATTTATTTAAAGGATTTCTGTGCCTTTGAAAGAGGTTTTCCCTCTGCCACCACACTGGCTTTGCAGTTTTACAAGAGCAGAGTTGTGAATTGAGAAACTTGGCACCTTTTTTCTTCTTGTTCATTTTTTTTTAAAAGGAAATAGTTACTCATTGATATTTAAAGAAAAAGCAAACAAATATTTGATGTGCTGTTCTAGCATGAAAGGGGGGAGCCCTGAGCAAGCACAGAAAATGCAAGTGAGCTGTTTTATGTGAGTGAAAACAACCTGGGGGGAGGGAAAGATCCAGCTCCTGAACGAGGATGGGATTTGCTGGATGCTTGGACACCTCTGACACAGCAATGCCTTGGAAAAACGAGCATGATTTAAATCCCACATTTCCTGCTCCAGGGGTGCCCAGTTTTTAGCAGGGGATGCTCTGGGGTCTGCAGGAAAGGCCATCAGAGCAAAGAGCAAAGGAGCATATGGTGAGCAGCAGACCTGGAATGGAGGGTGGGACACCATTCCAATTTGAAGTTTTCATTGGCAAAAGGACTGGCAAATACAAAGTGCCAGGAATAAATTGCTGTTGGAACTCAGAGGACATGCTCGAGTCATGAGCAGACACAAAACCTGAGAGGAAGGATCTTACTCAGGGACAGCACAACCCCCTTAGGAAAAACTGCACATCCTTCCTGCTTGGGATTGCAGGAAACTGGGAAAATAGCCCTCCAGGATTGTGCCAGAGCTCTGTTCCCAACAGGAATTTAGGGGGAAAAGAGAAACCCAGGCAGAAAAAGGGAATGAGGTCAGTGTAAGGAGCATCCCAAGGCCAGACAGGGCTGAGTGTGCAGCTGGTGGTGTTTTCCTGTGGATGGATTTACATGGCAACCCCGGCCCAAGCACAGAAGTTTTCCAGGATTCACCTTTTTTAAGATTCCCGTGACAAGGAAAGTGATTAATCTCCATTTCATGGCAGCAGGAGCTGAGCAAGAGACTGCTTGGATTTGCCAAGATAACCAGGAGAAAAGTCCAGCTTATTTCTGGGCAGCACTACAGAAAGAAGGGAAAAAACTGAACCAGGTATTAAGGGAAGAGATGAACAATGAACATCAAGACTCTCCTGGTTTTACATATAAATATAACTAATTGGAAGGACAAACACTGAAAAAACGAAAATTCCTCTTGACTCATTTTTAAATTGAATACTTAAGTAAGGAAGAATTTAACACTGTCCTAAAAACTACCTTGAGGCAGCAGCACTGATGCAAATTTCCAGAGTTTTCACAGACTTTCTGTGAGGAAGAACCAACACTGTGGGGCAGAGGAGCTGAAGCTTAAGACTGAAATTCCAGTGGAAACTCAGAGAAGCAGTTCCTTCAGGCCTTGTGATTTATTCTTTTGGAACAGGAGGAATTATTGCACCAAGCAGGGTCGAAGATGTCCTGACAGCAGCAGTGCAGAACTATCTCTGCAGCAGTTATTAATGAGTTGGAAAAATGCTGGGTAGCAAATTCACCTCCCCTCCCCAAGGCCAGAATTCATGGCAACAAATCCCTAAAATAATCAGCGAACTCTGGAAGATTAGGAGAGAGACGCCTCCATATGACAGAAGATTTCTTAATTTCAGTTACTTATAAGGCCACTTTAAGCAAGAGGAAAACTCCCTGTGAAGTTTATAAATTAGTTTCTAATCTATTCCCCAGCTTTTGGTGTTTCTGGTCTATATTCTGTGGTACAGTCTAAAATAAGGAGGGGAAAAAAGTAATAAAAAAAAATGAATCGCTTGGGTTAGCCAAGAAAGGATTGAAGCACTTAATTTAGACTCCTCCTGCTGCTACTATTAGTGTTATATATATATATATATATATTTATATTTATTTATATACATGTTTACAGAGCGTTGCTGAAATTTCCATGCTGAAATTTCCAGAGGGAAGGCACCTCTGAACATCACAGAGGAACTGACTTGTGGTGATTATTTTCTTTGGTTTTCTCCCCAAACTGTCCTGTGAAAAATAAATTTGGTTGTTTTTTATTTTTTGTCCCCCCCAGAACGTGTGTTTTATCATCTCATAGAAATCTCATAGAATCTAAAATCAAAATACATCAAATTATGGTCCTGCAATGCCTGGGAGACAACAGTCCCACCTTCACTGCTCTGCAGAACCTTGGTGTATTCCTAGAGCAAAATATGAAAAAAAATAAATCAAAACCCTTTTTTTTGGTGTTGTTATGTATATTTATATTTAATTACTGTTCACTGGCACCCACTTCTCTGTGTTCTGGCTTTCATTTTTGCAGCAGCACCATCGGGGCTGGACCCAACCTCGTCACTCTGGTGGTTTCTCACCCCCACACTCCCCTTCCCTCCCTCCCCAGTTGCTGTCCAGGTTTCCCCGTTTATCCAGAGAGCTCCAAGAGGCTCCTGCCTGATCCAAATTCTCCTTACAATGGGATTAACCCAACCCTGCACCCCCTCAGGACCCCAGGTGACATTCAGGGGACCACTTGGCTTCTCTGAGGAATGGGATCACACAATAAATCCCAATTCCAGTTTCCCCACAGGAACAGGAGCCTGTGCTGGGAGCGATCCCTCCTCCCACACTGAGGATTATTCCCTGTGAATATCTGGAGCTGGCACAGGGCAGGACCCTCCTCTGCTGCTGTATCAGCTCCCAGCCCACCCCAGGGGTGGTTCTGAATCCAGACCTGATTCCAGGACCTAATTCCAGCAAAACTCCCGGCACTCTCAGCTCAGGACCCGAGGAGGAGCTGCAGAGCAGAGGGAGGGGAGGGGGCTCTGTGTGTGTGTGTTACCTTCCAAGCCCCGAAATCCCACAGGCTATCATTCCAAAATTTGTGATGTTTTGTCTACTCTGGTGATTTAAGGTTTGTCAGAAAATGTCAGAAAGGCCACGGGGCCAAGGGCTTCCTGATGACTGAGGATTTTCTTTCACATGACCTTCCTGAAGTTGATTTTGGGCTCCAGACAGTGCTGCCTTCAGCTCTGACAGGGGCCGGCTGGCAGCAGATTCATGGGGATCTCTGGGGCATTCTGGCATTTTCAAACTGAGCCGGGGCTGTAATGCCTCCTAATCATCCAGAATATTGTTTCACTGGCGGGATGGAAATGCCAGCCCCTCGTTTTGGGTAGCAGGGAAAAGGAGCCTGTGCTCCAAGGGGTGCAAACAACTGAAAACACCTCGGATGGAGCAGATAAACACGGATGTGGAGTTTTGGCATTTCGTGTGTGAGAGTGCACGTGGCTGTTAACAGGGCAGCACTGAAATGAATGTCAGAGACACAGAGAGAAAAGGAGGACTGGGAGAGAAGTGTTCAAATTGTTAATTTGTGCTCAAACTCTTAATTTGTGTTAAAACAGTTCGTGTTAAAACTCTTAAACGTGTGTTTGTGAGCGTTCCCACAAACCCCAAGCAAAAGGAGCAGGGAGCAGCACGTGAAGGTTTCTCATTATTTAGGAAACTCTTGGTTATAGAAGAGTTTATGAATCTTGAATTTGCTTGTGTTATCAGCATAACTGATTGCTCAGCCAAAATGTCTTCATTAGTCTCCTGTGAGCCCTGATCACAGAACCATGGAATGGTTTGGGTTGGACCTGAAAGATCATCCCAGTCCCACCCCCTGCCATGGGCAGGGACACCTTCCACTGTCCCAGGCTGCTCAAGCCCTGTCTAACCTGGCCTTGGGCACTTCCAGGGATCCGGGGGCAGCCACAGCTTCTCAGGGCACCCTGTGCCAGGGTTCCACCACCCTCACAGGGAAGGATTCTAAACAATGCATTTTGCCCAGGGAGCAGCCTCCTGCCTCCTCACCTCCACAAAAATGCAGTTTCTAACTCCAAGTCTGTGTGTCTGTGCTCGAGGTGCATCATGATGACAAGGTGACCTCTCCTAGCTCTGCCTGGAGTTCAGGGACACTTTTATCTGAGGGGATGCTGCTCACTGGAGCCGTGTGTCACCTGAGCTGTGCATGTGAGCAGCTCGGCAGCACATTTTGGACACCTCCTCAGCCACAGCAGTGCAGGGAAATCAGACAGCAGGTTATAAATCAGTGTTCTGAGGTTTGCAGCAGGAGGGAGGAGAAGAACCAGCCTAACTCACAAAAAGATCTTATTTAGAACTGTGTGAGGTGTTCACAAGGTATCCAAAATCCACATTGTTTGCCATGGAGAGATGGGAAATGGGCATTAACCACTTCATAGCCTTCACAGCCACTGTTCCACCTTGTGCTGTTCTGGAGATACGGAGACAGCAAACTTAAGCACTGCAAGTCCTCTTAACTTGCCCTGATTTACGGGCTCAAAACCCCCCAAGATCTCTTTGTGGAGCCATTTCTCATCCCCACACTCACTAAACAACCCAGCCCAAACATCTGTATCACAGGAATTCAACGTGCAATGTTATTCCTGCAAAATAATTTAACCATCACTTTCTTTGCCGACTTTTCCATGCCAGCCTTACACCTTTTTTTTTACTTTACATGCTTCATTTCAGCAAAATCAAGGATGCAAACTTCTTAGAAGTACTTAGTTTCCATGGAAACCTAAGCTGACCGCAACATTATTGTTCTCAAGAGGGAACTGACTTTACTATATGTTCATTCACTGAATTAATGGACTCCTGGTTCTTTTATTAGCAGCTCTCTAACAATAGAAAGAGAGAAATGTTATAAAAAAGACTCTCAGACAACTGTCCACTCCTTTGTCCAGGGCTTATTGGAATGACGCAAGTCTATTCAGGAAAAGATTATAAAAATCAACTCAAAGCTGCCTCTGTTTGTGGCTGCTAAATATACCTTTATTTCATAAAGATACAACCTATAAAACAAGCAAATTAAAGCTCTTTCTGAAATAGCAACTGTGAGGCAGCAGCCCTGGAGAAACAGGGCTTTAGCTCCCAAATCTGGGATTGTTCCCCACTCCCATGGGGCTGTGGAGCATCTTTAACCCCCAATTCTGTGTAAATTCTCAGCCAGGATGAGGATTGTGCTCAAACTGGAGGGAAGTGATTCTTCAGTGTACAGAAAAGTGAAGGAAAATCACTGAAATCTGTGGGCTTAAGTCTTCACTGAGAGTTTTAGAACACCTTCCATGAGCAGCAGCCCTGGGGAAATGGGGCTTTAGCTCCCAAATCTGGGCTTGTTCCCCACTCCCACAGGGTTGTGGAGCATCTTTAACCCCCAATTCTGTGTAAATTCTCAGCCAGGAAAAGGATTGTGCTCAAATTGGGGAGGGGTGATTCTTAAATATACAGAAAAATCACTGAAATCTGTAGGCCTAAATCTCCACTGAGAGTTTTAGAACACCTTCCATGAGCAAATCTGGGATTGTTCCTTCCTCCCAAAGAGTTGTGGAGCATCTTTAACCCCCAATTCTGTGTAAATTCTCAGCCAGGATAGGGATTATGCTCAGACTGGAGGGGAGTGACTCTTAAATGCACAGAAAAATCACCGAAACCTGTGGGCCCAAATCTTCACTGAGAGTTTTAGAACTGAGGCTAAAATATCCCTGCTCAGTGCAGAAATGCACGCGCAATTTGCGCCGCAGAGGCAGCAGCTCCGGGTTCAAAATGTGCAATTTGCTCTCTCGGGGTGCACAATGCGCTGCCAGCCCTGGGGGGGTTTGGCCTGCCCGGTAATTGCTGCACAAAAAGACAGTGAACAGTTCCCTTGCTCTTCCCTAACCACCTTCCTGACTGCTTATTGAAGTCTGATTTCTTACTCCTCTGGGTCATCATTCATCAGCCCCGCAGATCCCGCCGGGAGAGCCCGGCCAGACCTCTCCACATCCCTCCTTGCCAGAGGCCATTCCTGATATAGAAAATGTCTTCACAGCGACCCGGCGGGACGGGCCGCGGCCGTAATACCCAAATAATCATTTGGCAAATTATCATAATTATCAATCAATCATCCCCGCGCCAACAATGCGCTCCTGAAGTATCAGATGGTTCCTGTGACCTGTAGCATTTGGGATATAATAATAAACCCCGGGGAGATTTATGGCCCCCATCCCGCTTCGCATCTGCAGCGGCAAAATGCTCGCTGGGGTTTTACTTTTGCTTTAGAGCTGAAATCTTTCCTTGTACCTGGGTTTCTTGTGTGCTACTTGGTGCTTTTTTTGAAAGGCCAGAATTTCCAATCACACCCAGTTTTCTAAAATTAACTTTATTTTTTTTTTTTAAATCTGTGTGATTTGTGAGCACAGAATAAATGTGCTGCTTAAATTGCTTTTACTCCACAGCCTCATCAGCATTATATTTACAGCTTCTAATACTTGGCAATGTAGGAATGAGGCCAGCCAGCCAAAAGAGGGGGGAAAAATTGGTTTTGTCTTCAGTTTTTGTTGTGTTTTGCACAATACCAGATTGAATCCAACCCTTTTGAAGCCGATAGCATCTCCCGCTCCCCGTGCAGCACATTCTTGTTAATGGATAAATTCAAGCTCTCCAGAAAGTCAAAGAATAAATTTAAAGCCTTTTGCCAAATGCCTATCCTATTGGATTTTGATAAGACGGCTATTGAGCTTTAATAATGTCTTCTATCCTTTTTCAGCTGGCCCTTAACATGTCTCTTTATTTGTCCCTAAAGCCTCTTCAGCGATGCCTTTTTATTACAAGTCTCTCAGCTTGCTCTCAGGGGAGACAGGGTCGACAAGAGTGATAGATAGATAACTCTATAGATTATCTCCCACAGATGTTTTCTCTCCAGTAGCCCCTCAGGCTATTCCCTCTAAGTAAACAGAAACTAAATAGAGAGTCTACTGAAGAGAGAAGTCCCTGAGGTCCCTTGTCACCACGGTCAGAAAAACAGCCTGGCCTGGGGAGCTCTGCACACACAGAGAATCCTTCCCCAGCATTCTGGAACCCTCATCCAAAGTGACCCTTGGAAAGGAGAGAAATGCATCTACTTGGGAAAATAAAGGTGGTGTGTAATGGGCACAGGCCTCGCTTCCTGCTGGAGGAAGTGGGAATCTTTCAGCTCAGAGTTAAAGCAAAATGACAGCGGGGACAGTGACAATGACAACGAGCTGTTTGTTCAGTTTATTAAATGCAGTGGGGAGGACACTGAGATGCTCTCGTAGGAAAATAAACAGAGTGCAGGAACATGGGCTGGGAAAAACATTTGGGAGCAGGGGACAATAAACCCACAGGTATAACTCATATTTTTATCTCTGAGTGTCTGCATTCAGGTCATTAAAATAACCAAAATAAGTGACTCTCCTGTTTTAATATTGCTTCCACCACTGGTGATTTAAAATTAAACAAACAGGATGAGGAGCTCGTGTGTATTTGTCTAAGCTAAACTAAATATCAGCAAGCAAAGGTGATACAAGGAAAGCTCATTAGGAATACACCATTTTCAGTCCATGGAGCTGCACAGATATGGAAAATTATCCTGGATATGAGTCCTTTAATGACACTGAATTATTCCTGTCAGACAACCACTAACAAAGAAATCATCTTTGTGGTGTTAGTGGTCCCAGCAGAAATAACAGTAACATGAACTGAAAAATACTGGATACAGTGGGAAATATTTATTCTTTGTGCTCCAAGCCAAAAAAGAGCCTCTTTTATTCTACCACATTACAGGCTCTGCTGTGCTGCATCTTCAGCATTTTCCCTGCTTTTCAGTTCATTAAAGTTATGTAAAAGAACATTTTTTCCTGGTACTTCAACAGCAGAGATAAGTCTGGGGTTGGTTTTAAGCACAAATCACTTCCTGCACATCTCCCTACACCTCTCACTGCCATCACCTTCCCTTCCCAGCCTTTTCCTGGTTTTACAGATTTTTCTCTGCATTCCAGATTTATTTTTTTTAGCTCTTTCTTGTCCTTGTTAGTGCCCAATTCTGAACCTGTGATGCTGCAGTCAAAGCAGCCACTGAAATTATGGCCTGTGCAGCTCCGATTTCCTCCCCTCCCAGTTTAAATCAGGCCACCCACTCCAGTTACATTTGTCTTCAGTCACCTTCTCACTCCCAACTCATCTCCGAAGGAATAGGAGTAAATTGAAGTCAAATCTCAACTATTGTGTCTTCAGGGATATGACAACTGAATGATTTAGAGAGGCTGGAAAAGGAAATCTGCTCCCGAGAGGGTTTTGTGCCACCGGAGCCAAATGCCAGAGTGCTACTTCCAAACAATTGAGAGATCCTGCAAAAATTGTCCGGAGTGATTTCTCATTCTTTAGTTTTCATTTTCTCCTGACTGAAAAGCTGTCTTGCAGTAGTCTTTTCACAAGCCATAAAGTTTAGACTTGAACTCTTTACCTTACTGCTCTGACCTCCCTTACCCCAGCTGTAAAACCCTACTGCCCATCCTTCAATAAATTTATCACCTCATAAACTCCCACTAGTGCTTCTCTACAATGCATTTAAAAGACACAAGTGGAAGGCCAGGCCTTCCCCCCTTGTCAAATATCCTAATTGTCCAGTTTTATACCTGCTGCACAGGGAA
The DNA here is from genome assembly GCA_034509425.1 of Eopsaltria australis. Classification (NCBI taxonomy): domain Eukaryota; kingdom Metazoa; phylum Chordata; class Aves; order Passeriformes; family Petroicidae; genus Eopsaltria; species Eopsaltria australis. The sequence continues at coordinate 68,930 of JAVTVJ010000467.1, forward strand.
ATATTTAAGGACATGGCATTCTTCAAGACCTGCACATTTTGTAACAATCTCCCTTGAAATAAAAGCACAAAGTTTAAATACAAACCCATGGATTGAACATATAAAACTGCCAGTCTCATATTTCCCTGTTTCACACAACTCCTGCTCTCTTTAGGGTAATGCAGATCCTGGAGGTGGGGATGGAGAGTTCATTTGTGATGTCATAATTAAAGACTGAGTAAGAAATAGCTGAGCCCTGGAGAATTCCCTCCATCCTTGTGGGAAGTGCGTGGGGATAACGAGAACCTGCCACCTTGTCACCACATCTGGCCAGACAAAAGGATCCCACAGAGGCAGGGACAGACACCCTGTGAGTTATGGAGGTGCCCAAGGTAAAAAGTTCAGCCACAGGTCCCTGGCGAGGTCATGGCACCCTCAGAGGATGTTTCCTCTTGGGAGCCTCGGAAATAAAACCTGATTTTTTATTTTTTAACATGGCAAGAATAGAACAGGCCGTACTGGAAATGTGTCTAAATCCCTTTTCCCAGCCTGACTCTGGAGCCTGGCAAGGACTGCATTTCACTCTGTTTGGCAGAGGGAAGCAAGGGATTCCTTTTAGTTTTAGTTTTGGAGAAGCAGCATCGGTGCTCACCTGAAGGATGAGCAGCAGTGGCAGCTGTGGCAAGGTCCAACCTCAGAGACTGCCCACTTTCAAAACTTCATGAACAGGACTGAGAACATCCTTTATAAGACAATTGCATATAAAAGGAGTCACAGCCAGCTCCTTATTTCAGTCAGGACACACAAGCTCCAGCCCTTGAGAGGCTCTGATCAAACCCAACTTGTAACGCCTTACTCAGCAAAGCCGTTAACCAGCAGATACACATGGAACAAAATCTCATTTTAGTGCTTCTGAGGGGAACCCCAACCCAAACAGCAGCCTGGCTACTGAAATACATCGTGCTGAGGCTGCTCCCAGCTCCACTGGAGACATTTGTGCAGCTGGGCTGAGTGTGGAACGCATTTTCTCTGGTCACTGTTACAGTTCGAGCCCCACAATGTGATGAAAAGCACCACTAATACATCACATGGGCTGAATTTTATCCTTTCACAGACCTATTCCTTTTCCCTTGGACTTCACATAAGCCACATTTACATGCTGAAGTGACCTCCAAAAATTTAGCACTTTCAACAAAGGACCAACATTTTCTTTTACTGGAAAAGAGGTAAATGAGGTTTCTCGCCTTGGCCCGGCAGCTGTTTGTGTTGTAGCAGAACCAAGGAACACCTCAAACTATTATTTTCTCTTTCATAATGACTGGAATCACAAAAAGACAGAAAAATACGCCAGCAGAACCATAACACTTAATCCAAAAAAGCAACAGCAAACACTGGAAAACTTTTACGACGTTATTGCCGTCGACACCTTGGTTCAAAAGTGAGGGAAAAGTGTCCGGGTGTGTTTCCAAGCCAGGGAATAAAACAACTCCCAGAAGACTGAGCCATGTCCTACCTTTTTTATATTGCCCTCCTGGGAGGTCACCTCGGGATCAGTCAGTATTTGCTAAGGAAAAAGCAGAATAGAAAAACAAAATTGAGTTGAGTTGCAATTAAGAAGGTTATAAAATCGTAGAGATTATTCTTGTGGTTGTCATGATGATGGTGATGAGGAGGAGAATGAATGAATATTATATTATTGATAATAATGGCCAAAACTCTCAACTGCACCCAGATGTTTTGGAAGGTTGATGGAGGGTTTTTACCACAGCTGTTGTATTTTAAGGTTTTCTGTCACTTCTGTGTGTAATTCCCTTGGATTTGGCAGACAAGGACAGGTTTCTATCCCACAAGGCAGGTGTGGACAACACGGGCAGCAAGGGAACAGGCACCCACGGGCTCTCGGGCATTGAATCCTTCTGGAGCAGGGACAGATCCCAGGATGCTCCGGCCCCCCAGCGCTCCCGGCAGCTGCGCTGGGAGCTCTTTAATTCCCCCTCCAGCCGAGGTGTGGTGGAACAAGTCATTAAATCGCTGCTGTGCTCCACCTCAGATTAGCTCCAGGTCAGCGGGCATTCGGGGAGGTCAAGTACCTCAACTTTGCATCACCCTGGATACCCCACCAGGGTAAACACACCGGGAACGGACCTGATCGAGCGCCCACGCCGGGAATTCCAGCGGCTCCCGGCGCTCTGGGGGATCAGGGATGGCTGAGCTCAAACACACACCCAAGGGCAGGGTGGGGCAGGGGGCTCGGGGCTCCCAGGGCTGGGGGAGGCGATTTGGGTGCCAAAAAACAGGAAAACCTTTCAAGGAACAGAGGGAATATGCAAGGAAATGCAGGTTAAAATGGGGAAGGGGAAGGGGAAGGGGAAGGGAAAGGGAAAGGGAAAGGGAAAGGGAAAGGAAAAGGAAAAGGAAAAGGAAAGGGAAAGGGAAAGGGAAAGGGAAAGGAAAAGGAAAAAAGGAAAGGCATTGCATTTTAGCAGCTGAGGGTTTGGCACGAAGCTCTTGGCCTCCTGTGGCCATGCCCAGGTGAGATCGACTGATTTACAAATTTCCAGCCCGTTGCCAAATCTCCAGCTCAGCTGCACTAACAAGGGGCTGTGTTTCCATGGGAAGAACCCCAAACCATTCCGTGCTTTACACCAGCTCTAATGGACGTTGAAACTGCGGTTTCCAAAGTAGCTGAGAGCAAATAGGATCAAGAGGCAAATCCCAGAGCCATAAAATTGTGTGTTCCTAGCCTGGAACACCCTGACATCCCTGTGAATGACTGGAGTTAAACACCCATCCTGCCTGGCCTGGGTGCCACCGAGCTTCCAGGGAATGCTGACTGCTCCCAGTGCACTCACCAGGAACCAGTGACCCCCAAAACCTTTGGAGAACTAGACCATGAAACTTTCAGAGTTGAAACAGAAATGCAAAACGACTCCAAAACATCCACAGGATGCAGCTGTCTCCAAATGAAGACACTTCCCTGTAATTATTACATGCAAAAAGCCTTGGGATACAATTGGAGAAGTGTGTGCAGTCAGAGTGTGTAATCCACCCGTCCAGCAGCACCATAAACATGGAGGGGAAAGAAAACTCCAATGAAGTGCAAATTGGGCTGTGGTGGAGCCCTGTATAAACAGGCTTAAGAGTCAGGAATTCCTGAGTCGCAATCGAGATGCCAACACAAGCTTCCTTTTGTTGGTTTGGACAGAGCTGTGCTCAAGGGGCAAGTTCCTTCTCTCAAACCTCCTTTTTTTTCCCCCTTTCAATTCATAGCAGATCCTGAATTTCAAAGTTCTTAGCGAATTTCTGTGCAAATATTTCATCCATATTCAAAAATGACGATTTTACAGAAAATCCTCTGTAGGATCTTGGTGCTCATTTGGAGTATTTGAAAATGGCTGATTTTTGATACTTGGTGAAATCCTTTCTGAGTTCCCATCTACTACAGAACTTCTGGGGGAAAAGAAACCCTCAATATTACAAATCATTTTAATTTTGATGAAACCGTCTCCACACTCAAACTATCAGGACATGGACAATTAACGGTGAACAAGGTGATGGTGCTGCACTGACTTGGTGATCTCAAAGCTCTTTTCCAACCTTAACAATTTTGTGATTCTATAGGTAAAAAGGTGTTTCAGCAGTAGTGGGAGAGTGGGAATTGGTTTAGATTAAATATTTCATCCTTTCTTTACACTTGATTTTAAAGAAAGGATGTCCAAGGTGTTACTGTGGGCCAAGCTCTACCACAGACCACCTGCACTGGCTTGGACACATCCCAGAGCCCAACGTCCTGAATGTCCTGTTTTCCCACTCCAGCTGAGCAGGTTGGCAGCTTGGGATGGTGTTAGCACTGGTGGGGTGTCTGTGGAGGAGCAGAGGCCGGAATTCCAAACCTCCCCTTGCCCAGCCACGGCTCTGAATGAGCCTTCAGAAACCTTCCTGGGAGGTGGAGGGAACCTCAGAATTGTCCCGGTACATTCCCAGTGTGGAATAAACACCATCTGATGACACCTGTGTCGCCAGACAGCGATCCAACAGCCACACCAGGTGTCCTGGAGCAGAGCCCATCCCGGGATTCCGCTCTCCACAGCACATGGGAAGGGGGTGATGCAACACCAGGATGTCCGCGACACCTCCTCGTCAGAGGGAGAGGGAGAACCAGACAAAGCAAGCCCCAGATGAGATGTTTATTAAGAACAATAACAGGGGATACTTTGAAAATCTGTAATTTTAGCTCAGGCTGGGCTTCATCTCATGCGAACACCACGAGACTAAATATAGAGCTTGACATGTGCAGTGGGCTGCACTCCTGCACTTAGCACAGATGTTCCTAAATGTGCTCAAAATTTACACCACATGCTTTTTCTATCAACTGATCTGTTGATTTTAGCCAGGGGAAAGACAACATGTCAGCAGCAGCCACGTCAGAAGAGCCTGAGCCTTAGGCCTGGGCTGGAGGTGGATCTGGCCTGCTGGAGAGGGATTTCACTGCCTTTCCCTCCCTGGGCTCAGGGAATTGGTGGCACCAGGATCCTGCCCCAGTTACACCAGTTAGGGATGTGCTAGAATTTTTGCAGAGCCCCCTGAGTGTATATTAAACATGTCAAGGAACACCATGTGATTCTTTTTGGAAAACAGTTTACAAGCTGGCATTCTCCAGCTGCAGTTAACCCTAATTTGATTACATTACTGAGACAGATCACAATGAGCTTATGTAAATAGTAACATTATCCATTCATTCCCCCAGCTCAGATAAACTGTCATTTAGGGGGAAAAAAACCCAACCCAAACTTCAATAGGCACAGCCTGATGCATTCAGCAAGGCATGGTGCATTCAGCAAACTCTGAGGGTGAAGATGACAGAGCTGAACCTGCCCCTGCCCCTGCTGGATCTCTGTGAATCTGGATTTTAAAGAGGTGTTTCCACATCTTCTCCAAGCTGGGAGGAGAAGAGAATGGCCAGTAATTGCACAGGAGTCAGGAGGCAGATACCAGCACTGCTTTCAATAACCTGGGCTCTATTATCATCTGATTTTTCACTAAGAGCTCAATTCACCACTGGTGGCATCAGTGATGCTCAAAGCTAAGTGGGCACGTCAGGGTTTCACTGCCTGGGCACCTTGACATTGCCCCTCCCCAGCCCTCCTGCCCAGGTCACCACACTGGGGACACCACTCCCAGCTCTGGAACCTGGGCTGTGCCACCTGCACCATCTCAAACCTGCCTCTTCTTCAAGGTCCACCATGCAGCTGGTTCAGAAAATGAATGAGAAAACACTTATTTTGCCTTAAATGAGTCAAGGGCCTGCGATTCTTACTTGCACACAAGTTCACATGAATACTTCAGATGAAAGCAGAGGCTCTGGCCCTGCTGTGCCTGATTTGTGCTGTTCATGGCTGGGTTAATGGCAGAGTTACCCTGCTTGTTTGTGATGTGATGGCCCCGTTGTCTGCATGGACACAGCAACAGCACGACCTGCAGAGGAACCAGCTCCTTCCAGCCAGACCGTTCTGGCTTTAAAAAATGTCTCAGGTCAGAAAACCACAGAATATCCTGGGCTGGAAGGACCCACAGGGGTCATCCAAGCCCAGCTTGTGGCCCTGCACAGGACACCCCAACAATCCCACCCTGGAGCTCTGGCACTCGCACACAGCTGAGCTGCTGAGCAACATCCAGAGCAGCACAGCACCCCTAAAACCTGGCAGAGCTCATTCCAGCCCCAAGCAGCACCCATCACCACCAGGATGTGGTTTCTGAGCAGGTTAAACCATTTGGACAGCACTGCAGGCACCTCCCCTGTCCAGCAGCTTGAGTGCCCACACGCTTCACCTCCTCCCTGCACCTCTGTTCCACCCCAGCTCAGAAGACAACGCTGTTATTAAGCTACAAATCTTGTTCTTCATAATTTCCATTAATTATTCCTTTAAAAGTTTTATCCTGCCAACTCCTGAGCGGGCTGGCCCTGACCCAGTCAGGTATTTAGGCAAGAAGTATCAGTGAAATGAATAGAACCAGGAATGTCTCCATATGTAAGTGCTTTTCTGGCCACAGGCCAGGAGCACAAAGCACCTCATGGGACCCAGCCCAGGCACAGAGCACCAAAATCCATGGCAGGTATTCCGTAGGGAAGAGATTCTTTATAATTTTATATCCATTATCATATCATCCCAGACTGCTTTGGCTTGGAAGGGACCTTAAAGATCATTTTGTTCCACCCCTGCCATGGGCAGGGACACCTTCCACTGTCCCAGGTGGCTCCAAGCCCCATCCAGCCTGGCCTTGGACACTGCCAGGGATCCAGGGGCAGCCACAGCTTCTCTGGGCACCCTGTGCCAGGGTCTCATCACCCTCACAGGGTGGAATTCCCTCCCAATATCCAACCTAAACTTCCCCTCTTGCAGTTTGAGCCCATTCCCCCTTGTCCTGTCCCTCCAGGCCCTTGCAAACAGCCTCTCTCCACATTTCCTGTGGGATCCCTTCAGGAACTGGAAGATCCCAATTAGGTCACCCCAAAGCTTCTCTTCCCCAAGATCTTCATTCATATATATATTTATATATATAAATTCCAACCCACTGAGCCACATCACAGCACTGGATGTGCATCCATAGGAAAACCAGAGGTGGAAGAAACCCACAAAAAACCATTTCAGCACTGAAAAATTTAGTCTTTCAACCATATTGTTAAAATACAGGGATTTTATAGCATTTTCTGGCCAACAATTCACCAAAATCTTTCATTTTTCTGTAGTAAGCAAGTCTGTGAGCCCTATTAACTCGAGGAAATTTTCAATATCCTGCCTTGGGAATTTGAAGTGAATGTGCCTGGAATTAAGAGGGAGGGGAGGAAAGCTCTTCTGTGAGGGGAAGAATTTCCTCTCCTTGCTGGTGAGGGCAAGGGGATGAAGAGCACAGCTCTGACTGGCAAGGAACAAACCACGGGCTGAAAAGAGTGGAAAGAATAAACCAACCATTCACTGCTATGGGCAACCCCAGCACAATTGGGAACACTGGGGAGCAGCCAAGCTGTGGTTTGTGGCCCAGGAACAGCCTGCAAAGCCGTGCCACTCCACAGACCATTTTAAAACCATTTATTTTTCAGCTGGAAGCCTGGGCAAAAAGGTGGAATGGAGCTGTAGGAAAAATGTGCAGAATTAGAAGGGATCCACAGCCCAAAATTTCTGGAAGTCTGCTGCAGGGAGCAGCTCTGCACTTGCACGTGTCCCCTGTGGCTTTACAGAGGAATCCTCCCTGTTCTCCAAATCCCAGGAGAACAAACTGCAGTTTGCAGAGGTGACTCAGGACAGGTTATCCCAAATGGAGTTCAAAAGAAAGGAATGTCCTTAATCATCCTTCAGTATGAAATATTGTTTGTACCCACAGGCCAAACTTCAGGGAAAGGTGAGGGGGAGATAATGTGAAGACAAATGAACGTTTAAGAACAAAGACTTCGAGAAAGAACACAGACCTGTGATTTCCATACACGGTATCACAACTTTTATCACTGATTTTTCAAGACATTAACTCCTCCATGCCACTGGGATCGAGTTAACTGCAGCTACCAGGAAGTCAAACAGGATCTAATGGGGAGAATTTGCAGTGACTTCAATGAGCTGAGGACTCGAGACTTCCAGCCAAGACAAATATGAGAGGGGACTGATTAGGAAATGTCACCATTTCCCCTGCCAAGCACTCAGGGCCTGGTGATAGGAGAGTATTAAATATAATCTCGCAGTCTTTAGGGGCTCTTTGATTTTATATTGCATTCTTATCGGGTTCTTAAAGTCCAGTGTTAATGAGCATGAGAAACTCACTTGATAGTTTGGCAGTTTTGCTGAAATCAAATTGAGTTCATTCAGTCGTGGCCCATGGATCCAGCTGGAGATGCCTTTCCCTTTCCTATGGCTCCACATGGAACCTCTGGCTGTTCTTTTTCTCCATCCCAGCGATCCAACATCACCTTTACAACCAGCTCTTCATGACCACCATCCAAAAAAAAAATAGGTTTTACCAATAATCAGAATTGCCCCATCCCTGGAAGTGATGAAGGATGAAGCTCTGAGCAACCTTGGCTTGTGGGAGGTGTCCCTACCCATGGCAGGGGTGGAAAAAGATAAAATTTAAGGTTCCTCCCAACCCAAACCATCCTGGGATTCTGTGAATGAGGTTTTAAAGGATCCAGGAGCGGAGATGAAACATTCACACTGTAAACACACCCCCACTGCACCCCCTTTGGCAACAGACAGTGACCCCTGAAAGCAGAGCAAGCCCCAATTAACAACACAAATCTCAAAGTCTGGTATTTTGCTCATTTTCTCCCAGAAAAGAAATGTGTAACAGTACACATGAGAAAAAAAAAAAGTTTAAATTAATGATGATTTTCTTTTTAAAATCCCCTTACAAGTATTACTTCCAACTCTCTTTCTCCTATAGAAAAATTTCATTACAAAACTGAATTCTGGAAAGATAGAAGGGACACTACCCACACTGAGCAGTGTGTGCAGCCTGAGGGTTAAAACAGAAGTTGCAAGTATTAAATTGTATCTGATTTACTCAGTCTGTTCAACTCCAACCTGAAACTTGCCTGGCACGGACTGTTGTGCAAAATAAATTAAATAAAACACGAGATTCTTGGACACAAAGTGCTTTTGAGCTGCAAAGCAGCCACATCTTCACTGTAAGCACAGAGAAAACAGCAGTGGAGTGGAAGTTTAAGGTCATCAGCTCTAAATTCTGTCTGCCATGGGCCCACATTGCACAATCACTTAATGTAGCCAGAGCTATTTATTATCCCAGCAAAAAATCATCTTGAGGAGTGAAGAGCAATGTTTTGGTTAACAGATAAAGCCGGGCTGTTTGTGGGGATGTAAATGGATTGGACTGTTAAATTCACCCACGAGCCATCCATCTTTTGCCCTCGACCCTTTTTAGTTATAAAAATGACCTTGGTATTGACAGAATAATATAAACGAACTTCCCCTGTAGTTCATCTATTGATCCCCGTTTGCTCAGCTGATCAGTAATAATCATAAGTAAATAAAGAGGGGCTGTGCATCATCCCACGATGGCAGCGCTGACACGCGCCGGGGCTGACGGATGGGCACCTCTGGGCTCGGCTCAGGAGCTCATAGCTCATCTTAAACTGCAGCTTTTCCACCCAGGAACGCCAGTGGCAGATAAATCCAGGGAAAGGCAGCGCGATGCACTCGGGCTGGGGTGTCTGGTCATATCTGGTGTGAGCAGGAGGGCTCAGGGAACACCTCCAAGGGAAGGAGTGCTGGGATGGATTCAGCAAAGACTCCAGCCAGGCCCTGGGATCATTCGTGGTTTGACCCCCAGTCGCTGATGCCTCCGTTTGGGTGAGATTCTGCTATCACAAAATCATTTTGTTTGGAAAAGATCTCCAAGATCACCCAAGGTCTCATTTTTGGTGTCTCTGTGGTGACTCTCAGTTCCAGTTCCATTGGAAAGTCCTTTCCAGAAACTCCCTTCTCCCTTCAGAGATTCGGTACCCTCAACCCTTTGTGGCACCATCAGCACTATTTCTTTTTTCATTCAAAATTCCCTTCATCACAGACAAGGTCTTGCCATTGATGCTGAAAGTGATTGGCACCAATATCAGGAGAAGAAGAAAACCTCAGCACTTCCATCCCTCCTGGCAAACAGGTGCCAAGGAGAAGGACTAGGATGAGACGTTCCAAGATGAAATCTTTTCTCCTTCGGGTCTCAAGACACAGAGCAGCTGGCTCTGGCTTCTCCCACCACCCTGTGCTGAATGACAGCCTCCATCCCTACTTAAATGCAACCATTAGGCAGCTAAAATTTGAGAAAGAACAGAGAAAAATGACCTCATTTCATTCTGTTCCTCACAGCCTACAAAGACTGATAAGAATTACGAATTGTTTTACCACATCCACAGGGTCAATAAGGAGTATCTTGGTTCAGAAGCCAAGTCCTGCCTCTGCCCCGGCATTGCTCAACTTCCCCGAGCTCACCCAGAGTGTTCCAGTGCCCCACATGTCAAATCACAAACACAAACATAAAAACCAACTTGAAATTCTCTCAATTTCCACACAGAATTTGCCAGCCCTCAGTAAAGAGCAGCTCTGGAGCTGCTCCCCAGTTCCATCCCAGTCCCAGTGCCCGGTGTAAGCCCGGCTGGAGCGCAGCAACCGCGCCGGGACGCGGCACTTTGGGGTCATTAATCACACTTGGAGGGAAACCACGCCAACGTGCAGCATTCCCAGCGATTCCCCAGGCCTGCAGAGGGAAATGCACTGCCTTGTTGGGCAGTCTGGCTCCTCTGCCCGAGCTGGGAGAGGCAGGAGTGGAAGGCTGAGAGCTGGTGTGGCCCAGGGGAGGCCGCGCTGGCGGGGAATGCGTCCCTGCCTGGCACTCGGACACACGGGATGGGAAATGTCAGCTTGATCCCCATCAGCAGGATAACCTCACTGGCACTTTAACATGACAAGGTCATCGCCAGGCAGGGCAAGGCAGGAAGAAAAATGGCCCATTAAAGCCAGGAGCTGGGAGAGAAACGTGAGGCTGCCTTGGAGGTGCTGAGCGCTGTTTGTTTTGGGGAAAGGTGAGGATATTCCAGGCCCCTTCACAAGGATGAGTTTTCCTGAAAGGAAAAGAGGACAGTGACCTGTGCAGCCACCACGGGAGCCTCTCACAGGGGTCTTGAGGGAATTTTACATCACTTCACTCTCATTTAATTTAGCAAAAAACCTAAAAACTGCAGCTCTGAAGAGCCTGGGCTCTGAGCAGGAGGGGAATTCCCTGTCCCTGGATGTTTCTTTTCCACGTTAACCACAAGGAGCAGCTTTGCTGTTGTGTGTGCCACTCTCTGTCCCTTACCCTGAAGCTGCTCAGAGATGGAGCAAGGACTTTGAGCTGGAAAGTGAACTTGGAGAGGAACTCCCTGTAGTAACACTCTGTGCAAGCAAAGAGAACAAGAAAAGAACAGAACAGAGCTTTGCCTGCCTTTATTCAGAAGTGATACTGAGCAAATGATGCTCTCTGGAAAGAAAAGTTAACTGGGAATTATTCCGTGGCCCAGCTTCAGACACCAGCACAATCAGCTTTTTATTGGGAAGGCACACAGAGCTGTTTTATCTGAATTGATAGGGCTGCCAGGTGAGCTCCCTTTTAAGAGCTGTAGAAACAATCTCAGACAGGACTGGATAATATTATGCTTGGAATGACAATATTGTGTTTGGAAAAGGTCAATATTTTATTAAATCAGACAGGCAGAGAGTGGGTGGCAATTTCAAGGCATTTTCTCGAGACAGGAATTCAGGGAGTCCAAATGGAAATGAGGTTTTGCTTTTTTTTTCCTTGGGTTTTCTGGGTGACTGGAACCCCCTGATTAGAAGTGAAGGATGTGCTGAGCCTCTTGAGAATCCTGAGATGAGGGAATGTGGAGATTTTAGCTCATTATGATCCCTTACCCTGCAGATGCCATGGGCATCTCTTCCACCCCTTTCCAGGCAGTGTATCCCTGACAGATGAGATGGGAGACATCCATCTCAGAAACTCAAACCTGCTGCTTTCCTCTTCCAAAACAGCACCAGGGAAACACAACCACGGATGAATCCTCCTCAGCTGTTCCCAGGTGCAGCTCAACAGCTCTTCTGTGTCACCCACTGTCCAAATCAGCTCTGGCTCTGGAAGGCAATCCTGGAATCCCTGCAAAAGGTTTTCCTGAAGTGTGCCAAAATGGCAAAAATTTAGTTTAAAAATTCCATAATTATCCTTGGTAACTGCAGTTATTTGCTATTGGAATTAAACTGGGTTCTACATTTGGAGCTTCTTCAGAACAGCACCAGAAGAAAAAAAAAATGATTTTTTTTTTTCATTAAAGGTTTTGAAGAGCACACACAGCCTGTATTGTTACCCAACACTCCAAGTAAGTTCTGAGGAAAATCTTGGGAGATCCAGCCCCGAGCATTGATTACAAGGAGTTTTTAATCTCGTGCCAAGAGGAACATTGAGGTTATAAGATGGCTCCACAACCATCTTGCCAAATAGCACAAATGTTTACATCTTCCAAACTACCACCAATAGATCATAGACAAAGAAATGTCCATAATGTACCCAGCTGCTGGAAACAAAATGTATTTAAGCCACTGAAGAGGGTTTAATGAAGTAAAGCATTTTTGTAACTGCCAGCTCAAAGTAAATAATCACTGATGTGAGCGGAGTTAAGAGATCCTGACTGGCCAAATAATCTCAGTGTGCCATCGAGGAAGCTGCTGCTTTGTGGGAATAACAAAACAGCACTTGAACATTCCCATCAACTTGGGTCTTGTCTTCCTCAACACCCTGCACCTCCTGGGACTGGGGAAGTGCAAAGAGAACTTTACAGCATGTGCAGAATCTGCTGCTTGGTGAGAGCACTAAAGGTTTAACTCGCTCTGAAAGTCAGAGTTTTTTAAACCTCAAAACAACCAAAAATAAAAGGTGAAATCCCTGCTTTGACTGATGCATAATAAGCACCTGATTCAAACTAACACAGACAATTCTTTTGGGTTTTTTTGGGAAGAACTTGCCCCATAACTCTCCAGGAGTTTGGGGTTTTCATGTTCCTGGCTGGAAGCCTTGCAGGATGGATGAGCACAGCCAGGGGCTTTCCCCACCCAGCACAGGCCTCCACTGCTTTGTTTTATCCAGACACTGCCCTGGACATGGTCCTGCAGGTATGGAACCACTCCTGCAGGTGAAAAGGAACATTTCCATCCCCTGCTTGCTCTCAGAGGCTCTGTCCAGACAATCTGGGTAACTTCCACACTGTTTCCCACCTTTGAGGATGCACAGTGACCTGAGCAGATGGGCACAAACCATAAGATACAGGCAAAGAAGGAACAATCCAGCCTCACTCTTGGTTTTCGCTTGTGAAAAAAACCTGATGTTCTCTATTTTCTTTATATTCTGTAGAGGGAGACCTGGCCCTGTAGATTTTCTGTCCTAAATCACTTAAAAAGAGCACACCAGGCAGCATTTGCAACATCATCTCACAAACCATAACCAGAACTCAGGTTCCAGGGATGAGAGTTACGTGCACTTATTTCTCACAGGTTTCCTGCACTCTGCTTGAATATGAATTCAACTGCTTTGCTTTTTTTTTTTTTTTTAGAATATAAAAACCCCTTTTCCTTGCACCACATAATTGTGTTCCATGGCAGAACTGGCATCCATCATGGGCCTGCTGTCCCCTGCCTAAGAGATAAAACATCCACAGGGTAATAAATGTCAAACTATGATTATTGATGCTTTCAATTAAATTGATTATCTATTTGAGGTGCAGAGCAGGGTGATTTATTGCTGTCTCTTTACGTTGCACTTGGCACAACGGTTTCCCTGCAAGGTGGGTGAGCCTTTGGATTGTTCCCATGGATTTTCTATTAAATCTGATTTTCCAGAAGTGGCTCACGACCACTCCAGTGCTGGGTGAACTGAAATAGCACCAGATCCAGGTGGGAATATCCTGGTTTTTGTTACCTCCTGGAGCGTGGAGCTTAGGAAGCAAGAGGGGAAAATAGGAAATGAAAAGTTTTAAGTGTGGAAGGACACTTGATTTACATCCCTCATTCCCAAACTTGCATTTACAGACTGCATTAGACCAAACCTGTGCATAATCTGGAGCTCTGCTGAGCATTCCCCACCTCAGCAGAGATGAGATGAGATGAGATGACCTTCGGCTCGTCACTGCATTGTGTTTTTATTAGTTTCAGATAACAGGAGCTATAAAATTCAAAGCCATTTGCTCCCCAATGATAATCAGCAGCTGCTTCACAAACAAGGCTTTTTTTGTGGTGCCAGGGGGTGACCTTTATCTGATCATTCCCTTGGAGAAATGCCTTTTGTGGCTGGACAAGGCAGGAGCACCTTCCACTGGTTCTCCAAAGCACAGCACACTTTGGCTCAGTCTGCTCCAAAAAGCAAATTTGGCTCAAACCCAGGTACAGCCTCAGCAAGTGACACTTGTTTTGGGAAATGCCAGAAATTAGCACGAGGAAATGATAATTCTCTTAATGTGCTGCTCTTCCAGCAGGTGGATTTAGAGAATCTCAGTAACCATCCCCACCAAAGGAAAGAAAAGAAAAAGGGGAAGAAAATCAGTGGGGAAACGAAAATCAGTGCTGATAATCCACTGACTTTGAATTTGAGACACTCCAGTTTTCTCCATTATTGCTCATTTCTGACTTTTCCAAGTCCTGGGGAAGCTCTGTGGCAGAAAACCTCGTGGCTGGACTTCCCAGGAAAAGCCTGACCACGTTTCCCACCATTTTTTATCAGGAGCACCAGGACTAAAGCCCAGCTAAGACATAAAAGAGGAGGATGATTCTGCTTGAGAGACCTTGTGAAATAAGTGAATGCAAGAGATAAACAGTGAGCACAGGGAAAAAAAGGATTCCTATCCCATTTTTACAGACCAGACTGAGATGAGAAGTTAAGTGAGGTGCCCAAATCACCCAGGCTCTGGCATTTAGAAATTGAGTTTCGAGCTCCTTAGACCTAATCTTAACCACCAGGCTGTCAGTCCTGCTCACATACAAACACCTTTGACCCCGGTAAGCTCAGAATTACACTCACATCCACTCAGACTTTGAAGCCTGGCTTATCTCACAGCAGTGTAACTGTCCCCTCCACCAGAACAGGGTGAAAAACAAACAATCAAGGGAGGAAAAAAAGCAAAACAAAACTCCTGCACCTCTGGTCAGAACTGACTATTTCACATTTCATAAAATCATGGAATTCCCTGAGTTGGGACGGACTCACAGGGATCAGTGGAGTCCAGCTCCTGGCCCTGCATTTGGTATTTCCCACCTCCAACCTCATTTCTGAACAGGGGAGGAATCTGGGAAACACTAAAAATGTGCCCAGCTTCAGAGAGGAACCCCAGCAAGTGTCCAACAGCCCAGAGCAGGAGTGGGAAGGGCAGATATTAAAGCAATATTTCTGTCTGATAATGTTGGCTGCACTTGAGGATGCAGAGTGCAACCAGCCAGGCTCAAACCCGGCCAAGCAGTTGGGAGTTTTAAAAGTCAACTCTCCAATAGCTTGGGATGGTCAGAACATCATTTTGGGCCATCAGGTGGGGAGAACAAGGGACAAAACCCCTGCAATCCAGTCCTCATTTTATTAAATGTCCCCTTTGAGAGTGTCAGAGCCTGGCTGAGGACAATGCTGCTCCCAGGGACAGCACCTGCACTGCCTGCCAAAGGTGAGGCGCCAGGGAAGGAGCTGGGACATTCCTGCTGCTGGGACATTCCTGCTGCTGGGACATGTGGATCCCCACGAAAAGTGACTCCTCAGGGCAGCCAGAGCTGGTTTATTAAACTGAGAATCAACCTGAGAAAAACAAAAGAGTGTGAGAACCACCACAAGCGACAGGGAATTAGGACAAATTCTTTATAAAACTACAGATCTGCTTTGGTGTTTCTGGACATCAGATAACTTCCTTATTTCCATAAAAAAAAACATTTTTATTTCCATAAAAAGATAAATCTATGCACTGTACACTTTCTGTGGCCAGCCACTAGCCCTGCAGCAGAGGTTAGAAAATGGCACATCTGGTTTCCAAAGGATCCCTGTGGGGCCACACACAGCTGTAATTATGGCAACGATTTGGGGAGAACCTGAATGTAATTTTTTGGCTTGAAGGATGACACTGAAGGACTGGAGGGGAAAAAAAATCACAAAAAAAGAAAAAAAAAAAAAATAAGGCAGGAAACCCCTTAGGATGGAAGGCACTGACTTCCCTCCCTAGCCCACATCCCGGGCTTCCAGATGCAGGAAACAAATTCCAAGTGACCCTGTGTGGTGGAGGTTATGGCATCGGGGATGGGCTGACAGAATGTGCCCGTTGTGGAGGGAGCAGCAGCTCCAGGTGGAGGTGTTTGCTTATGTAAAGTGCCTGGCCAGCTTCCAGCCCCCCAGATCCCGGGAGAAGCACAGGGATGCAGGAGGAACACGGTGTTCAGGCCCTGCCATGGGCTGTGTGTCCCTGTCTGCACCCCCACATCGCCCTCAGCTCCTGCCTGCAGCCTGATAATGAAATAAAAAATGACCAAGTGACTCAAGACAACTCGGGTTTTATTTCAGTGGCTTGAGAAATAACCAAATTCCTTCACCCTGAACAACTCCTGAGCCACGAGTCCCCCTCCCTTCAGCACAAACTCCATCAAAGCCCTGCACACACAAGGCTGGGCTCAGCCCACTGCTCACCCCTTGTTCCTTGGACAGCAGCATGCTGATCAAAAAAAAAAAATAGGGGAAAACATTTATTGCTGCTTCCCATCCAAGTTTCTGCATAAAACTCTTTTTCAAAATTCACAGGGCAAAGTTCTGCCCCGGAACAGGCAAAGAAAAGGGAAACTGAGCAGGAGGCAGCTGCGGTCACTTACTCATTCAAACACGATGGCTCACAGACCGTCCCACCCAGCCCCAACAAAAACTTCCTAAATCATCCCAAAAGTTTGAATCACTCTCTCCCTTTCCTTCCTGTACTAGAGACTCAAATGTGCCTCTTCAAATCAAACTGACTCCTGGATTCGCTGCCGGGCTGGAGCTCCCTGCCCTGGCAGTAGCGCCGTGACAGGCCCATCTCAAAAAGGAAACACATATTTGGCTTTCCATCCTATAACAAACCCAACATCCTAATTCAAACCTGGAACCCAAAATAAACCAATTTTTTCTCTCTCCCTTCCTTCACAGACACTAAGCAGCAGAGTCTCCATATCAGACCATGAATCCCTGCCTGCTGAGGTTTTCACACCGATGAAGGAGCCAGGAGCTGATTCTTTAGAACAGCATCTTCACTCTTGACAAAAACAAACTCATACCTCAGAATTATCTGACTCAAGACAAGCTCCTTTCCCCCATTTTTAATAGGGCCACGTTGGAAATGTCACAGTGTTATCAGGGCGGCTGCTCAGCTATCAGCAGTGGCTGTGGCTGTGCCACAGAGGAGCCCTGCAGGCATCTGCTCTGTTTAACGCTCAGGAAGCACAGGGCAGGTTTTAAGAAGGATGCAGAGGATGTAATGGAGCCTCTAATGTGTTTGGGTTTCTCCAGTGGAATCCAGTTTTATCAGGAAACAAAGGTCCTGGTGGGATTATCAGCAGAAAGAAACCCAGGACCTGTCTGGTTGGGAGAGGGGCCATGGGGGTTGTTGTGCCAAGGTGCTTCCTCCCAGTAAAACCAGCAGCATTGGCCTCCTCCAACAAATCATGTGGAATTCTGTGAGATTTTCAGAGATTTTAAGTGCCTGCCAGATGCTGATCCCTTGAAGAAAGGAAAGAGAAGTCACAAGCACTCTGAAATTACAAGAAAAACCAGCAACAATTAAAGGTTATTTGCAAGTGGCTCATTGAGAAGCCAACAAAGCTCGTCCCTGTTCCCCATCCGAGTGCTGCCACACGCTGCCCATCCCAAGGAACCAAACAGTGCCCAAAGCTTTCACAGGCCCTTCCCACCTCCAATGTCCCTGCTCCACCTCCAGCTCGTCACCCCTCACAACACACAATGAGAGCAAGAGGAACTAAAAGTGTCAGAAACGCTGTCACAGGCAGATAAGAAGATTGTAAATGAGAAAGCAGTAATTATTTGTGAGCTTATCTTGTTGTTTTGGTGTTGTTTGTTTGGTTTTTTTAATACCTGACTAATACAACAATTATAATAGTTACTTAAATTCAAATACAAGCCTATCTGTTAATCCAGACATTCTGGTCAAGGTATTTCAATCCACTCAAAACAGTGCTTGGGTTCAAGGGCTCTTGATGAGGCCATGAAATAAACATAACCCAGATGTCACAAACAATTCTGAGAACCATAGATTTTTTTGCCTTCCAGACCACTGGCATCCTGCAGATCTCAGGGGTTGCACCCTTCACGTGGTCAGAGGTGCCACCCAAACCTGTGCCTGTCCCAGCAGCCATGCACAGGGTGCCACTGCTGCTGCTGGGGGGACACTGTGCTGCCTTCAGGATGTAGAGGGGCTGCACAGGAGAGATGGAGAGGGATTATTTACAGGGTCGGGAGTGCCAGGATGGGGGGAATGGCTTCAAACTGACAGAAGGCAGGGTTAGATGGGGTATGAGGAAGGAATTATCCCCTGTGAGGGTGATGAGGGGCTGGGATGGAATTCCCAGAGAAGCTGTGGCTGCCCCTGGATCCTTGGAAGTGTCCAAGGCCAGGTTGGACGGGGCTTGGAGCAGCCTGGGACAGTGGAAGGTGTCCCTGCCCGTGGCAGGGGTGGCACTGGGTGAGCTTTAAGGTCCTTTGTGACTCAAACCATTCTGGATTTTGATTCATCCTCACCCTGGGCCTGTATCCCCAGCAGAAGGTTCCCCTGAGCCCAGCTCACACCTGAGCAGTACAGGGGGTGTCAGTGGGCTCCCCAGATGATCACAGAGGGATCAGGGTGGGTTTCACCCCCCTGCAGCTCCCGGGGCTCTGCGTGTTCAGAGAGAAGCCGAGGATGAGCGCAGGCCCCTCCTGGGCGCTGCCCTCCTCCCCTTCCTCTTCCGTGCCCCCCTCCCGCCATCCCTGCCACCCCCTCACCTCCTCCACAAGCACCAACTAAAAAAGGGAAAGAATGAGAAAGTGAGTACTGCGGGGCTGGCACTGCAGACAATGTCTGTCTTGTGTGAGTAATTTAGCACTATGGCCAGTCAATCTGGTTTCTGGGCCCGATGCCCTGACCCTCTTTAGAGCCGCTCTCTCTCTCCAGCACAGTGTGAAACATTTCCTTTCACAGCACTGACACTTTGCAGATTGAGACGTCAGGCCTGTCCAACTGCAGCAAATTAGCAATTTTTCTTTTACTAATTGGAAATAAAAATGTTTGCTAAGGGAATAATTTGTAGGAATGCAGTGTTAGGTTTCCGGCTTTTTATAAGGATGCTTTAAACTTTATCCATGTGCACTTTCCTTCTGTTTTGATGCCTTGCACTGTAAATTTTAATAGCTTACTTGACTGTTAACTTTACAGTCTCAGCCTTCCAAAGGATTAAATGAAGTTTTTAATTTATCTTCCCCTCCAAGGCAGCAGGATCTTCTTAAAGCCGTGCCCGGCACTGCTCACCCACTTCTCAGCGAGCAGAGGAAGGGGACACAACTTCAAAGGGTTAAAACCCTGCACGGGGACGTGGCATCTGGATGAACCTCGGGCAGGCGATTTGTTTGCGGAGCCTTCAGCTCACAGCTCCCAAAGTTCCCTCGGAGAGTGGTGCAGAGAGATGGGCAGCAGATTCAGGAAGCCTTTCCAGCTTTAAATCTGCCAGGAATGGGCAGTTCTGTAATTGTGAATCCGTGTTTCAGGGATGTGCTGAGCTCAGGCAGAGGGGGTCTTCCCTTCCCTTCTGTCCCTTTATTTTCACTAATCCAGCTTTCCTGTTCCATGAAGAAATATCAATATTTTGGGCAGGGTTTGGTGGTGACAATGTCGTGATTTTTAAACTTTCACATACACACACACACAAAAAAAATGTACTGGGGTCAGCTTGATCTATTGGATCCTAAAATCCCCACAGTTCACTTGGCATGCAAATAACAGCCAGGAAAGATCCTTCACGTGCAAAAACCCCAAAAGTTCTTCAAGAGAGCAGGATCAGGAGAGAGCCTCCTGGAATCTAGAAAACCCAGATAAGAAACTAGAAGTGAAAACAAACGCTCTTTTGCTGAAATCCAATATTTTAGCCTAATGCCCCTGCAATTCCTGAGGCATGTAATGCCTTCCTGCACGGCACTCCAGTGGTACATTAGCTCCTGTAACAATGCCAGCACATAAAGAGTTACTGTTCTTTCCCCCCTGCACCCCCCACCCCCCCATAAAGCATTTGACAGCCATGCCTAATAATTCTTTCTGGTGTGGTTTTTCTTTTTCTTGATGTCTTTATGTGAATATGAAGCCGGAGTGAAAGGCTTTGGGTGACCCCCGTGAGAGAGAAAAAGTATGAACTACAGAGCAAAAGAGTGAGATATAGACTCCCTGCCGAGCCCTCGGCATCTTCTCTGGCAGCTCACAACTTGGCTTCAGAGGGCCTTTGTGAGGGAAAAAGGACTCTTCTTCACTCAGGCTGTGACAATAGGTGTTTTGTCAGCGAGGGACAGGATAAAAAGCAGGGGGTGGGAGGCGAGATCATCATCGGCCAGGGGCTCGCCTTTGGGGCCTGCAGATGTTGGAAGGAGGATGATTTATTGCTCCAGTGTCCTCAGTGGCATTTGGCCACCTTCCCAGAGCCCAGGCTTGGTGGCTGGGAGGGTGGGAGGCGGGAGAGCAGCACAACGAGGCATCTCCAAACCTTCTATGGGCAAAGTGTGCTGGGGGCTGCGGGAGGGGGCACGGCCGGGGCGGGGGCAGCCATGGAGGCAATGCCTGATAGAGCAGCCATGCCCAAAGATATAGGTTTTTAAAATTATTCTATATATATATATATATATATATTAAAACAGATCTATTTTAAATTCCCCCAGTCTAGAAAGTCCAGCAAAGAGCAGTGCAGGGGTTACCTGGGAATGGAAAATCAAACCCCAGGATGACTTTGCGCTGGGAAGAACCCAACCCAAACCCACCATCGTCATCCCAAACCTCCAACGGAGAATTTTGGGGGTTGTTTTGGGGTGTGGGTGTGCAGGAATGACCCTTCCACAGCTCCCAAGAGGTGTCACTGTATTTCTGCACGGCCGTGCCTTCGTTCATTCACTAACAAGGGAGTGAGCAGAGCCGAGGTGCAAAAATTCATGTCTGGCTGATCCCAAAGCCAATCTGGTTTCTGTGTGAATGGGAGGGAAGGAGGGATCTGGTGCCTCCTGCTCACTCAGGAACTCCAGAAAGGCTTGGAAGCAGTGAAGGAGGATTTATGCAAATCAGCTGAGAAAGGGAACCACTATTTTGAATGTCTCTCCATACCTCAAAAAAAAAAAAAAAAATCCCAGACCTGTTTGAAGTCTGCCCACTGCTCCATATATCCAGTATATTGAAATGTATCCCAGATCACTGAGCCAGGAAATCCTGGATAATTTCCAAGAAGAAGGAATCACAGCCTAGCAAGAAATACACACCAAGACAGTGTATTGCCAGCAGTTTGATTTAGGACTTTTGCTCCAGCTCCTTCCTTCTTTTAATACACAGTTTTCCACCCCACTTTCTATATAAATACTCTATCCTATGGCTGACAGCCTCTCTTAGTAGATTTATCCATTAGTGGATTTACTAAAAATGTTTTCTGCTGAAACAAGGGCAAATACTTCACCTCAGCAAAGGACAAATCCAGAGGCAGCATTAAAATCAAGCCCAGTAAATCCTGGACAAGATAGATGCAAGGAAAAACTTTGAGAGTCACCTTGGACACAAATTATGAAAAATTATGAAAAATTATGAAAAAATTATGAAAACAAATTCCAAAAGTGGAATGTGACTGAAAAAGGCATGAGAAAAAAAATGTATCAAAGCCCTAAAATGAGGCACAGTGATGCTTAATGAACCCCTCTGTGAGGAGCCCTATTTGTCTCAGCTGCCAGGACCCACCAGCACCTCTTTGGAGTGAAATCTTCAAATGCTTTCCTAAGTTCCCGACACACTTTCCTGCATGTGCTCCAAACTGTTATAGCCATTTACAGAAGGAAGTGAAGCATTCAGGGGATAAGTGACACGTCCAAGGTCACACACAGAGTCAACTGCAGAGTCAACAGAAGAGCAAGGAGAGCTTTGCTGAAAATCCCTTGGCTTTGACTGCCAGACAATGGCTCCCCCTCCCACGTAATCAACCAGTTATGGAAAGGCATAAATGCATATTTGCAGGGCTAAATATGTTCACTTGAGAATAAAAATGCTTGGATGGTTATCTATAAATTATCTGACATTCTCCAGACCGCTCCGGTTTGGAAGTTGGATCGAAATTTGATGAATTACAAGCACGACACAAATGTTAGAGGAGAAGCTTTGCTTTGACTGTTTCTCTGGGTCTCTGCAAAAAAAAAAAACAATTGCAAGAATGGCAGGGATACACCAAAAATACAATCTCCACACAGCTGGGTTTCCAAAACCTCTCAAATTATTATTTCTCTGATAATTAGATTTTTTATCACTATTGGCATTTAATATTCCACTACTGATCTCGCCACAAACTTTTTTTTTTTTTAATTAAAGCAATAACCACAAAGTATGAGCAAAAAAAAGTCTATCTAAGAGGCAAAATAAATTTCCTCTGGACTTTCACAGGCTGTCAGGTCCCAAATATCTCCCATTTCCTGATGACATTATTAATGCTGGTCTAGGAACTCTTCCATAGTTTGGGAGCCGTGATTAAAATACCCGAGCTGCTGTTTTCATTTCCATTTTTTTCAGGCTGTGTTTGGCCATGTTCTTGCACACCCAGATTCTCCTTATTTGTGGCAGCAAACCCTTTACTCTCCCTGGTGTTGAGCTCTCCGGCTCCTGAGGGATGTCATGGGACTGGAAGCAGAATTTATGTCAAACTCCCCTGCGAGGGAACGCGCTGTTAAAAGCTGGCTTTGTCTCGTTTGTATTTTTCTTTTTTTTCCTAGGCAGTGTTTGGGCTATAGACACGGATAATTCTGCATCTTGAATGCTTTGCACCAAATTGCCACATCAGCACTAAATACCTCCACTTAATTTTTCATTTGGACCCGATGAAACATTTTTTCCCATGGAAGGAAAAGTCTGGTCTTTGTGATCGTGGCACTGCCAGCCCAAGTTACAGTAAAGGTTAATCACAAACAAGAGACAAGTAAAGTAGACAAAGAGCATCATACACTTCACTTTTCAATGGATGTTTTCATAAATGTATGAATAATTTAAATTATCATTGCCGAGTATTTATTCGAGTGTTTCAGGGGGAAAAAATGCCTCCTCTTTTTTTTTTTTTTTTTTTCCCCTCCTTGATTCTTTTCATTTCTGTCTCATCTCTTTTATGTGCTGCATCGGCTGTTTTCTTGCCATCTGAATCAGTTTTTTGGAACAATGGGATGTATGAGGGCTGAGGGGGCAGTGGAAGAATACAGCCCTTGTTGTACACTCTGTGACTTGACATTGATTAATGAGGGTGCGGACATGGGCAGAATTTGATAGAGAGAGAAGGGGAAATTGGAGGACCTGAGGGCACCAGAAGGAGGAGGGCAAGGAGATGACAGAGAGGACCAGAAGGATGGCAGTGGCTGCACAGCGAGTGGCGGAAGTCGCCCCACCCAGGGCCACCCGCGGCCAGAGATCCGGGATGGGGGAGAGACCCTTCCACGCCAGGAGAGGGTCCCCTCACAGTGACAGGGGCATTTCAGGCAGCATCTCACACCTCTCCAGGTCTATCCTGCCCAGCAAGACCCACTGTGCCAACATAGCCCTTCCCCATGTGAACATTTGCCCCAAAAATGCCGTTAGAAACACCTTCCTCTCTTCTTCCCCTCATTCCTCAGTCTCCACTCCATTGTTTAACTCCAAAACCTGAACACACAGAGGTTACAACTTTCTGCAGGAGCCTAAAATTCTGTGCTGAAACAACCCTAAGCTCCAGACTCTGTGGATGCAGGGGAGGGATGAGTTGGTAGCACTTTGGAGAGAGAAAAGTCTCCTAAATCCTGTTCTTTCAGTTGGGTGCCTCTTATTTTCTTATGTAAGTCAGAAGAAGAGATGCTGGTGAGAAAAGAGCTGTTCACTGATAAACCAGAGATGTTTCAGGAAAGTTGAAAGTTCTTAACAGACTTTTCTTTAAAAACCCACCTTTTCCCTTCAGAAGTAGAGGCCCAAAATGAGCTTAACCAGTTGGTGAAGCTGTAAAAGAGCAATGTGTTTTTGCTACGTAGTTCAGGTTTAATGAAGCCACCAGGTTCTCTTGTATTAAACTGAAAAAAGTTCGCTGTAAATTAGAAAAACTCAAAAAGAAGAACAATGACATATGACTGCAGTCCCTTAGAATCCACTTCCTGAAGTAAGCCAGAAAAAGAGGGAGAGAAACTTTTTACAATGTAGTGACAGGACAAGGGGGGTGGCTTCAAACTCACAGAGGGAATTTGGATTAGAGATGAGGAAGAAAACCTTCCCTGTGAGGGTGGGGAGGCCCTGGCAAAGGAAGGTGGTGGCTGCCCCATCCCTGGAAGTGTCCAAGGCCAGGTTGGACGGGGCTTGGAGCAACCTGGGATAGTGGAAGGTGTCCCTGCCCATGGCAGGAGTGGGATGAGATGAGTTTTAAGGTCCCTTTCAACTATTCTCGGTCTTTCCCACCCTGCTCCAGGACTTCCCTGCTCTTGGTTTGCTGAGCTGGGAGCTGCAGGGGTGAAGCTGTGGGACACACAAGGTGAGCCACATTTCCTTTTCCAGCATGTGGGGCACACGTGGGTTTGCTGCTTCTGCTCCTTCAAGGTGCACCTGAATAGCTGTGAACTGATAACTCTTGGGTCTGGCTGGCAGAATCTGCCCTCTGCAGAGAAAGATCAAAGCTGCTGGTTTAGACAGGGCTGGAATAGTCCCCAAAGTGCTCAAAAGTCACCTGGAAGCTTCACACTGCCCTGTGTGAGGTGTGAGGAGCAGGGGAAGCACCATTGCTGCTCCAGCAGGGAATTACAGCACATTTGGTACCCCACTAAAGCCAGGACGTGGGGTACAGCTTGGAATTATTGTGTTAAAAACATCACTATAATCGTACTGGTCAGAAATCTTTACAAACCCCACGAAGCTGCAGTTTCAGAAATTTCAGCCAGAAAGAGAGAGAGAACCCACCCGAACCAGCCCGTTTTCAGACTCAAATTCAAATTGTTTTGCCTCTCCGCAGCGCCCCAGATAAATTCGATATCTGCCAGCCCACGGACTGTTCATGTGCTAATCCCACTCAGACCCTCATTCAGGGCTGGTCTCTTTTGCATAAAACATTAAATGTTGGTTTGAGGGGACAGTTGTCCCTACCCCCTGTGTGGGATCTCTCCCCACCAGCCTCTGGCCACTCCAACACTGTCTCATTTTCTCAGAGTGAAAGATCCTGGGTCTGCTGTGTGTGAATATAAAAGGAGCACAGAAAAGTCTCACTGATGGGCACAGAATCTGCTCCCTGTCTCCCCTCTGCCCTGACCACCACCAGCTTTAATTCCTCACCCAAAGAGCACCACGAAAATCCTGCTCTTGGCTTAGGTTCATACAACCTGTTTGGGATTTCTGGGTGCAGAGGCAAAAGCAGGGCCCTGTCCCCCAACATCTGGCTGAGAAAGAGGCCTCAGATTTTTTCTCTGAGCAGATTCTTCCAGCCTTCCCCTTTCTCCCTCCTCTTTGCATCCAAGACAAGCAGCCCAGTGATCACCTGCAATGGCAGCCCCAGAGGGTGACCTGAGCCCTAGAGCTACTGCTGGAACAAATGAGAGAGCTTAACTAGAGCAAGACTGGCATAAAAAGGAAAGGGGAAAAAAGAGAGGAACAAAGATTCCGTCCAATTTGCTCTTTTGGGCATTGTAAAAACTGGCCTGTTTCCCAGTATATCACTCTGCCATTGAATAAGGTCAATTGCAGAGCAGTTCTTCAGTCATCCTGATGGGTTTTCATGAGAAAGTGAATGGAGTGCAAATTAGCCAAAGTCGTCACAAGCTTTTTTACTGTCACTCCAAGCCTGACAGTCCAAAGGAAAATGAGGATTAATAAATCTAACGAACTTTCTCCATTATCCGAGCCAGGTTAGGAAACTATTTATTGTCTCTCTTTTTCTGTGTTTCATCCATTTCGCCTACTGTGGTGAAGCATTTGGAGAAGAAAGGAACAACAGCCGCACGCACACACACGCTCACACACACCCCAGAGCTCAGCCCCTCCGGAGCTCAGCACAGCCGTGGCCACGGCACAAAATAAAGGCACTGCCAGCAAGAAAATCAAGTTTTTAAAGTAACTCTGCCTCGTACGCACCGTGTACGGTTTTTAGATGAATCCTCGTAATTGCTCGTTCCCGTTAATTAATATGTGCTCAGTGTGTTGAACATAAATATTTTATGGGAGGAAGAAGGGCTGCTAGAAAAGCTTTAAATTCACCTTTTTTAAGGGTAGAAAATTAGTTTCAAGTGAAAGGATTAGTTTCGAGTGAAAGGAGAAGTTTTTTTCACAATTATATCCACGTGTGAAGTGGATTTTAGTGCAGCTTTGGTAATTTTTTTTTTCCGTAGCTACTGAAAGGACACAAATCTTTCCTAATTTATAAAAAATAATTCGTATTTGAGCAGCTTTTCAAACTTGCTTAACTTAGAGAACTGCCTGAAGCATTCCCAGAGAACAGGAGGTCACACAGAAGGGATGCAAAAGGTCTCTAGGAGCCGTTTAGACTTTTTTGGGTTGGAAGTTGAAGTCTGTGTGTCTGTTTATGCAGATATTTATGGATTTCAGTCAGGAAAATGAAAATCTGTCCATGTTCACAGCTGGACAATACTTTATCCATGTCACTCCTAATACACTGGGATTCTTATGATGTTTTCCTTCAACATTCCCAAAAATCCTTAAAAACTTCCCTGAACAAGGCCTTGTGCTGCCTGGAAATAGAAGTTTGAGCTTGCAGAATTCTTGTTTTCAGCACCAATTAAAGCCATTTCCCATTTGCAGTAAAACAGGAGGAGAAAGGGATCAGTCCCTTGCTCCTGTCCTTGGGAATGAATGCCTGGGAGGAGACCAGCCCAAATTCCAGGTTTCTACTGTAATTTCCACTAAAAGTGATCAAACACGCTGATTTATGAGGATTGGGGATAAAATAACGGTGGGAGCAAGCAAAATGTACAATATACAAAAGTTTTGCTCCTGGATCCTCATTAAGCCCCCCCAATGCTGTGAATGAAGACAAAGGTGATGAGGGAACATTGAACTGCTCACATAAAAACCAACCACAGCTTTTTTGAACTAAAATGCTCAACTTCAAAACTGGCTACAGCCAAAAATGATCCCATTTCCCCTCTTTCTTCCAGCAACCATGAAAATTTATTTCAAATCGTGCTCCATGTTGGTGCTGACAATGAGTTATTCCTCTCCCAGCACAATCTCCTAAACTTCCTTCATTATTAAGCAGGAAAAAGTTCAATGGACAACACATAAAGTTTAATTCTGGAAGCTACTAAAAAAAAAAAAAAGGTTTTAATTTCTTCCATCTTTCTTTGATACAATAAAAACAATAGCAAAAAAAAAAAAAAGTCATTAAATACCTGTTTGGTATTTAATCCTCGTGGCTGCAGTGGGTGACAAACCAGGGGAAAGCCAACTCCAAGAGTTTGTTTCAACACTTTGTTTTCAGCTTTTCTGTGGAGACACTCACCAGAATAAATTTCCCCTGAGGAAGCTCATGCTCCTGTCTGAGTAACCGAAGAAAAATTGTTGAGCATTCAGAGCAATCTGGGCTTTGTTGAGATTTCCCTTCTCCTACTTTTATAGTCACTTGTCATTCCATTTAATAAGAGAGAAAACTTTCCTGACCAGCTAAATTATGCCATTCAAGACGTTAAGGAAAACACACATACCCTGAAGTAAAGGTAAAATTATGCTGCAATCATCAAATCAGCCTTCTCTTCTTTATCCCATCTGTATATTCTCCTTGGAAAAGCTGCAGCAGTGGCTCCACGAGCAGCACAGCCCTACCTGCCTGCCACTGCAATTGCTGGTATTTTAATCTCATCAAAGAATCTGAGTTTCTCTTCCTGCTGTTTTGACTTTGCTGTCTCTGAGCCCTGTCACATTCACTAGTTTTGAATAAGTGCAGAACTTGCATTTACAGAATTTGCAATCTGCGAGATTGTTTAAGTGATTTATCAAATACTTTGATTGAACACTTATTGCTGCTCCAGTTCTGAATCTCATTTAAATTGACTGGGCTTGACATAAGCCTTTGGAGTGAACACAGAAACGAGTCCAGGCTCTGGCATGTACAGCACGAGGGGGAAAAACTTCCACCTCCATCCACAGCACTTCTGGAATTACACCCTGATAAAATCAGTGCTCTCTATTCCTCACTGAGCATTTTATGTCTGAGAAAACCATGGTCAGATGGGCTTTTTCCTATTGATGATGCAGCACAAAGCTCTGCAAGTTGGTTCAGAAAACACAGAGCACGTCCCAGGCTTCTAAAACAGAAAATTTGGATTTTCTCTCAGTGGAGCTGAAGGGCCCAGACCCCTGGCAGGCTCTGCTCAGCCACAACCACATCCCTTAAATTCAAGTTAAAATCACTTTGCACTCACAGACAACACCCAGACCAGAGAAAGGCTGAGCCCTAAGTTCTGAAATATCTAAAAAGTTGGAAAAATGGTGATTTTTTTGTCATGAGATGGATGATGCACCTCTGAGGGCTGCTAGGCAAAATTTGGGGAGATGGATTTGAAGGTCTACAGAGACAACAACACCCAAAGGGATGCAGCAAAACTCTTCTAAATTAGAACCCAATGCACCCCAGACAGAAACCACTGGGAGGCTCAAGGCCTTCTGCTCCATGGAGGCACCATTTCAATTTAACCCTTTGTGTACTAAATTCATGCAATTCCCTATTTTTTCCCTAAGTTTGTGTAGAACAAACACAGTCCCCAGGACCATGTGCTGTCTGCCACATCCCTTCCCATGGGAGAACCACTTAGAGAAAAAATCTTAGCCATGATTAAAAGAACAGGAGTGCTGCAATAAATCCCAGATAACACAGAGCCAGGGTGGACTCCAAGCACCTGGGATCCCAAGGGAACAGGTACAGAGCGTTCACTGTGAGTAACGAGCAAGCAGAGGTTGGACAAATGAAGAGGATTTGTTTCAGCCCATCAGAGATTCAATGAAATGCTCCTGCAGCACAACCTTTCTTGCTAAATCTGTTGTCTTTCAGGCTCATGACATTTTCAATGCTTCCTCCAAGCTCATGTGGGATAATGCAGTCCCAAAAAGTAGGCTCTAGGTATGCACATTCTTAAAATCAACCACTCAACGTGCATCCAAATAAAAGTGAGCTTTCCTCCCCATTTTCCCCAAGAAAGGAAGCTCAGAGCCCTTTTATGCATTGTGAATGGCCCACCTAATTTAGACTGAATTATACCCTAACCTTCATTTCCCCTTTACTTCTTTGCTCCATTCAGCAGTTTCTGACTTCAGCTAATTCACTAACAATCCCAGCTGGTCCTTCCCAGCTCCCAGTTCTTTAGCACATTGTCCAAGGAAACTATGTGCTCCCATCCACACTGGTATTCCACTCTCCAATTAACCTACTGCTGAGAGGCTTTACCCCTTTCCTCCATCCATTCCTCTGCACAGACTTTTTTTTTTTTTTAACCTTTTACTTCTTGAATTAAAGTGCAGGAGATCCCTTCCAGGTGAGAAGGTGTTAAATTTATTTGCTGAAGGTTACTCAGGAAGACACGACACAGGATGGGGGAGAGAGAGCCCTGAAAGAAAAACCTGCTTGATCTCCAGTGCTTTTCAAAGCTGAGTGTTAAGGCACAGATGTTTAAGGCAGAAGTAAACAAATAACAAAAGAATTTCCACACTTGCTCCGTGGCAGGCGTGTGCTTGTTCTGAGCACTGAACCCTGGCAGAGGAGCCAGGTCAGCCAGAGGTGTGGCTGGGCTTTGATCCACACACGGGTGGCACTGCTGGAGACATGGCCGTGGGTTTGTGTTCTCGTTCTTTAAAAATAATCGGTTGAATTTTGTATAAAACAATTGTAACTCTGGTGGCAACAGAGGGAAGGCCTGTGGGCCTGGCAGGCTCCTGATGGGGAGGGTTTTATCTGCAAGAGAGAAGCCTTGAGCATGTCAATGTTTGAGATCTATTTCACTGATTACCTCATCTATAAAAATATATTTATAGATGCAAAGCTTTAGTTCTGTCTGATCAGGAACGGAGATGACCCCAATCATTTTGGTGCTTGATCACGTCACGTTTGCACAAAGAGAACAAAACCATCCAGAAACTGTTCTGCTGTTTTGGGATAAAGCCAAGGCTTCAGCATCTTGGAGTCTCCTACCCAACAACATTTTACACCCAGAATTCCCACATCAGATGTTAATGAACCTCTCTGGATTCAGACCAGGGCCTTGTCTCTCTTACAGTGAGGGCCTGCCGATAAAAATGTCCCCTTCTTCACCTAAACTCTTATGGTTATCCCAAAAACTCCTTTTTTATGTAGATTAAAACCATGTTTTAGAAGACCTGAACTTCCATGTGTGCTCCCTGAAATCCATATAACTTTCCCCTCCCTGCCACCATGCCACGTGCCTTCTTTCTGGGTAAATGGCCCGGATCTCATCGTTGACAAGATCCCAGATAAAACAAAGACAGGGAAAAATGTAATTGCTGGCTATTAAATACCCACCTCCCCCAATTCCTGCTCTTCTTGCCCATTTGCTCAGAAGCAAGTGAGCAGAACAACAGCCCTGTGCTCAGAAAGTGGGGCTGGGATTCAGGCAGTGAGAAAGTCAATATGGAGCAGTGTGTCCATTTGTTTTGATTTATCTCACTAACTTCAATTGACAGTTAATTCATCAGAGGAGGAAAATGCCAGTCTAGTGAAAACACAACTCGTGAAGGAGAGAGAAGTGAGTGGAAAACACAGAGTGTGGATAATACAGGTAATAAATTAAAGGATACAGTATCAGTATTTTATCATTCCCATTCTGGGTTTGCTATATCCCGACTCTTGCCAATTACAATTTATAGTGAGCAGTAAATTTGCACTGATTTATTTCACACATACACACACGCCCTTTACAAAATGAGGTGACTTTGGAAAACAGGAAAAGACAGGGAAAGGAGTCGCTTTGGCTCAAATTCCTAAATCTGAAATTTCCAGCAGCAACTACAAACCCTTGTAACAAACCACAGGTGAGATGAGAATTTACACTGAGAATGTTGGCTTGGGTCTAAAATCCACAAAAATAATGAAGGGTTGAAAATGGGATTTGCAGCAGGGGTGGGGATGCACTGGGAGCCTCACATCTCCCTGTGGGCTGATCCATGGTCTGCCCAGGCTCACAGGGCTTGGTATTCCCCCTGAGCCACGGAAATGCTCCCTGGTTTAGTCACCTGACCCCAGGGATCCTCCTTTGGAGTCATTTGTTGTCACTCAGTAACATTTAATTGCTCCCTGCTCAGGGCTTTTTTGCCTTCAATGCCCCTCTCTCCCAAAGGATGATTTTCAGGCTGGTCTTTGCCTGACCTTAGGAGCTGAGCTGGGTTTTGGGGAGGCTGAGAGGCCCTGGCCCAGTTCCACTGTGTTCACCTATAACCCCCAGAGCCATCAGGTAAGGGACATCAGACAGAATATCGCTGCTGGGATGGATTTATGAATTTAGTTTACTCACACCATCCCCATCTTCTCCAAACCTCCTGATCTCCTGTGCTCTGGAATTCACCTTTACCTACAAAAAGCAGAACTTGCTTGTATTTAATTTAAACACTTTTCCCAGTAGTTTCATCAAATGCTCCTGTACAAGGATCCTGTTTGTTCTTGGACAACAATCCCACTTTGAAGTTCAGCCTTACAGACACAACTTGGATTATTCTTCCCTGCATGTTCTAAATTAAATGAATTTGTGTTTATTTGAGTGGAAGTCAGCCTGAGATCTTTTGGGTCCATTCACTGGGTTTTGCAGGACTACTGAACATTTTTGGGCACCATCCCTGATGCTGAATTTCTATCTGGGAAGTGCTGTTCCTCCACTCAGCAGCAAACCCCAACTTCTGCTCCAAAGCACACAGACAGCTCAACAAGGAGCTGAACTTCCTGCCTTTTTTTTTTACCCTTAAATCACCTTCTATGCTTATTAAACCCCAAGCACAACTGCAGGGGACTAGAAGAAATTAAGCTTCTTTCTGTCCATTTCCCAGGAAATTGGAAAACAGCCAAAAATAATCTGTCCTGCTTGAAGCATCTGCATTTTGCCTCCACAACTCTCCAGAAAGGCACCATCTCCATCTCCCTGCCACACTGCTGAAATTCATTGTGGAGATGATAAAACCACTTAGAAATAGCAAAAGATTCTTCACTTCTGAGGGTGAAAGTGTCCATAAATCAGGGCTTGGGTCAATGGTTCAGTTGGTGTTTAAGAGATGAGCTGCCCACACTTCTGGTTTGAGCACGAGTAAATTTGGTGCAAGTTATCAACAGTGCAGCACCTTTGAATTGTTAAGCTAAAAAAGGGATTAAATACAACCACCAAAAAAAGATTGTATCAATTTTAAAATCCCACACTTTCCATGTTACTTGCTAAGGGCTGAAAAGGCACAAATATGGGGTAGGACACAGGAGAGAGAAAGGAATCACAGCCTGAACTTTCACCCTAATGCCTACATGAAATCACAAGTCTTGCAAAGGTTTAGAGAAGTCTGGATACTTCTGTTACATCCACTGTGAGGGGGTTTTTATTGCACAGAAAGGGAAATCCCAGTTATTGCAGCAGGATTTATTGGTGTGTTTGGTCCCATAGGCCCAGGCTGGTCCAGTGAATGGGGTAAAATACCATAAAAAATAAGTATACTCTTTTATTATATAGGTACCCAATTTTATTCTATGCAGGTTTAACTCTTTAAAATACCTTAAAACCTTAAAATCATTCCAAAACATTGATCTTTTACCTGCACCCATTTCTAAATACCCTGTGGCTGATATTTGGCATCACCTGACAGTGCAACACCCATTTCTCAAGCTGGTCCCACAGCACATTTTCCCTGACTGCAGCTCCACCCTTTGCCTCTTCCTTGCTTTCCAGCAAACGCTGAAATATTCCAAAATGTTCTGATGTACCAAAAATCCAAATAATCTTAATCCAAATAATCTGCTAGAGGTGCAAGCTCTGCTCTCAGTGGGGTTTTAGATGGGGATGTTTCTTCTCCCTGGTCAGGCCCAGCAGTCCCACCAGGACTCAGCCAAAGGACATTCCCACCCTGCCAGAGGACAAAGGCACCACCACAGCCCCAGCTACAACCAGAACCACTGGGGCTGCACTGAATTCTCCCCCTGCAAAAACCTTTTAATCACCCCAAGGAATCAACCACAAGGGCCCAAGTTTGATGGATAAGGATCCCACTCAGCTGAGCAGGCTGGGATTTAGCTGTAAAGTTTCCAAGTTGCTAAATAACCTTTTCTTTCATTACATGAAGGATGAAGGAAGCTGAAAGGTGTAAGCACTAAAGCAGAATCTGATATTTTATGGTGTTTAGGGGTGGAATTACACAGTCCCACACTCTGTGTGGCACAGACAGGAAATTTCACCCCAACTACAGCTGACAACTCTCCCCTCCTTCAAGAGATAAATATTTATCCCCCTCCTCACTGCAATTCCTTTGGTCTATGGCTGTTGTGAGCTACAGGAGAATCATGGGTTTCCTGTTGGGATCTTTGACGCTTGTCAAGTTCACTTCAAAAATTTTCACCTCTGGCAGCGTTAAAACCTCGCTCCCAAGAAACATTTTGCTGCTCTGCTGCACCAAAACACTTTCAGCACAGAGAGATGTCATCCAGCTTTTAAAATTTGCTTTCAATCAATAAATTGGATTTAAATTTGCAGTTCTGAAGGAGCTGAGCCTGTCCCCCCTCCCTGCCCTGCTTGGGGACTGACACGGAGCCCTTGGAAAGGACTGGGGACACTGCTCAGCCCTGCCACTCTCTGCCTCCAAGACAGGAGGTTTATCCAGCTCCTCACATCACTCTTCTTTTCCAAACATTTGGCTGTGGTGGCTTCCCCCCCCCTCCCCTTCCCTTCCCCTTGCTCCAAGTTTAAGGCAGTTCACCACTTACGGTCATTTACAGCTTACATCCCAGCAAATCCAGAAGGTGTCTGATGAAAAAGAGGGACTAGCCAAGCATCTTAATCCCCCTGTTCATTCATGCTCTCTGTAATGTTCTTTCAGGCCTCTGCTGAGAGACTAGGCTGAAATGAAGGCTGATAAATTAGTCTGGAGGGAAACAAGGCAGATTCTGCTTGTAAAAGGTCATTCCAACTTTGTTCTGGGTGAGGGTTTATCTTGACTGCAGCTGCGACAGACAATGGCCGGGGCCTAAACAGCAGAAATCCAAGCTCTGCTCACGAAATTACTGTGCTGATAAGGGAGAATGGGCTTTGGGGAGATCTAAATGGGAAAAGGGAGGTGGGGGACAAGGGTGAGGTGTAGGTATTTTTGAGCAGGATTGAGCAGGGATGGCACAATGAGATGTACAATTAAATCTGAGAGGGAAGGAGCACCCTGGTCAGAGCCAAAGGGAGGAAAGAAGCCCTTGTGTGTGCTGGGGAAAAGGGCTCAGTGCCACATGGGCACAACGGGGCTGGACCTGGAGCAGACAGGTTGGAAAATACACCAGACACAGAGCTGGCTCTGAAAGGTCAGGGCTGCAGCACTCAGGATCCAGGCATCGCTTCCAGGACATGCAGGGATTTATTCCCCAGCAACACGTGGCCAAGAGCAGCCAAAATAAACCCCAGTGAGGAGTGTGCAGGAGCAGCACGCTGGGGGAGAACGCTCCTCAGTGGAGAATACTTTAATTCCTTAAATAACTTTTTGTGCCTTTCTGAGCAAAGAGAGTAAATGATGGCAAGTTGTGACGAGCCTGGAGTGCCAGGCCAAGGGGGGATGGCTTCAGACTGAAAGAGAGTGGGGTTAGATTGGATATTGGGAAGAAATTCCTGCCTGTGAGGGTGGGGAGGTCCTGGCACAGGGTGCCCAGAGAAGCTGTGGCTGCCCCAGCCCTGGAAGTGTCCAAGGCCAGGTTGGACAGGGCTTGGAGCAACCTGGGATAGAAGAAGGTGTCCCTGTCCATGGGAAGTGGTGGAATGAGATGGGTTTTAATGTCCCTTCCAAGCCTTCCTATGATCCCATGATTTTGTTGTCTGTTTGCTCTGAGGACAGAGGGGACCAGGAAATCAGGAGAGCTGCACAACCCAGCCAGGGTGGATGTTTTACAAGGAGGCCTCACAAAGCAGCTGGGCCCCAGTCACAACTGGAGAAAGAGAACCCATGACTGGGAATAACCCTTCCATAGACACCCCCAAGCTCTGGAAATGCTCCTTCCACCCCAAGAGCCAATTCCCCACCTTGCCTGACCCCAGGCCCTCCTCCTGCAGCCGTGACTCTTCCATTCATGTTCCTAAAAATGACTCAAACTCAGCCTCACACCTTCCCTGGACAAGCAGCCCTTGTTTTACAAAGCTGAGCTCTCTCAGCACCGGGACGGCCTCGTTCCACAGAGGTCCCAGCACTTTGCTGGGATGGAACACGCGGAAAGGGGAATAATGAAGACACGGAAAAAGGGAAGGGTGGATAATTAGGTGCTGTGTTAGCAAGCGAAGAACCAAGTCCCACCCATGTCCCACTCATGTCCCACTCCTTCAGAAAAAGCAATAGACCCAACCCTTCGTTTCCATCCCTAAATACAACAAAACTCTCGGGCATTTCCAGAGCCAAACAAGGAGCAACTGAAGTGCCAGAATGTGTGAAGTCCTAAATCCCAAACAAAGTAAGTCTTGCTACATTTACCACCTCTCCAGATTCGCGGTGCTCCTCTGTATGTGCCATGGGAAGAGGAGGATGGTGCCAAATTATGCAGAGAATGGGATTTTCCTATTCTTTAAAAGTAATTAGCACAACATTTTACTCGGGAAAATTCGCTTTTGGTACTTCTTGCATCGCACAGATTGAGGTAAAGAGATTTAATTTAGAACTTTTAGATTTTATGATTGACCAGGAGCTCAGGTGGGGCTCACTGAAGGGTTTGATGACCCTGAGCACATCCTTAGACCCCATCCCGGAGCCCTGAGTGCCCCAATCCCACAGGAACATCTCCGAGCAGTGAGGAGCACGAGGCTAATTCCCAAAAAAACCAACACTCTCCTGAGTGCCTCATACCAGCAGCCTGAAAACCCCTAAAAGAGTTATTTTGCATCTCTCCTACCTTCCCAAACTGCCACTGGGAGAGTTCCCAGAGCGCTGCCTCCTTCAGAGCCCATGTATATTTATGGTTTTGCTTATTGATCATTTCCTTTACAAAAGCCCACTGAGTTCCAGCCTCCATCAGCCAGGCTGTGCTGGGAGCGGACAAAACCCAGGTTGGATTTCTCTGTAGGTGGAAATTCCAGAGGAAGAAGCAGTGCCCCGAATTCTACAGGGCTTTTGACAATGAAAAAAAAGCTATTTTTCAAAGCACCACGGTCACCACTGAGCTGTTCATGGGATTTTTCTTTTTCTTGCTCATTTTTGAACGCGTGGCTGATAAAATACTGCTTCAGGAGCTGGTATTCACGGATGGCTCTCGAAGACGAAAGGAAAATATTTATTTCCTTTTTCTGCTTGTGAATCAGAATGTTCTATTTAAAGAAAGTGCCCTCTGCCGGATTGCTCATGAGTTATTACCCCTTATGGAAATAAAGGAGAAATATCAGGAGGTATTCTTAGTCATTCCCTTCCCCTGTCTCTTCTCTTTTTCCCTTAATTCCTTATATACCCATGTTTTAGCCAAGTGCCTAAGATAGAGCAACTTATCTTGGCATTCTTGGGCCTAAAAAAGGCTTTACTCTCTTAACCCTGGCACTGAGACATTTGGGGAAATGTCAAAAAACGGGACAAATTTCAGTCGTTTCACTTGGATGCCATAAGGTGCATTTTTCACTTTTATCCAGGGTCGGAATTATTAAATTAAAACCCCCCAAAAGATGGAGCTGTAGACAATGGGATTTTGTCTGTGATTCCATCAACTTCTTCCTCTCAATCCCAGTCCTTGTTTCTCCTGACTTGGTTTTAGTTCCAAGCATAAGAAACAGCCCAACAATTGCCAGCACCTGGATGTGACCCTTGCCCTTCCTCGTGGTGGTTCCCTGACACCAGAACAAAGCCCAGATCCTGTAGGGAAAAATCAAAATGTTGCTGCTGCTCCCTGGCAAGGGGATGGAACCGAGCATGTACAAAGCTGAGCAATCTCCTCAGCCAAAAATCTCATTTCAAAATTTAAATATTTAAATTAGTCAAGATTAATAGAATAAAAAATTAAATATTTAAAATATTTAGAGGTCAGGAACTTATTTTTCATCCTGGAGATTATTTTTTTTTTCACTTAAGCTCTGAGTTTTTGGTCCAAAGCAAAAGTTTCTCTGCAATTTTCTATCCATGTGTATAAAAGTTCTAACTGGGGATGGTCTTGGCAACTATTGAGGGTGCTGTGACATTCTGCTTTCCTCATGAACTCACAGATTCGTTCATTTTCAGAGCAATTCCAGCCCGGCAGATCTGGGAAATGATGAAAATGGGAAATGTTTGTTGTGCAGGTAACACACACAGAGAATTCCTCAGCAATTTCCCATCAGGAGCAGGGATGAGGGCTGGAAATCAGCGATTCAGGAACTCCTTTACCCTGAGGGAGAGAAGCTGCTGCAGGAACATCATTCCCCAGGCAAAGGGAAAGGCAGAGGAGGGGAAAACAAATGAATCAGGGAAGGAAAATGACCAGGAAATGTCATCACATCCTCGCAGGGCCCAGCTGAGAACTCCTCAGCAAAGACAAGAGGAGCTTTGGGGATTTCTTTGCTCATTTAAAGGACTCACACTCCTTTCAGCATCTCTGGCTAAGACAGGGCAGAGAGGAACTTGCTGCTGCAGCTGGATCAGCTTTAAAGGGGAATGAAGGAATTCCTGTATGATCTGAGCTGGGAAACACGACAGAACCATCACAGTTCAAGTCGTGCTTAGAGGCTTCTTCTTATTTTAATATCCTAAATATATTTTGAAAATGTAATTTTAATTTGTAATTTTAAAAATACATTTTAATTTTAAAGGTATTTTAATATTTTTAAGACTCAAGGAAATGCAATAGAATTCTCCTCCCAACATTTAAGGCCAGTCATGTAAAGTAAATTTCCCTTGGCACTTCGGAGTATTTCTAAAAAGCAGAGAAAAGAAAAAAGACCCCCTGCTAAAAATTTAAATTTTGCAGGAATAGGGAGGTTGGACTGCTGTGAGTTGGTGACACTTTAAAGTGTGTTCAAAACCCAGCAGTTTTCCAGAACTCTGCTGCATCCTCAGCTGCTGGCTCCTATTTTTTCCCCAGTTATTTGTCTTCCATGGGGACAGGCTCTACCTTCCCCCCCCACCCAAGTAGGAAATAAAAGCACTTATTTATTTTTCTTATGTAAAGGAGAAGCCAGGCTCTGACACTTCAGCTGAGAGAAGCCTTTGTGCTTCAGCAAATAACCTCTCTTAAAATATAAATTAAAATATAAATTAAAACAAACTGCATTTATCAGTGGTATTTACCCTGCAAAGCAAACTGAGCTTAAATCATGACTTCTTCTGAATCTCCAACAATCCAGGTGCTAAATTTCCCCCCAGGATGAGATTCCCATTCTCCTCTCAATTAGGAAAATTAACAGCACTGTGATAAATACCACGATTTATCCAAAGCAATCGAAATCATTCTGTAATTATTTTATTTTCATTTTCCTCAGGTCCCAGAGGCCATAAAGCACAAACACGCCATGATTTATTCGGGGTGCTGGCGGTGCTGAGCTCTGTGTCAGCGGGCAGGGGGGAATGGGAGCAGGAGAAATGCAATCAGGTCACACTCAATAATCACAGGGCTTTTAGGTGGGGTAGTGTCTCTTAAGGCACACACACAAAAAAAGGGTAAAATGACACGATCAGCACAGCAGTGTCAGGAAATGAGGGAAAGCACCCAACAGGTCCTGCACAGGAGCCACTGAATCATCCCTGGGAGGGGCTGGGGGGCCAGGATTGACACATCTTATTTATTTTTATGAGATGAGCATGAATCACTCGCTGCCATCCCGTGTCCAAAAAGCCCTTGAACGATAGGTGTGGTTTAATTCAAAGAGGATTTTTTAAAACACGTCCCACAAAGCAAAGCAGGAGGGCAGATATGAGGCTGTGCTGCAGATAAGGCAGGACACGTGTTCAGACCATCAGCACCCAGCCCTCCTGGCTGCCTCAAAGGAAAAACACCTATAATAAAGATAATTACACATCTTTTTTCAAGGTATGGCTGATGAAACGCAGCGTTCTGCATTCCCAAGGATGTTTTGGGCTATTAATGAGTGCAGCTGAAAGTTTCAGCAAGTAACACCAGGACTGGAGCGAGTATTTCAGGTGGAAACAGAGCTGGCCCCGCCTCCAAACACAAACTAAATTTCCTGAGGACTTTGAGGTTCAATTCACTGCTCTGATTCATTTTCATTTTCACAAATCTGCCCTTACTGGAGTTTGAACAGAGTGAGCTCTTTCTGCAGTGGTAATCCTTTGGTAGCAGAGAGAGAGATCCACCCTCACATCAAAGCCCTCAACAGCACATTTTCCAACATTGTGTGATTTCTTTTTTTAATGCAGAAATTAGAAGGAGCAGATGTTAATTATGAAGTACGTTGTGTACAACAACAAAATCAGCGTTTTCTAGCAAAACTGAGATGGTGCTGAGGAGTGGCCACTTCACAGCCAATTCCACTTCCAGTGAACTCCCAGTTTAGTCAAAGCCTGGCAATAAATTTCCTGGGATGAAGGGCAAGAACTTCTTGTGCCAAAAGCAGAAACACTGTTCAAATCAAGGAGCTGATGACTCCTACAAACAAATAAACAAACAAACACAAAGACCTGGTTTTCAGAGTTTGGGGAGTGAGATGTGCATAAAAGTGGGATTACCAAGATCATAAACTACAGGAAATGAACTGAGAAATGTGAACAGAGAAGAGGTTGGGTGTGAAGAACAGATATTATTCCTGAAGTAAATTCCTAACAGCAGAGACAATTCAAATGGAATATATTCTAATTGGCCATAACAAGGAGTGGTGTGGAAGCCTTACACCACAAGTCACTGCATATCAAAGCTACAAATTCCAGAGAAATATTGACCAAAAAAACCCAATGTTAAACTGCAGAAGGAACATTCCTCATGGTCCCAGAAATCCCAGATTTAGTAAACTTATCACCACTGAAAGAAACAGCGCATGGAAGCAAAAACCAACAAGGGCCACAAAACTCCTCCCTTTTCCTTTCTTTCACTCACTGCCCATTTCCTGCCTGCTCAATTTTATGACCAGAAGATGGACATACATTCCAATTTATCATTTCCTAATTTGCCATCAGGTAGAGCTGCCTAGAACTTCTCCTCAGGGCTTTTCCAGCCTTCCAATCCAAGGGAAGGGCCCAGACACCAACACGCAGCAGAGAGAGCTCATTCCATGAATTCCTGTCCAGCACATGAAGGGATTCATGGATGTTGCTCCCAAATGAAATTCTGAAGGCACTGATGGGGAACAGATCCCTGAAGTGTCTTCAAACACTCTGGGAAATGGGAAAATTCAAGAGGTGTCTGCAAGGATGAGCAGAGAGGGTTGGGGTGAATTTGAGGACACCTGAGGGAGGACAAAGCCCTTCCTTTGAGGTGTGAAATGTCCCTGCCAGAGCAGGGGACAAAGGAACGCCGCTGGAACCGGAGAAGTGCCCCGGAGAGGGAAAGTTTGCTCAGCTACA
Organism: Eopsaltria australis; assembly: GCA_034509425.1. Classification (NCBI taxonomy): domain Eukaryota; kingdom Metazoa; phylum Chordata; class Aves; order Passeriformes; family Petroicidae; genus Eopsaltria; species Eopsaltria australis. Next base: position 109,371 of record JAVTVJ010000467.1, read on the forward strand.
CTACAAAAACAAACAGTATCACAAAGTCAACGGGAATTGATAAATACAGCTCCTATCAGAGCACTCAGAGCTGTGGGGATGTGAGGAACCTTTCTGAAAACCATGAGTGCAAATATCAACTTTTATCGGAATTATGAAACACAAGGACAACGTTTTGCCAAGGTCATAGCAAAAAAAAAAAGGGGTTGCACCATTCAGCTTCTGGCAGGCAAGGAGGATTGCACTTGCTTCCTAAAAATCAGCCTTAAAACAAAACAACAAACATCAATATAAGTTGAAACAACAAACGCCGCCTATCAATAATCAGAAAAAGAGGCTTCATCTTTCACATTGCAGCCTACAAATAATTAATATTACATATTCCAAGAGGAAAATGATCCATATTTTCAGAGACACCTGGAAGTGATCAATACTTTCCTCAGGAATCTCGAGCTGCCTCACACCTACAGCCCCCCTGAACCAGACCATGTATTGTCAGCATAATTACAGCAATTTTTGCCACCAAAACCCCCTTTTTTGATGCTCACACAGGAATACCAATCAAATATTCTGCAATGATATTCACAATAGAAGCCAACGCCAAGAGGAACCTTGAGGAACATCATTGGAAGGTAGAGAAGGGATCAAAATTCAGCTGAATTCCCCTCTTTTCCCTGCACTAGGATAGAAGGAAAAGGAAAGTCTCAACTCAGTCATTCAACCAAACCCTGATTATATTTGCACTCATGATCATGAAGTCAAAAATCAGGGAGCAGCCAGATCCAGTGAAGCCCAGAGAAGCAGGTCCAGATGTTTTTGTTTTGTTTACTTTTTCAATGTGTCTGAAGTGCAGGAAACAGCAAAACCCTCCTGTTTTAAGAACCAAACTCAACTGTGTTTTGTTGCTCTGCAGTAGGAAGTGTCTGAAGAGCTAAAATCAGAGACAATTTAAACTGTCAGTGCTTCAGCCTGGCCTTTCTGACCTGGCTTTCTAAGAAAACAGAGTTCTGTCACTGCACTGGTGCTTCTACCTGGGAAAATCTCAGAATTCCAGCCCTCAGCTGCTTCCCACCCTGGAAATTCTCCAGAATTTTGTGAACCAGTTCACCCCAGTAGTGGCTGATGGGGGAACAGAGCAAGTCACTGCTTCATCTGGGGAAAATGAGGGAAAATTCAGCTCCCACTTTTTGGAATAGGCCTTGTCTATCCCAAAAATCCTGCCAGGAAACCTCTGTGCCCTCACTGCCCCAGCCATAGTCTCTTCCTCAGGAAAAGAGTCAGCAGCTCCCATGGCAGCAGGGTATGGAATGTTGGGATGGACACTGGGACTAGAGAGAAGGAATTATATATTGGATAATGGACACTGGATGTGCTGGGATAGGACTGGGAGCACAGAGCAGGAACCCCAGGCTACATTCACTGCTCACAGAATATTTCAGGATAATTACGGATGTAGACATTCTCAAATCAAGAATATAGGAGCAGAAGAGGCTCAGATGATTTCTGAGATGAGCCCAGAAAAGCAAGGAGAAAGATGGGAGCTGTGGCACAAGAGCCTTTTCCTGCTGAAGGCCGGGTTTTGTTCAGCTCTTGGGGAAAAATGACTTTCACATTTCTCCATCTTTGCTGCAGCACAAGAACTCGAGAACATCGGGGCTGTTAATGGGTACATGCTATTTTTCCCTGCCCAGTTAATAATGCCTGCACTGCTGACACGGGCTGGGAGTCAAAGGTAACACCCCCAACCACCAAACATGATGCGATTAATCCCATTCCCTCCGCGCGACAACTCCCGAACACAATTTGGAAATGACAAGCACTTGATGAAGTGACCCGACATCATTCAAAAACAGACTTCCAAAACGGTGCTCGAGCAGTTTCTGTGGCCCAAGAAGTGAACTTAAAAGGGATTTCTGCTGATTTTTAAATCCTGCAGGTAATGGGGGTGCAAAGTTATGCAGGGAAACACGGCATCAGCAAGGTCACCACCTCTGTCCCCAGGCCACCAGGCCTCAGTCCAGCTCCACGAACACTTGGCAGAGAAGACAAAGGAATGTGGTGCCCACATTCCACACGCTTACCTCCCATCCAAAGTTTGTTTCCTTTAATGTGCTCCTCTGTACTGCCATATAGGGTCCAAATCTTTCCCCAACTTCAATCTTCTTTTTGGCCCAAATCCCTAGCCCTGCCCCTGGGATCGAAGATTCTCTGAGTTCAAAATCTGGTGGGATTGGAATGTCATCAGGAATGTAGACGGGAGCTTCATAGGGTGAGCCCTCCTTGGGAGTGAAGTCCTCACTGGTGGGGAAGGGTGACGGAGGTCCCACAGGGATGGGGGACATTATACTGTCCTCAGTTTCCTCCTCTGCGCTTTCTCCCGCAAGGAGATCGGGGTCGGTCTCGTACATATTATTTACAATCTCGCTGTCACCTAAAAGGGGAAACAGCAGAACAAAACACACTGAGATACTCACGTGAACATTGGTTAATCTCTGCCTGGGACAAAGTTTAGCTAAGCCGAGCTCGCACGTTTCTAAAGGATAAAAACCTCCCTCAGGGAACTGGGGTGGAGCTGGGGTAAGGACACTGGTGCTCATGGGGTGCTGCAGAAGGGTGGGGTGAGGCTCACTGCAGCCTGGAGTGTTCTATGGGACATGGAGTCCTCTGCTGATTGCACTTCAGTTTTGGAAAGAGGGAAGAAAACACGGAAGAGGTGCTCAAGGTTCTCTTCAACCACTTCTTGCTTTAACTGGCTCAGTGTATTTTATAAAAAAAAAATGTAAAAAACCAGAAAGAAATTAAGGTAAAATCCAAGTTTGGCAAGAAGTGTTTGCCTGGTGTTTGGGGGCCCTGTCCAGAGAGTCCCACAACAGCAGCTGTGGCTGTGACCCCACCAGCTGCACCTCAGCCACGCACCCCTGCAGGTGTAACAGAGCATCACTGGTTTGTAAACACTGAATCCTGGAGTGTTTTGGGTTGGAGGAACCTTAAAGCTCACCCAGGGCCACCCCTGCCATGGGCAGGGACCACCTTCCACTGTCCCAGGTGGCTCCAAGCCCTGTCCAGCCTGGCCTTGGACACCGCCAGGGATCCAGGGGCAGCCACAGCTTCTCTGGGCACCCTGTGCCAGGGCCTCCCCACCCTCAGAGGGAAGGATTCCTTGCTAATCCCTAATCCAACCCCACCCTCTGTCAGTCTGAAGCCAATTCCCCCTTGTCCTCGAGTGGAAACCCTGGACACGCAGAGAGCAGTAAAGTTTGGGGATTTTTCCACGGGTAATCAATTTCTAAGCAAGGCCATTCACGTAAAGAAAGCAGAGCTTTCTCATCCAAAAAGCGAAAAAGGGTGGCGGTGGGGGCAGCAAAACATGAAAGGGGAAAAGAAAAACACATTTTTCACCCAATGGAAGTAGCTGGAGTATTTTTGGGAGCAGGTTTGCCCTGTCTCCGTGAGCCACGAGGCAGCACGGGCGTGCTCGCGGTGCTCAGCAGCTCCCGCCGCGATAACAAACCCAACAACCGCCGCTTTGTGGGCGCTCCCGCGGGGCACAGCCACTGCCTGACCCCTGATGTCACCAGGGGGGAGCAGCACCCCTCCAAAATGACACTTTTCACTGGCTCCCAGCTAGGAACCATCAGGGAAGAATAGCTGGAAAAGCACGGCTCGACTTGAGGTATTTATAATTCATCTCTTCGCTAACCTCAGAATGCACCTTCTGTCTGCAAGACACATCTCCCCCTCCAGTTCTCTTTTTTTTTTTTTTTATGCCTAATAAAGATTTTCCTGAGTTCATGCCTAAAAACCTGGTGGCAGACTCGACTGAAGAGGAGGATTTTGGTTCCTCTGCCAACATTTTTTTGCTCTGGCTTTTGGAGGAAAACAGGGAGCTGCCTGCTGCAGTTTACATGGGTTTCCTCTGCTAGAAAGTGCAGCCCTCCCTACTCAAACATGTCACCAGAACCAAGCTTTCATGAACATGAGTTACTCCATCATCCTGAAAATATTTGTGGTTGCAGTAAATGTTTTCTCGCCCAGTATTAGCAAGTCAAATTATTTTCTGCTCTATGATTAGCCTCTTTTGCACTTAAGGAACAGGAATTCCAACTGAGTTGAAGAGCAAAACTGGGTTTATTGGAGCACGACCTGTGAAAATTTCCAGAGGATACTGGAAAGTATAAAGATACCTTACTACTGAACACTGTTAATTTAATTTCTTCTATGGGACAATCAGGGCAGTTCTGATTAAATTTTAATTTACAGTGAAGTTGTCCTTCATCTGACTGACCTCATCTTTCAAGAGGAATCATCAAACACAGGTAAATTTGTCTTTTCAGTTGTTAAATGACCAGGGACTGACAACAGGCACGAAATGACAAAGAAGCAACAATTTCAGGTCACGATAGGTCTGACACCAGAGATTCCAGGTGGTTTCTGTGGGAGCAGAATCCCAGCCAGGCAGATGTGGGAATGTTGGGTTCCTCAGCACAACCCGGTGCTGAGATCAATAAATTGTACCCGGTATTGATGAACAGCCAGGGCTGCCAGGCAAAATCTGAGCTGTGCCCAAAGCTGTCGCTCTTTTTGTGCACTGCCAGGTGGATTTCACAGAATCCCAGAATCACTGAGGTTGGAAAAGACCTTCAGGATCTTCAAGTCGAAGCTGTGACCCATCCCCACCTTGTCACCAGCCCAGGGCACCGAGTGCCACCTCCAGGCCTTCCTTGGACACCTCCAGGGATGGAGACTCCAAACCTCCCTGGGCAGCACCTGCCAAGGTCTGAGCACCCTTTCCATGGAGAAATTCCTGCTGATGTCCAACCTGAGCCTCCCCTGGCCCAGCTTGAGGCCATTCCCTCTCCTCCTGTCCCTGTTCCCTGGGAGCAGAACCCGACTCCTCTGGCTGCCCCCTCCTGTCAGGGAGTTGTGGGGAAAAAAGGTCCTCCCCGAGCCTCCTTTTGTCCAGGCTGAGCCCCCCAGTTAAAACCCACAGGTGAGGGAGCTGATCTTCTCCACAGGTTGTGTTTATTCCAGGGGTTTGGGGCAAATCCAACAGCTGGGCTTGAGTTTTGATTATTCTGCAGAATTTTCTAGATTGTCCCCATTGAACCACTTCTCACCCACAGGGCTCCTCTCAGCTTTACCCCAACTATTCCACAATCGGCTAAGTTTAAAAAATACACTGGAAAAAAAAAAAAAAGCAGAGAACATCTTGTTTTCCAGGAACAATCCCCAGATCTCCTGAGCTCCACCCCAAGTCCGTGGAGAGCCGGACGTGGCCACTCCGTGGTGACAACGGTGACAACCACGCTGTCCTAGATCTGCCCCTCTGGAATGCCTGCCTGGGTGAAAAGCAGCACAGAAATACAACTTGACCTTATTGTTATTGTCATGAAACTAAAATTAGTCCCCGCAAAGCTCCCCGGCGAAATGACTCGATAAAAAGGCTCATTGAAAGGTTGTTTCCACAGATAATCAGATATGGGCAGACGCTGAAAATCTGTGTGACACCAATGAGGGGCTGGCAACAATGAGAGGGATGGTTTAGTGGTGGTGAGAGACCTCATGAATAATCTATTTAGCAGCTGTAATGAAAGCAAAAGCCAGGCTGATGTTAAAGGAAATGGTGGTAGGCGAAATAACGCGTTAGGGTTTGGGGTGGGTTTGTTGTGTTTGGGTTTTAATACGTTTATTGTTATTTTTATTATCATTATTGTCGTTATTCCTGTTTTAATTATTATTATTGTTGCTGTTGTTGTTAAATATCTAATTCTGCTATGGAAATACCCAATTGTCTGAAATGACTGAGCATTTTTTACACTTGCAGATTGAAAAGAGCTTCTTTGACTTCTTCACCTTACAGAACACCCCAAGAATTAATTTCTGTAGTTCAGGCAGTGCCTGATCACCAGCAAAATCTTGAGTTTCACTGACCTGGGCTGGAGAATTCAACGTTTGTGCGAAACCCAGGTATTTTTATTTTCTAAGCAAAGAGAAGAATGACAGGCACCCACTGAACTCACACCTTGCCTGGAGCCTCAGGCCCAAAGGAAATACTGGAGCAGAAGAATAGAAAATACAAATATTCCCAGGCAATTCTGAATTTGTAGCAAAGAATGGAACCACACAGGCACAGACCAACAGGTGCTTTTTCCTTAGGGATTAACTGGGTGTTGGAAGGGTTTTCTACATCATTATCCAAACTTTGCAGCTCCTTCCCAGCTGTGAGTTTAGAATCACATCTGAGAATTAAAACCTCAGTACTGTCTAGAACTGCTTGTTATGTGGTTATTATAATACACAATAATAATATAATAATATAAATTACAAGCAGGAAAATATTCATTAGGCCAGGACTTGCCTGGGATTTGTTTCCATTTTCTGGCCCTACAGGAAGAGCAGTGGGGTGACCTCAAACACCTTTTCCAGCCCAAAGAGGGACATCACCACCTTTACAGCTCCACAGATCTCCTGAGGTCCCTGCACTGTGTGATTTTCCCAGAGAAACATTCCCCAGGGAAGAAAACAGAACAACCAAATCAAACAATTCCTGATCTAATGCCTGGTGAGGAAGAAGGCAGGGAATATTTGAGCATTTTGAGCAATATCTTGAGGTCCATTGAGCAGCCTGGTCTAGCAGGAGCTGCTCATGACAGTGGGGTTGGAATTGGATCATTTTTAAGGTCACTCCAACCCAAACCAGTCAGTAATTCCATGATTCTGTATTTCACACCTCCAGCAGAAAAAAAACCCTACATTTCTGACTCTGGGGTGACAGGATTCTGTCTCCATTTGCTGTGGACTCAGACCGAAAATAAACTCATTTTTCTGACCCCTTTGTAGGCCAGAGTAGCTGGATCAGATCATCAAAACACAGCCCTGCTCAACCAAGAAGGAAATATTCCCATTAAGGATGTGCTGAGCTACTGCTGACTGGGTTCATCACCTCGGGGTATTGTGCTGCCCATCTTACCTGAATTCAGGTGAATTCTAAGGAATCCCTGCCCTCCATCCTGCCTTAATCCATTGGGAATTCTGCAGGAGCCTCGCTGCCCATCCCTCTGTGCCCAGGAGCTGAGAGCAGGCACAGCCCAAAGCTTGGCAGACAGGACCCTAAATCACAAAGGACCTTGGAGCACCCACCCCAAAGTGCCTCCAGCACAGAATGATCCCAGTGGTCAGATTGCCACCTGATGGCCACAGCTGAAATACAATAGGAAATCCCAAATCCAGGCCCTGCTCTGCTGCATCTGCCCGGCAGGACCAGCCCAAAAATCCAGCTTTCCCTCAAGTTGGTGGGAATCAGGGTCCAGCCCTGGCATTCCTGAGTGAGTCCCTCTAAATCCAACATGGAATGAGAAGAAATGAGAATTCTCCCTAAACTTTCACCCTCCTCACCACACCTTCCTTCCCAGCCTTTTCTCCCTGCTGGGTGCAAACCTGAACCTGCAGCCAGGGAAATGCCTGGATTTCCAGGGGGATCTCATTTCTGGCTGCTACAAACACCGGCCGAGCTTTTCCTTAGCCTTGTGCGACGAGGGAAATGTGCCTTTGTGGGTTGGATTGTGCAGCAGCCTCTCTGGAAGCTTGTGTGAAATAGTTCTGCCAGAAAAGATGCAAATTAGTCACGAGAGGAATTATTCCTCTTTCATTAAGGATGGGGCTGAAGCATTAAATGCTTCACAGCCATCTAAAAATGGCTTTTCCCCCATCCATGCACAATATTAATGGGAATGGCTGTAAGGACAGGACAATAAACAATAAGTTGTCTGAGATTCTTGAACCCACCACACAATTTGTTCCTCCCATTCATTGCAAGAACCTTTCTCCTCCACCTCCATCCGAGCTGTTCTGGGATCTACAGCATTTACTGGTGGATACTGGTCTGAAATCAGCACATCCAGCACCCAAACCAGAGCCTGACCATGAAGAACCCCCTGGGACCAGGTCCTCAGACTCCAGAGGATGCTCTGACAGCTTTTCCCGTCACCTCTGACTGCTGCCAGAGCAAGAGGAAATTCTGCTCTAAATGACCATCAGGAAATGTCCTTTTTTTCTCTTTTGTTCACTCATGAAACTCCTTCATTTTCACAAACTAAGCAGTTGAAAATAGGCTTGGGCAATAAATATCCAGGCAGGGGAGTGGCCATGAGTGGGAAGTGGTTTTGCCCCCGTGCCACAGTGCCAAGGGAATGTCACAGGGGTTGCTTTTGCCTTTGAGAAATGGTGCTGCTCACACAACCCTTTATTCAATTTCTCACTTTAATGGGCACTTCTGCTACAACTTGCTGTGGTTCTGCCAACTTTTCTGAACGTATCTAGAGACACCAGCTTGGAATAATATTTCTTCCCTTCAGATACCCCCTGAATCTTGGGTCTTTAGTATCAGATGACACTGATACAACAAGCACCTCAGATTATCTCTCAATGCAGTGATCCTTTTTCTTCCTTAGATCATATCCAAAACTTTTCACAGCTCCCTGACACCTGAAAACACCCAAAATGCTGTGAGTAAAAGGAATTAGGGACAATCAAACTGTCTGTGGGTGAGATCTGGTCTTCCATATTTCCCCATTCAAGCTGGGATGGTGGCGCAGTTGTGACAGGATGAGTCACAGGTCACTGGCTTTGTCCAGCTGACCACTTAAATTCCACTAAATAGGTGTGCATGGAAAATTCAGACCCTGCCAACCTCAAATCGTTGAAAACTCAACAAGATCTGAGCTGATCCCACCACAAACCCACCCAGCCCAGCCCCAGCAGATGCCCAAACTCCACTCTCAGCTTGTTTCCCTTAAAACACTCTCATTATCTTTTACTTCCACGCTACAAAGCACAGAATTTTGGGAATGCTCGAGAAGCAGGAAGGTGCTGATGGCGGAAACAGGATTCTGGAGGTGGGTGGTCAGGAACTCATCCCTGAGGGACCCAGCTGCTCCAAACTCTGCTGGCCGAGCTCCCTGTACCCCGGTGACAGCCCCAAACACTCACATTTGCCAGGCTACACATGGAAATTTTTATTTAGAGCTGCCATTAAAATGAAATCTGAAGCAGCCACAAATTGTAGCACATCCCTGTGTAAGATTCCAGACAGGAACAAGCTCTGAGCGTTCCCAGCACAGGAACCTGCCCCAGGTGCTGCTCAGTCCAGCTCTGCCGCCCAAATCCTTGCAACTGGAATTTAAGGACAAAACACACGGAACTTCCCTGGGTCTGGCTGATGCAGAACTGCTGCAGAACACATTAAAACTCCAATTTACTCCTGAAAAATACTCAGAACTGCAAAGACAGTGAGGGATGAGGCAGGAGGAGGAGGCAGGATGAGGGAAAAGGAAGAAGGATTCCGATAAAAATTAAACCCTTGCAAATGCAGCCCCTTTCCCGTGTTTACTTTGTATATTCAAGTTTCACATTTATGCCCGGCTTTGCCTCAGCTGGAACTGCACCTCTCGAAGCAGCTTCAAGTCCTTTTATTAAAAAGAAACAGAAAGCAGATCCGAAAGGAGCAGCGAGAGCAGAAGATGCCTGAGCAGAGTTAATCGGGTGCGTTTTTCAATAAACATTCTAAAAGCAGTTGCTGCAGAACTTGGCTGTGAGTAGAACAGGTATTAAGGGTTTCAAGTGCCTTTGGTTTTAAGGGAAAAAAAATTAAGTGTTTTCTTTTATTAAGGGATTTCTGCTGGCAGAAATGAAGAATAAAGCTCGAAACAGTATTTCAGTGTGTTCCTTAATACGCATTTTCCTCTAGTAAAACCAGCAGGGAAAGTGTCCAAATTACTCTGCTCTAAATGCCAGTATTATATTTCCAGTAAAAGTCTGGTTCAAGCAGGCATCAAAAATATTTCCACATAAGATCCTTTTAGAATCAAACTCTTCAGAGAATGTTGTTGTTGTTTTCTGTTGTCCGTAACTTCTTTTCACCTGATCTCCCCGAATCCACAACTTTGTTTTGTGTTTGAATTTTTGAATTCAAGCTGACATTTCTACAAATGGTGCTATGTCCAAATATTCATTTGATCCATATTTGGATGCAGTAGATAAAGTTGGTTCTTTTAAGCACAAAAAAAAAAACCCAAAAAAGCTCTGCTATCTTATTATTAAAGGCACTGGAAAAAATATCAGCCTTTGGGATTTCTGTCTCTGAACTATTTACGAGATAAAAGCTCCAGTGAAGCGTCACAAGAAATGTACAGTGCATTACCAGAGTGGTAACAAACATTTGGGGAGAATCTATAGAAATAACACAACAACAGCAAAAAAATTCGGGGAAGGAAGCGAGAAAAACCTGGAGAAAAGCTCCACTCGGTGCAGAAAAATCGTCATTGCTTTGCAGTGCTTTGCTTATTTTTGCTCCAAAATCCCTCCCTTTAAAAAAAAAAAAAAATCTATAGAAACGCTCCAACCCCGCTGAAAACGCAGCAAAGTGGAACTTTGGAAACGACTGCGGGAGCGAATTCTCTGCTGGGAGAAACGCTACCTAGTTAGAATAAATAAAGAAATGCACTCGGGCCGGCTCTCCAAAAACCAACAGCCCGTGCTGGATATTTCTCTCGGTGCTGGATGTCAACCCATGGAGCGAGAATAAAGCGTTTGTGAAGCCTCCAAAAGGAGCCCTCGCCATTGGAATTCACGGCCCTGCCAAGCGCAGGCTTTGGGGCTGTTGTCACCGTCTCATTGTCATTCCGCTCACTGTGGCTTCCCCAGGGTCCCGAACAGGAGCCCTGGCATTATTAACACGGCAGATTAATAGCAGAGGGGAGAGGCATTTGCACAAACACACCGAATATTAATATTAATCGATAACAATTTCCAGTTCCTGACGGGAGGCGCGCAAACGTTGCGGGAGGAGAGGAGGGAGGGAGGGAGGGCAGAGCTGGGATGGGGACGGTGCCCACGGAGCGGGGAGGGAAAGGGGAGCAGTGAATCAATGCAGGGCACAGGACGGAGCCGTGAGGTGGGTGTCAAAAGCAGGGCTCTATTTTCACAGGCACACACAGGCTCACATTTTAATGCCACCAGATAAAGTTGGATTTGCCTTGCCCCGGCCAGAAAAAGAAATTCCAGGGAAGCTCGTTGGTTTTATATCGGGGAAGAAACAGCAGAGCTCTGCAAAAGCAGGGGGAAAATATCCTGCTTCCTATTTTTGCCATCCGAGTGAGGCTGTGTTCTGCAAACTGTATTTTACTCAACACTCAGAACACCACACAGATATTTTTTAAATGCAGGTCTGTCCACATTTACCAGATTTTTAGGTTTGTCTTTCATGCTCTTTTCTACTATCACCCCTCCATTTTAAAGCCAAAAGATCTGTAAAACTTTTCCCATCTTTTCTAATGGATCAGTCCCATTTTTTTAATTCAGTCTTTGGGATTTTTTATCATTATTTCACACACTCCTTAATTACAAGCAGAAGTAGAACGCACAAGGATGTTGCCAAAGAGGCTCCCAAATGCTGCAACTCACGATATCAGTGAAACCAAATCCAACCATTCCAGCTCAAGACCTTTCAGCACAGACCCCACTGGGTCCCTGAGCTGAGTCTTCCTCAAGCTTTGGGCAAACAAATGATTTTTTCAGTCAAAGACAGATTTTTGGGCAGCCTCAAAGTTCACTTGGGCCCAGGAATGTTTCTCCCAGACCTGAAAGTGAAGATCTGGGTGAAAACCCCTCCTTGCACAGAAGGGGCTGCCCGAGCTCTGCCCCACACAGGACAAAGGGCTCTCAAACACTCACTGCAGCTTTGATCTTTTGGGCTGGGCTGGTTTCCTCCCAGAAAGGTGTGACCCGCAAGGACAGAGCTCCTCGGACTGAACAAGGGCTGGGAGCAGAGGGTTGTGTTCAAAGATCAGCTGGAAGTGGCTTTCCCACTCTTATGGATTCACTCCCAAAGCCCATGGAATGCTGTGGGGTTTTACATCCCCTGACTCGTTTTGGGTTTCATTTTATGCTCCCAGACATCTCACCCTGCCTGGAGCCCACCAAGACACAAAATATTTGTGTTTTCTCAGTGTCCTGGGCATCCTCTGGGCACCTCATTGACCAGACTGTCAGCCCTTCCTTCACAACCACCCCAAGCAGGAATTACCTGCTGCTTTTCCCCACCAGGAATGGCCCAGAAATAGATGATGCAGCTTTGGGAAGGGCAAAACATTGTGACAACCAGGGACTGTGGCAGCAGCTGAACCTCAAATGTGCATCTGAACTCGGTGGCTGGGACACATCTCTGACTGCACCCACCCAGCTGTGTCCATCCAGCCAACTCACATTTCACCTGCCCCACTTTGAATGTGTAAATCAGGAAAATTCAGAGGTCTACCAAGAATTCCCCACCACCAGGCTGAGGAGTGAGGTTCCTGCTATTTTGGGACCGGAACTGAACTCCTTTCCTTAGCCAGACACCTTCCCTCTGGCTACCAGTGCTCTGGTGACTGCAGAAATGTTTAATTATTATGAAAAACAGAATTTTAACAGGGGAAGTGATGACAGTAAGAAACAACTGGCGGTGTTAATGCTGTTCTCTGCAGGGACCTCTCCATTTCTCCTGTCCCCATCCCAGTTTCAATTAATGTTTTCATTGGGAGCACCTCCCCAGAGCTCCTGTTTGGGGTACTTTTCTCCTGGCCACTCAAGTGCTCTTTTCTCTCTAAGAACAAGAACCTGACAAAGAACTGAGCGTGTGTTTAATCCTCCTGCTTTCCCCACTGCAGTCTGTTTGTAAGGCACTTCTGATGGAGAAAGTGCTCCCAGAGTTGGTCTGCAAAATATAGAGCAGGGGAGATGGGAGGTTCAACGAATAGCAGTGGGAAGGGAGACTCCATAAAATCCTTCCCCAGCACTGTGGGAACAAACACTGTCACAGGAGGGATTCCTGGGAGAATCCCATCCTCTCCAAAGCACGTTCCAGAGAACTCCTCAGTTGTCTTAGACCCACTCAGTTCATAGCCACACCACAATATCCCCCTGGCTTAGCCTCAATCCATTCACCCTAATTTTAATCAGATTCCACCAGATTCTGGTTCAGTCAGAACCTGGGAAGCTGTGGAAGCACAAGGATTTGGGGCTCTCCCAGGACACTCCTCACATCCAGGCAGAGCTTCTCTACCTCGCTTCCCTCTCCTCCTTCCAAAGCAACCTGGGTGTTGCACCCACCACCTGGCCCTATTTAAAGTCACCACATTATTCTAAAAAGGATTATTTATACTAAAAACACTCCCGGGACTACTGTATTTGTATTTCAGGGCTGCTGCATCCCCTATTTCCTCACTGCTCTAATATGGCCCGAGGCAGAGCGGCTGAAATGACTTGCGATGCCACTGTAATTTTTATCAAGGCTTGTTCCTGGTAAAAAGCCTCTTTGTTTCAAAGAAATGTGATTTGGCCTTTTTCCTCCTCTGCTCTATTCCTTGGTTAATATACCACTTCCACTCGCCCTGGGGCTAAGAAAGGTATTCCATGGAATTGGTCAAATCTCACTGTTTTTCTTCTAAATCACAACTGGCTTTTTTTTTCCTCGACCCTTGCTAAGCACTATCTAAGCTGACAGTCTGAACTTGAGGTTTTATTTGTGCCTTAACTCTTCAGCTCCTGGATTTGGAGCAGTCACATGGCCACGTTAGAGATGCACCAGGCTGCTCAAGCTGCTCTGGCAAAGGAGGGATTAAGGGCAAGGCAGGAGGAGCAGCTCTGGCTCAGGTTATTTATTATACAAGGCAAATTTGGCCACCTCTGAAAAGGTATTTTCAGCCAGGTGTTCATTTATTAGAAATCTGAACACACCAGTGACTTCTGTGAAAGTCCACGAAGTTGAAATTTAGAGTTTTCAGTCTTTTTCAAAAGTGAAAAAAGCTCTTCGCTTCTTATCTCCCGCAAAGAATTTGGTTTTAAACACAGTAACGCTTAACCTAGATTTGGGATTGCCTAATCAAGTTTTAATTTAGTCTGTCTCATTGACAAATAGGGTGGATTTTCCTAGGAAATATATGCCAAGTGTTCAAGTACACTCATAAAATATCCCTCGAAAGCAGAAGCTGCAGCGGGAGCTGTTTGCTGACCTGCGTTTATAAAATGCCCATGGTCTCTAATACAGTGAATAATTATAAATAAAGAAATCCAGGATGTTTTTAGGCATTTCTAAACTGGTCCTGTTTGGAATCCAGTCCTCATTTGGCATCACTACCACACCAAGATGAGAGCACCAGGGAAGAACACTCCACCTCAAAGGGAAAAAATACATCAATATCCAAAATATTGTCACAGGAAACAGGAGCTAACACCCTAATGGGATCTTCAACAATTAATACAAATCAGCACCTTGCCTTAGTGTTTAGTCAGAGATCATCACCCTCCCAATTAGCTGACAATTAATAATCTTTTATGCAGGAAGTTTTCTCTGTTTTTCAGAGATTTGAACACATTTCTAAACTTTGCTACCCGTAAAATTATATACACATAAAGTAGGTTAAAATCACCAAGATGACATCCTGCTTTATGGATCATCAGCAAATGTATTTACACTAAAATTAAATGCAGACAGGAAAATTAGCTCATTAAAGGAAACACAACCCAAAAGTATCAAAGCCTTTATCTCCCAAGACAGCACCTACACCCAGCTGTGAAAAATGAGGCATTTTTAAGCAGCCCAAATATTTCTCCTCGTGTTCACCAAGAGAGCCTCTGTCAGAGCAGCTCTGCAGAACTCCAGCATTCCAGGGAACACTTCCCAAAAAATAAAGCTGCAGGATCTCTCTGTGCCCTGGCTGCAACAGGAACCTGGGCACTCCGACATCACCCCCAGGAGTGCACTGAGGGCTTTTGTTTATTTGTTAGTCTAAATCTTCCCCATGTTTTCCTTCTCTAATCCCTCTGTTTTTCTGCTCCCTCCACAGCCAAATCCATGGAAACTCAGAAAACCTTAAAGGTCCCTTGCAGGTCAAGTGTTATTTTTCTTCATATACCTGACTTTAACTGGTGAAATTGCTTGAAGATTTCCCTCACGAATTTGATAAAACAAACAAGGCCTCAGAGCAGGGTTGTTTAACTCTTGTTTTCTACTCAATACCAGAATTTTTATCGGTCAGCCTGGCAAGAGTATAAAAATACAGCTAAGGCAAGGCAGGAGCTGATCCAAGCTCCCTGATGGGAGTGCATCCATCAGCAGTGTCCCAAAACCCAGCCCCAAAGGACTCCATTAGTGTTCCCACCATTCTCCCTGGAATTCTGAGGGGCTGCACCCCAATCCTGTGAGCGAGTCACCTGCTCCAGGGGTTGCACCCCAAAAATCACCTCACTGACAGGACCCAGTGCTTCTCATCAGCACAGCCAGGGCCAAGAATCCTCACAAAACCAACCCAAACTCTTCTGTGATCACCTGGGAGCCAGAGCTCATTAATCAATAGATAATAAAGTACCATTTCAGACTGGGGAATCCCAAAATTCTGCTGACTTCTTCAGGGGTGCTGCCTCTGCCATGCCAGTCCTTCCTCTCCCACCCATTCTCCCACCTGGTCTCGAAACCCACCAGGCACCAGACCAAGCTCTCCCACAGGACCAATTCCTGACTGGGCTTGGTGTCCACAATTATCTGAGTCCTGGTGGAACTGGAGGCTGGACTGGGCAGGGAATTGATGGAAAGGCAGAACCAGCCAGCACTGGGCAAGCTCAGAGGTGGCTTTGCCAAAGTTCTGTGCCCAAGAGCAGCCGGGGCACTCTTTGCAAGAATGAAAGCAGGGATCCACCGCTTCCTAATATTAAATATTCATCTTTTCTCCACTGAACTGAACCTCTTTGTTTCCTGTCTCCTCTCCATCCCAACACAAACACAGACCCAAACTTTCAGAAAGCCCCGGTGCATCCAAGCAAACCCCTCCAGAGCACAAACAAAGGCCCCACCACCCCTTGCCACATCCCATCACCGCCGTAATAAAGACGTTTATACTTTTAACCACCGAATAAAGCGCTCTAATTCCGCCGAGCTTGTCCCCTCCACTCCACTCCCTTCACTCCACGGCTTCATTTAGCAGGCCGGGCGGTAAAAAAAAATTCATTAATTTTTATTAACAGGGAGAGCCATTTGTTCCCTGTGACAATATTTGACTTGTCGAAATGATTTTCACCTCTGCCATGAGGTGCGCGCTCCCCACATACATCACCCGATTACTCCGGGAGCGGCCAGAGTTGCAGTCATTAGCCAGTGAATTAACGACAATCCACAGCGCTATTAATCACGCTGACAAAAGCGTGAGCTCGCTGCTGACCCGAGCACGGCTCTGGGACACGAGCACAGGCAAGGAGAGCACAGCCACAGGGCTGGGGAAGAAAGGAATTTTTTGTTGTGTTGCGGGGATTTTTTTGGTTTTTTTTTTTTTATTTTTGTCTCGCGCTCTCTCGCTAAGCTGCTGAGGCAGGGAAAAAAGGAGAGGGGAGAGAAATGAGGATGGTGGAGTAGAAGGTAAAGGCAGCTTGGTCTGCAAGGTGAGGGCGTCTATTGCTGCTCCTGACATCCTTCCTGCAAGTCCCAAGTAGGAGAGACCACAGGAATTCAATATTAACTCAGCAATGCTTTATCAGGGACAATTCGGGAAATTCTTGGAAGCACAGTTGGTTCAATCAAAGCTTCTTCCTCAAGGCCTCTCCTCTCTATCCCTGAAAATTTCAAAAATCACAGAATCTCTGAGGTTGGAAAAGATGTCTAAGGTCATTGAGTCCAAGCTGTGACCAATCCTCACCTTGTCACCAGCCCAGAGCACCGAGTGCCACATCCAGGCCTTCCTTGGACACCTCCAGGGATGGAGACTCAAAACCTCCCCTGGGCAGCCCCTGCCAAGGCCTGAGCACCCTTTCCATGGACAAATTCCTGCTGATGTCCAATCTGAGCCTCCCCTGACCCAGCTGTTTCTTCTCATCCTGAGAGCAACCACATTTCACAGGGAACCGAAAGGATCCTCCCATCCCACCTCCAAAATATTGATCCCTGAGAACTGCTGGCTTCCAGACCCTGGAGCTCTGGCCACTCGTGCCTGGGAACACCCGGAAAGAAGCTGTCAGTGAACATGGCATGGAGCCCTCCTTGTTTTCCTGGAATGTGGCTTCTAATTTCAAGTTTCTGAACTGCACAACATTTAGAGAAGAAACACCCCGAAACCAAACACTACAATGCTTAGAAAACAGAATTTTTTCCCAGTCTTTGTGCTCTTCAGGACAATGCTGCAGCAATCCAGGACAACACATGGATAGAACAAGTTTTAAATTCAGGAGTCATCAGAAACAGCTGAAAAGGGGAATCTTGAGGAATGTGGTCCCGTATGAATGCATGAGGAAGGGGAGCTCACACGAGCTCTGGAAGAGCAGGGCAAAGAATGAATCTTTGCAATGGTTTGAATGTTCCTGCTGTACTGGACAATCCGTGGCAAGGAAAGCACATTCCTGCAGCCTTGCCCTGTCCCATCAGTCCCCAACTCCCACCACAGCAGTCCCAACACTGAGACCATTCAGCGTTGGGAAGATGATAAAACTGTGGTGAGAATTCCAAACATCTCCTTCAAAACTTTTTACTGCAGTTTTGGGGTTTTTTTTTTCCATTCATTACCTAATAAGGGATTTAAGGATGAATTTTCAGAAGTGCTCAGTGGATTCTTCCCTCCAGCTCTGCAAACACACACAGCCAAGTGCTGTGAGAGATGGTCGTTCTCTCTTCAAAGCCAGATATGTTTTCTCCAAGAAAAATCTCTTAAAAATCAAATCAGAGATAAAGAACCCATCACAGATTTAAGGAAATTAATTTTTAAGAAGAGAACTTTCTGGAATAACTTCCAATAACTCAGGACTGTGGTGACACAGCCCTGGTTTTCGGGGTGTTTGTGGTGTATTCCCACCTCTAACAGATCTCATGCCTCCATCACAACCCAGCATCTCCTGATCAATTCTCTGCACTCTCCATTCCCTCAGCCACTTTCTCTTCTCCAAACCCCTTTCCTAAAAGAGCTGCCACTCCCCAGGTCGATGCTGTTTCACTCTTACCACACAGAATAATTCTAGAACCTGTTTCTTGTTACTCCCTTTCACCGGTTTAATTCTCCTTTTGCAGCGAGGAATGTCGTAAGGAAAGCCGGGCTCGGAAATCCATGATTTCCTGCCAGTTAATTCATTTCAGCAAAACAGGAGGCAAGGTGATATTGCTGTTTAATGTTGCAGCCCCTCTGCAGCTCTCCCCGGGGGCTCTAAGGGATCCCATGTGCGCCCCCATCCCTGCACCACTGCCAGCACCGAGAACCACCTTGGGCCAATTTAGGCTCTTCCACCCCCAAGCCATCTCGTCCCATTTACAACTTCAGTGAATTTAAACATCAAAGCAGGAACAAGAACGAGTGGAGGTGCAAACCACAGGTCCTGCAGCCCTGGCAGAGACTCCTGTGGCCTCACGCACGACACAAGCGACTCCCTTTCATTTGAGAGCTCGGGTTGGATGCAGAAGTAGCTTTAATGTTCAAAAGCAGAGCTCTGCTTAAAATTTGTGCCTGTCTGGAGTCACAGAATGGTTTGGGTTGGGAGGGGAACCTCGTACCACCTTCCACTATCCCAGGTTGCTCCAAGCCCCGTCCAACCTGGCCTTGGACGTGTCCAGGGATGGGGCAGCTCTTTGGATGAGCTGTGCCCAAGTGTGCCAGCAAACGCAGCCAGGTTTGGGGATAACTGCAAAATCAGGGCTCCCCAGGGCAGCCTCAGCACCCCTGTGGCTCAGACAGGAGCTTTTCCTCCCTCCCAGTCCCATTCCCTGAGCCACAGAGAGCACAACTGCTGCAGGAAGAGAAGGGGAAAGTCTTATTCAGGGAAGAGATGGGCAAAGAACTCGCAGCCTGACTACAGACCTGCCCCATGAGTATCCCAGACTTCCTCAGGGATTCACGCTGAGCATCCTGATCTCCTCACTCATGGGAAGGAGATTATTGATCAGAATAATGAAATAAAGTGCATTTTCCCATCTAACAACTGGTGGTTCCCGCTCCGTTCCACCCCCTTTTCACCCACGGCTTTACTCTCCACTATGAACATTTTCATTGCAACCTGATAGGTAAATCCAGAAGGATTTGGTGCAAAAATCTATAAAACCCTGTAATTCCTGGTGGGATCTCCACACACAGATCTACACCACCTCCTCCTCCTGTGTTACTCCTTCTAGAAATACTTTTGCTGGGTTGTACACCAGGGAAAATAATCCAAATTCCAGCCTGGCCAGTATCACCAAAATCCAAGGTTTTCTCTTCCCCCCAGCCCGGCCTTGCCAGGCCACAGCACGCAGCAGTCAGCTGCAGTCCAACCAGCCATTTCTCTGCCTTTGAAGCTATTATTAAGAAAAATATTTAAGATAAAAATATTTTTACATTTTGCTTCTGCTGGCCAGCGATTGTCCCGCAGTCTGAAATATGAACTGCTGCCGAGTGGGACTTCAGGCTTGCTTTTAAAGAGGGAAAATTCTTATGCTGTCAACCAGGTGTCTGAAGGGCTGCTGCTTTTCACTGTTGATTTTTCAGGAAGTAATGCAGATGCACTGAAAGGACAGCACTCAAAATTAACATTTTCTTTTGATTTAGAGTTGAATTCTGCTTCTGTCAACTGCTACCCAGAGAAGCCGTGGCTGCCCCATCCCTGGAAGGGTCCAAGGCCAGGTTGGAGCAACCTGGTCTGTTCTCTTTTTGAGGTAATGCTTTAAAAATCACTCTCCTTAAATCAGGGGTGGGTTCTTTATTTCTGTTTTGATGTTTAGAAGATTTTTTCTTGAGAAAACCAGTATCTGGCTTTGAAAAGGAAAATGAGCATCTTTTACTGTCCTGGGGAGAGGGTCAGACCCAGAGGCTGAAGCTTCACTGCTCCTTATGTCCAGAAGGAAGGCAGAAAGATGAGTTACTTTAAAAATAAATAAATAAAACCAAAAACAAGACCAAAAAACTCCCAAACAAACAACAACAAAAAAACCCTAAAAACTTCTCCAACCAATTCCTGGACATCATCTTTATTCTTGTGGAACATGATTTTTTTAAAGTTAATTTTTGAAGCCAAAACAAAATTTAAAGACCTCAGTGCATGTTAAATGACAGGTTTTGTTCAACACTGAAAATAATAATAATTTTTTTAAAAATTTGATCATTCAGTTCACAGTGGAATCTGTTTTGCTACATCTGGGACATTTTAGTCCTTTTGTGCTTACTCTTTTCTGGTATTAAAATCAGGTCAGTTCAGGTCAGAGCTCAATTTTTCAGCTTTTCTGAAATAAAACACTACAAAAAATATTCAAGTCTGGCCATTTTCACAATTTTCCATTTTCTGATGGAAGCTGCTTTCCAAATTCTACCTCCAGTGTTTTTTTCTTCTTTTAGAAAACAATTATCTGATACAAAAACACCCAACTCTAAGAGTTCAACCTGGACAGAGCTGCCAGTTTATCACTAATATCATCTCTTTTGGAATTTTGAGATCCGTAAAAGCATTTATAAAAATATGGGCAACCAAGAGGATGAATCTGAGCCTGGACATCCCAATTTTCCACACCAACCAGGGCTGCCCTTCCTTGGTGGACACGAACTGGGGACCCAGAGCTGAGAAAAAAAGGAAAATCTGGCACTCAGGGTTTTTTCCGTGCCACTTTCTGGCTGCTTTATTCCTTCTTGTGAAATGCCTGCTGAACAAAAACATCCCATGGCTCACAGACTTTTCAACTTAGGGTCTTCAGCCCCACATATTTTTCATATTACTCATATTCCCCTGCTTGAGTTAAACTCAAACAGGCCTGGAACAACTTCATTAACATAAAACCACATGATAATGGGAAACAGAGCCTTTTAATGGTTTATTTTCTTATTATCTTGTGATATATTTCATCTTCTCCCCCTTCTCCGAGTGCTACTACATTCTGGTTTCACTCTGCTGCCTGGGCCTGGCAGGGATTGAGCATCCAGCACTGGGTCCTGGAAATTCAGGAATTTTTAAGCTCACAGGATCAGTTTGGTACAAGGACCATCATAAAAGCTCCAGTAAAAGTTTTTTTTAAAGGCCCTTATTTATTTTAAATTAATATATTGGATATTCTGATCTATCCTGAGCACCCCTGCAGAGAGCCACACTTTGTCTGGGGGGAAAGAAATGGTTTTACCCTCGAAATTTGGTAAGAATTCCTAGGCAGGGATGCTCAGGGAATATGGCAAGGGAGGCTCTTTTGCAATACCACATTTTCTTTTTGTCACAAGACCACAATTTCAAAATTCAGGAGTTGCAACATTTTTTAGGAAGGTTAAAGAAATCAGAAATTGCATCTGGTTCAGGGTGACTCTTCTAACCTATTTCAGACATTCTTGTAATAATGAATAAATAAAACCCTATAGGATTGCTACTTTAAAATAGTTGCTTTATTTCCCTGTCTTTAAAATCTTTCCCAGCAGTTTAAATGCTAAAGAATTGCCACAACTTCCTCACTATTTTATCCACATTAGGTTAAACCTTAATTAATCAAAAACCTCCAGGTAAGTGTTATTATGTCTGACTATAAAGTCCATTCACTTGGTCTTTACTCTGTATTTACTCTGTTGCTCGAGAGGCTCAGGAGCAGCCTTGGAATCATCTCTAAAAAAGGAATGGCAATTCCTGGGATTCACATTCTATCACAGCTCCAAGTGGAATAAACGGGAGATGGAAATCAGTGAGATATATTAGCAGCACTCCTTATTTTTCATTCCCCTCTGTCTCTGCCTCCCGAAGAATATTGGTGATGAATTTGCAAATGGCTCTGGTTGATGACAGAGTTGTTTTTTTTTAGCCTTCATTATTTATCCCCCCCACTGCACACCTCGATCGGGGATTGCAGTGACAGATGCAGGAATAAAAGGCAGAGACAATATTCCAGCGGCGCGGTGTAAATCTCCTTTTTTACGCATTATTAATTTAAAGAAATCCATTATCCCATCGGGCTCCGAGGGGAGGACAAGGTTACATAAGAGCTGGTAGAGGCAGCTGGGAGTCACCTGGAGACACAGCCCCGCTGCCACCACCCAGGGATGCTCAGGTTCTTGAGAAAATGGGGTTTTCTTGCACGTTCTTCCTCTTAATTCCTCTCTTTGCTTTGGTTTGATGGAGGCAGGAGGTTGCTGAGTCCTGCCCGCCTTGGAGCGGGCACAGAGGTGCCACCAGAGTGTCTCAGTGTGGGTTATTCATGGAAGGAGCCACACATCAAGGCTGAGAGAAGAATAAACCCTCCTTTGCCAGCCCAGCACGTTTGATCTCTCACTGGAGTCACGAAGGGAAGGGTGTGTGGGGATGGGAGAGGGAAGAGAGAGAAATTAGCACTGCTTGGAGAAGGTTTTTCTCTGTTGTGGGCCCCTAATTCACCATGACCTGGACAAGGGCCCAAACTTGTGTCGTGAGGGCCACCCAGGAGCTCTTAGGTAGCAAAACTCCCGATCCTGCTCTGCCCAGGCTCCAAGCCTTCCATGTGTCCCTTCTCCAAAGCCTTTGAATAAATGAACAAAAAATGAACAAAAAATGGCTCCTTCTCCCCTCTTTCTGTCTTCTCTTTGCCCGGAGACAGGAATTAAATCCTGGGCACCAACACAGAGCTGAGGAAGGCTTTGCTCAGGCTCCCTCCCCACCCCTCCAGCAGCGTCAGAAGGAGAGGAAATGCTGCTCCTATCGAGAGGAAGGAAAGAGGAAAACAGATGGAAAGTCCTCAGAATTGGAACAAGTGCCTCTCGAACAATACAACAGGTCCCTTTTACTCCAAAATAACAGAGCCCTTCTGTGGAAATCTAAATACAATCAGGGCATCGACAACAAAGATAACGGGGAAATAATTCTGTGAACCCAGAGCCGGGGCCTGTTTGGTGAGAGCCGCCAAGTGCAGGCCCTGTCCCCATCCAGCCCCTCCAGGCAAAGCCAGGCTTTGATTTCACTCGATTTATTTATTTTTTAAACCTTGCAACAAAAGACTTGGGACTAAAATACCCACAGCTTGCACCCACCACCCACCCATGGGCAGGGATTTGTCACCAGCTCAGTCCTTGTGCTGTGATTGCCCGGGTGATTTCATCTGCTTGGCAAATCCACTCTGGTTTTGTGCTTTTGCACTGACACTTTTCTGAGGGACTCTATGGTGCTTTGATTAAGCTCAATCCTAAAATGTCACTGGGGTTCTCTCTCTGTGTGCTTAAAGGATAAGGAGAGATTAAGGATGGTCAGCACTCTATAAAATATATACACACATTATATATATATATATATATATTATTATATATATATAATATATATATATGAACGGCCCATCTGAGTATACAACAGTTCTGCTTCTGCTCCTGATGATGCAGCTCAATTGAATCCAAATAAACATACAAAAGGAGGAAAAAGAACAAATATGAAATTTCTCAAAACCCTGATAAAGGCCTCGTTTGATCACCTTGTACACTCAGGACTGTTGGTGACTTCCTCCAGTCATCAATGTTTGGAAGAACTTCTAGGAAAACAGTTAATTTAGATTGGTTTTTACATTCTGAAGTACAATGAATTCCATCCCTTCATAACTGGAAATAAATTATTATCAAAGATACTGCTTTAAGCTTTCAATTCTAATTTAGGTGTCCCAGCATTTGCTTCCCAATGGAAACACCAGAAAGGAAATGTCTGTGTGGAATGTGGGCACTTGCAGCTTTCTGCAAAATTGGGTTTCTTTAAGATGTCCAGTATTGGAAACTTAAGCTCTCCAGTTCTCTTTCAAAATGTAGACTATGGTTCATTGATTTCTTCCCTTCTGAACTGAGGGACTCAGTCAAGGGGCTTGAAAATAAGATACTTAATAGTAATTTTAAACCCCTTAATTTGTTTGCCCTCCCCCACGCTCCCTATACCTTCACAATAAATCCTTTGAAAAACTGGAAATGCTTTAGTGAAAAGACTGATGGGAAACCTTAAAAAATATCAGGCAAGCAACATCAAGTTATCTCTGTTATTTTAGGCCAAACGTGTTTCCTGCTTTTTTCCCTTTCAGACTCCCTTCAGACCTGCACTGGAGCCTGGGCTGTGTCCCATCCACAGCAAGTCCCTCGTGCTGGGGTTCCCTGGGGGAAAATCCTCCTCCTGCAGCAGCACCTCCACCTGGGCAGAGCCCAGGAGCCACGGGCACGTCCCAGCCCAGCTTGGGAAGAGTTTATCCCAACAAAATCCAAACCCAGCTGCACATTCCCACAGCCCACAGGGAAGGAACCCAGTGATTTTCTCAGCTCTGGGATGGAGGACACCTTGTGTGAAGACTTTTCCTCTATAGGGACTTCAGTTTTGAAGCATTAATATTTCATAAAATGCAGCACCTGGAAACCCACTGTGCCACCAGCATCTGAAAAACTGCCACAGGAGTTACTGCAAGATACCAAAATTTATGGGAAAAGCATAAAAATATTTCCATAACCCCTCACTGCAGTCACCAAAAAGGGTCATCACTGCACCTCAGTGCTCCTGCCCCAGTAAAAGAGAAATGAGTGTGTTTAATAACAGTGCAGAAGGGAGGCTGTGGAATACAGCAGTGGATAATTTGTCAGTGATTAGAAGGTCAATGGGTCAACTGAGGAACAACCCAGCGGCCTCACCTGGGGGGAGCCCTGTCTGTAACAGGAGAAAGCCCCTCCTTTGTCCCAGCTCTGTCACCATGGAGCCTTATCAAAACAGAGCTGGCACTTATCAGTCACGAGGGAGGCAGAGCCCAGGTGACTGCAGAGTCCATCGGCAGGGCCTGCAATTCCCACACTGGGCTTGAAATTCTTTTCAAAAACAAGAGTTGTTTTCTCCCCAATGTAAATATTTCCACCCCTTTTTTTTAAAAAAAAAGGCCAATTGCACTTTCATCACAAACTTTTATGGGATTGCATCACTTCTGCAGGGATATTTTTTTATCACAGTCATCTCGAATGGGAAATTCTGCAGGAATAACAACGTTTTTGCTCATTCTGGTTTGTAATCCCAGCACCACTCACTGCTGATCCCATCTTGGATAACTCCAGGTCTGTTAAACACAATGCTGGTCTCATCACTGAATAAAACCCTGCCAAGAAGATGCTTCCTGAGAACCCGGAAAGGTGAATTGGTACTGCCAACCCTCAAACTCAAGATTGGGTATTTTTATGCACATCTTTGCTGGTCTCACTGGCTCCCCACATCCTGTTGGGTTTTGGTGACAGCAGCTGGAACCAGGGAGGAAAATCCAGAGCTGTGAACTGCAGGCTCACGGAATTTCTGGGCATTTTCACACATTTGCATATCCACTGTCAGGGCTGGGTTTTGTCTGCACCCAGCCCAATTCCAACCATCCCTCTGTGTGTGCAGGAATGGCATTTATTGAGGTCACGGCTCAGAGTGAGCCCCTCTTGTACCAGGTGCCAGAGAGACAAAAACTGCACAAAATCCACGCCCAGCAAACTTCAGACCAGAACAGAAAACACAGATGAGAAACAAAGCCCTAAAAACCCAAACCCCAGAGATGTGGTTTGGCCAAGTGGTGGAGTGAGGGCCATGGATCTGTCTGGGCATTTACTAAATCCTATTTTAAAGCTTTTGATGCAAAACCCTCTCTGCTTTTCACTGCTGGGGCTCCCAGGAGCTGAGCCCGGTGCCAGGGATGCTGTGATGGGCACTCAGGGATACATGGGCACACAGCAATCCTTGTCCTGACCCTTCCCAGGAATTGCACAGGGCAGGAATGATCCTGCAAAGTGCTGAGCACATTTCCTGGGAGCATCCCATCCTGTCAGTGACTGCCACAGAGCTTCCCCTGCCCTGAGCACCGAGCTCAGAGCTCCACAAAGATCACAG
The DNA here is from genome assembly GCA_034509425.1 of Eopsaltria australis. NCBI lineage: Eukaryota > Metazoa > Chordata > Aves > Passeriformes > Petroicidae > Eopsaltria > Eopsaltria australis. Next base: position 135,180 of record JAVTVJ010000467.1, read on the forward strand.
GTGTCACCTTGGCAGAGGTTCTCCTAACAATGTGTTTGAGGTATCATGTGACCTGATACTCCTTTCAAAATTTAATTCATCAGTAGGCAGCAAAGATCAGTTCTGGTCTTTGAAAAGGCTGGAAGTTCCCTTATGCAAATAATATTTATTATTTAAATGTAAAATAATAATTAAAAATAATGCAAGGTTATTCAATTATTTTCTAGCAGAGATTAAAGAAGGTTGATCATATTAACAACAATTTTCAGTGCTCATGAGCACACACAGCAGCTCTGGCAGCTCTGTTTCATGAGATCAGGTTCCATCCAGAGAGAAGGGACAGAAAAGCTGAATTTGAATTGATAATAACATTGTGACTTGAGCTCCAAGGAATTCCCTCCCCCGCACCCCCCACCTTTTTTTTCCCCCTTTTTTGCTTAAAATAATTAAATTGGATGAGGCAAGATACCTGAGCAGTGAACTTTTCCATTCCTCCATTTCCAAGGAAATAAAATCTAGCAACAACTTTATGCAAAAGCTCGTGCTCTATGCCAGTGGGTCAGTGGCCAGTTTAACCATAACAAATAACAGTCTAGTCTTTCAAAGTTTCAACAATTTTTTTTTCCTTTATTTTTTTTCTTAAGGGAAAAAAGAATCCGAGTGCTGGAAGACAGTTTGGATTTCCTCGGCATCCTCCCCCTGCCAAGTTGTGTTTTCCCCCTGGCTGGCGACCGCATCTCCCTGTGAACATCTGCAAACTGCAGCTCCAGACAGCAACCAGGGGCAGCTCTGCTCTGCAGTGATGTCATTCCCTACATTCACTAAATTCAGGGAATATCCACGTTCAGTGCCACTGCCCTGCCTTTGCTGTTTCTACAGCTCCGGTTGTGGAGGAGTTAAAATATTTCAGTTCTGAGTTAAGGAATGGTAGAAGTTCTAGTCCAGAGACGCTTTTTTCCTCCTTTCCGATAGTGATTGGCTTCCCCTGCACCTCTTTTGTTTTGAGAATTTTGGAGTATGCAGACTTGTGTAATGCAGAGATTGCTTCCAATTTAATTTAGTTGTTTTGTCTTTTATCATAATGGAAACGAGCACAGGATCCTTCCCAGGCTTTCTGCCATGAGAGAGGAGGCAGATTTCACTGCTGTGGTTCCCCAGAACCACAGGGGAGGGAGGGCAGGGGGAGAAGGATTAAATAAGATGCTCATGGAGTGTCAGACAAACTCAAAACTCAACTCAAAACTCAAAAGAGCCCCAAAACTCTGCTCTTGCACTCTGTGAATTTACATTTGCCTAAGTACTGCGTGGAATCTGCTGGGTACCATCCCCTAAGAGTCTAAAAAAGCTCTTGAGCCCTTCCTACGTTTTGGTTTGGGTTGATTTTTTGGGATTTTTTTAGAAAGAAATTCTTGACTTCAGGAAAGGCTCTGGCACAGGTTATCCAGAGAAGCTGTGGCTGCCCCTGAATCCCTGGAATTGTCCAAGGCGAGGTTGGAGGGGACTTGGAGCAACCTGGGATAGGGGAAGGTGTCCCTGCCATAGCAGGGGGGGAATAGGATGAGTTTAAGGTCCCTTCCAACCCAACCTATTCTGTGATTCTCTTATTTCTGGAGAAGAATGTGATAATGAGGGATCCAATGAGAGGATCCTCTGCTTTTGGATCCAAAATCCAATGTGGATTCAGGTAAAGATACCACACACTTCGTGCCTATTGCCAACAGATTTTCTCTAAACATGTTTGATATTTTAAGCCTGTGCTAAATAGTTGGGTCAATCACATTTGGGTTCTCAAATAGTTCATTTCAGCTTTTGGCTTTTTTGAGGTTTCTTCCTGCAGGTCCATGGCTAAAGTGCTGCCAAATATAGAGCTCCACCTTCCAAAATTGCCTGCAGGGACCTGGGCTTGCTCACTGCAGACACCATCACAAAGCAGTGCCTGAGCTGGACAAACAATGTTTTGAAACGAGAGAATAACACACAGTGGCTGATGGCTTCTCACAGAACCAATGTTTGAGCTCAAAATCATCATCCAGGAGAAACATGCAAAGCTTTTGGGATTTACAAACGTTTTCCTCACTTAATGGATCTTCCTATGAAGCACAAAATCAAAATACAGGTGCAAAGACAACCCTTGGGGGCTTCACTTTAGGTAAAAATTTTTTTTGGCAGCCTGGATTCCAGGACAGCTGGAGGTCACAAATCCCTGTGGAATGGCACCTTAGACATTAGAGCACCTGACTTTGGTGGCAGAGATACTTCTGCCTGTAGGAGGAACTGGATTTCATCACATTCCCAGCGTCCTTTCATCCATCCATCCTCCTATTCAGCCATATGAAAAGGTCCAAGAAGTATCACCCTGGAAGGATGAAGCAAATCTTGAGGACCAGAAGATGTTTGATTATTTGTGACTCTACTTCTACTCTTACACACAAATGGAAAATTCAGGATTTCTGCCACTGACTGCAAGGGATTAGGAACCCAACAGGAAGGTTTTATCCCACTGCACAAAATGTGGGTCAGGATCAAATCACCTAAGCCTGCTCTTCATATGGGAATAACCATCTCAGTCATTGTTGGTGATTTCCACTGCAGTGCTTTGTCTTGCTTTTCATTCTTTACAGTTTACTGTAAAGTAGCTGAAATTTTTCTTGGAAAGAGGAATAGGTACAGGAACTTCAAGGCACACAGATCCATTGTGGAATAAAACTGAATTGTCAACAGAACCCTCATACCAACAATAATTAGAGAAAACCAGGCAGAAAATTCATCCCCTGGGGAATTCTGGCCAGGGTGATGACAGGACACCACATCCAGCTGCAATCCCATGGGGATTCCCTCCTTCCCTGTGCACATTGGGTGTAAATCATCCCAGTATTTGCACAGCCCCAGGGCAGACAGGGCTCTGCATCAGCCAGGAGCCCCTGGGGGACTCGCCAGGCATGGATGCACCAGGTCACAAGTGCATCAGAATCATTCCTGAGCAAAATGCCCAAGGATTTGAGGATACACAACACGAAATCAGCACATTCGGAAACTTCTCCAGAGGCATTTCCCAACAGGCTGCTCCAGCCACGTGATCTGCTAATCCCTGTCAAAAGGAGAGCGCAGATCACACAGAATCACAGAGTTACACTGAATTATGACATGCTACAAACAAGGCAGGAGAGCCTCACTTGTTGACGTGGGAGATAAATCCAAATACCTGCTCCTCGTTCCCTTGACCAGCTCGTGAGCCAAAGCTCTCAGTGATTTGCTGGAAACCCCTGCAGAGCGCCAAGTTTCTGATTGCATTGCTAAACTCTTCTCTAAACATGATTCAGCAAGACACAGCCTGCAGCCCTGGAAGTGCAGGAGCTCCTCTGCTCCAGGGCTAAAGGGGTGGAGAGGAGAGGGGAAGGAACCCACACACAACACAACACAAACAGAGCCAAACCCTGCTGAGGTATTTGTCCACCTGCTTGGACTGCACAGGACTGGAGCAAAGCAAACACAATCCCTGAGCTATCAGCAGATAGCACAGTTCATGGTTAACTTCAAGTAGCACAGAACACACCTCTTGAGAAACAGCAGCAGCTCAAACAACTTCAGAACAAAACTGAAAATACACACACGCCCAGCACCTTCGGAAGGGTGGATGGCCCTGGCTCCCAAAACTCAGAACTGAAAGTACACGAGGTCACTGCTGCTGTACTTACACAGCAACATGAGGACAGGGAAAATTGAAATGTTCTCTAATCCCTACCCAGCAGCGTTTTTCAGGTGCCTCATTTTCACCACATTAAGCCCCAAAAGATGCCTCTAGATCTCCACCCAGAAAACAAACCCCTGAGCTGGTTCAGTCTCTGATAAGGGTTTGCAGCGTGTCTGACAAGTATTTGTGGGTGGGCCTCTGAAATTCTCCAGGATGAACAATCCCAATTATCCCAGCCTTTCCTCACAGCAGAGCTGCTCCATCCCTCTGATCCTCTTGGCCTCCTCTGGGTCCATTCCAGCAGCTTCCTGTGCTGGGCCCAGGGCTGGGGCAGCTCTGCAGCGGGGGTCTCACCTGAGTGGGGCAGAATCCCCCCTGTGCTGCTGCCCAGGCTGTGGGATCAGGGGCGTGGGATCAGCCCAGAACTCGGGGAAGTTCTGGGCTGGGGCATTTCCAGCCTCTCACCCAGGAGCACCCCAAGTCCTTCTCCCCAGGGTAGTCCTGGATCTGGACTGATCCCAGGGCGTGCCCTGATCCAGAGTGAAGCTGGCAGCTGAGCTGATCTCAGGGAATTCAGCATTCCCACAGAGCATCCACCTAGAGCCCATCAATATCAGGATTACAGCTATCACTAACTCCTCCACTGGACATTACCATCATGGGTCTGACCCTTTGCTCTGGAACACCCACCCTGACAAATCCCTCTCCTCACACACCAACCTGTTTTTTTTTCCCCCTAAACCATCCTAAAGGGAAGCCTATAAAATACCAGTATTAAAGTTTGGTCTGGGATTAACAGGAGGGCAATAGCACCGTGCCTCTCCATGCAGCACACACATCTCTCCCCCCGATGATAAAGGAAGGCAGAGGGAAGGTTCTTTGCACCCCCCTGATTTATGTCTGTCCCTGGCTATAGGTCAAAGGAATGAGCAGCACCTGGGGAGCACGGCCGAGGCAGGAGAGCAACCCCAGAGTGCAGGGGAGATAACTACCCCGGCTGGGCAGACAAATTAGATAATTAAATGGAAACAGGCGAGATAAATTGCACTTTCTTAATTGGGTTATCAAGAAACAATAGTGACTATGAATGACCTCACTGTCTGTGTAGTCTAACACTTCTCTCTGTAGGAACTAGGAGGGAGTTATTCGTCTAGGCCAGGGTTATTGTTGGCCTAGAGAATGAATGTTTAAGAACAACTGGGTTTTTTCCTCTCACCAGAAGCCATTACAGATAAAAATCTGAAGTCTGCTGATTTGGAAGTGGGAGTGTGCATGGGATGGAAGGACAAGGAGTAGATATCTCACCGAAGTGAGCTGAAGTGCAGGTCATTGGTGATAAATCTGGGCTTGCTCGCACCCACCTGAATCATTCAAGGAAAACAGTAGTGTGCTCTGTGTGTGTGCAGAGAGAGGCAAAAACACTGCAGAGCTCCTGAGAAGCTCCAGAGAACACAATGGGCAGAGGGGAGGAGACTGGGAATGAGTCAGCCCCCAGCCAGGCCAGAAAACGACCCAAAACTGGGATTTTATGGCTCAAATCTTCCCTCCACCACAAAGTCACCAGTGTGGATCTTCGTGGAAGTTGGCATTGGGAGAGGGGAGGGCAGGGAAGAGTGGGAAAGGTTCCAGCTTCTCCTTAACCACGAGTGCTGGAGGTGAAAGGAATGAATGGACTCAGGATCATGGGATCCAAACCAATCTGTGCTGGAAAATCAGGATATTCTGACCCAGACTCCAGAGGCAAGGCCAGGATCAGACCCTTTATCACACTCACCTTGGCCCTCCTCACTCCCTGGTTGCCCTTAAGGGCAAGGAAGAACTTGGCTCCTGGCTGAGCCTGGCTAAAAGACTGTCAGAAGCTCGAATGCCAAATAATACCCTTTCTATCCTTTCTTTACAGGGCCCTGCACTACATGGGTTTGGTATTTAATAAATAAATTTTCACAAGAATGAATAATTGACCAAAAAGGCTTCACATTCACCTGCATTTCCAGGAAGAGCAAAGTGGCCACTAATTTTTTATTTTTACAGCCCTGGTGAAAACAGACGTAGGAAAACATTGCTCCAAAAATGAGGCTGTGTAGACTGAGCCAAGCAAATACTGAGTCGTGTCATCTCTTAGCAAAAATTGAATTACAGCCACATCTTGCTGTGCTGGTACACAACAGAGCCTAAAGCCATCCAAATCTACTCTTTTAAAACATTTTGAATGTCAGGATCTTGATACTATCTGTGGAGCTATCACTCCATCAAGCTCAGATCCTGTTTGGAAAAAAAAAAAAAAATTAAAAAAATAAAAATCATATCCAGAAGTCCTTTGGAGCAAACCATACCAAACAACTCCCATGCTCACAGGACACGGGGAGCAGGGGTGGGAAGCTGAACATGGACTTTCAAAGAACATTTGGAAGAAAGAACAAGCATATGGCTTATGTTTAAAAAGCTCTCTTGATTCAACGACCCCGAGGCTACGGGGCTGCCTTGAAGCCCCTCGGTCTGGGTTGTCTGTGTGCTGTGTTTTGTTAAAACAGCCCCTTTTACCCTTCACTGAGTTAATGAACATTGTGATCTTGCTTGTGCTCAGTTATTAACGTGCTGAAATGGATTCTAATTCCACGCACACTTCCATGGACCTCTGGTCCCCATTTAGGACGCCGAAAGTCGCCGTACCCGACCCAATTCCACGGCAGAAAATGCACTGCAGGATGTTTGCAGCTTGTTAGCTTGGACCTGAAGCACTTCCTCAAAGGCACTGCTACCTAAAGCTACTTTTACTCCAGGTTCCTATTAAGATACCACATTCTCCCTCCTTATTTTTATTCGAAATGACAGGAAACCAAAAACAGCAAGTGTGGACCTTGTCTTTAAGGCTCCAAGAGATGTAATGAAAAACATAACTAAGGGCTGCATCCAAGAACATGTTTAAATATTCCAGCTCTGGAAAGGCCACTGACATCCTTCAGCTGGTTTCCCAGAATGGGACACCTTTGGGCATTTTGAGACCCAAACAACATCAAGGAAAAGAAAGGCTCTTCCATTTCTTCTGCACCTTAAGTTCAGAGATCTCAAGCACTTGGGTGATGTCCACACCCTCACTGCAGCAGGGAAGGGGTGACATCCTCGTTTTTAGCACTAAACA
>JAVTVJ010000469.1:600000-813667 GCA_034509425.1 Eopsaltria australis
TAATTTCATAAGCACTCCAGTGGCCTATTTAAGTAGCTTTTCCCTTTCAGCCATTCACACAATCCCTTTCTTTGTGCTTCCCCATTTTAGATTGAAAGGAAAGAGAAGGAGGTGTTTTTGCAAACAGACTGTGGGTCTGCTGGGAGATAGAGCCAGATACTGACAGGTGAAAGAAGCAATGGGCAGGAACCAGAAATTCCATAGGAATTCCACTGATTGATACAGACTGTTACTCACTCAAGGCTGTGTTAAATCCCTGGATTAGAGAAATAGAAGAGAGACACAAGGAAAAGAAAAAGGAGGGGCACACATTAGAAGGGGTCTCTATTTGGGAAGTCCGTACCTCTCAAGTACCTCAGACAGAGGGGAAAGAGAGAGGAAATTGGGATAAAAAGGAGGCTGTGACCCCTCAAAATTTGAGAGACCCCATGGGAAATGCCGCATGACCTCTCCCTTTATTTGAATAAAGTTCCAGGACTCCTCTGTCTCCTTTTTGGACATAAATCTCTGGTGTTTGTGGATTAATTTTCCTGACAAGATCTCCTGAGCAGCAATCTGTCTCTCAATCGGCATAACAGGAAGAGAAAATGTGTATTTGATCTGTGGTGCCTCGTTGTCATCCACCTGAAGAAGCCACAAGTGGAGAAAGATCATATGAAAGAAGGACTGGATGGAGGGAATGAATACCTGGAGTTTTGGGGACTGGAGGATCCTGGAGAGCTTCTACCCAGAACAGCTCAGGAAGATCTTACCAGCTAACTCTTACGGGCTTTTTTTGCACCTGGCTGGAGACTGACCTGCCAACTTGTTGGAAATTATATAAATTTCAAAAGCTTTTATTTTGTAACTTTAGTCAGGTTTGTTTGCCTTTGTCCAGGGGAAAAGGGAATTAAAGTTTCTTTTCAAATGACTCTGTTTCACCAGGGAAACGTGGTGAGTTTAACATTTACATAGATTGGGAGTAGCCAGCAGACACAAAGATACCAGGAGATCAACAGACATTAACAAACATCAACCCCAGACATTGCCCCCTGTCATGGTCAGGCACACCTGGTCCAGCAAAGACTGATGAGAGAACCATGGAATGAGGACCAAATTAGCCTCAGAGGCAAAGAAATCCATAACCAATTAGAAACCAAATATTAAAAAATTGTGTAACTTAGGACCAATGAACATTGAACCAATGAATTTCTATGGGCTTTGACTGTATAAATATGTGAAAAAATCCAGTAGAAGTCATGTGTCATGGAATGATTCTCTCTGCAGAACCCGGGCTGTGTGTGAACGAAATGATTTCTGTTGCATATCCTGGCCAGAATAAAGTAATGTCTTGATTCTCTAAGACTAAAAATGTTGCTGGAGAGTTTTTGTTTTTCCTGCAGTCTTGGTGACAACCTGAACCTGGGTGAAACTTTTTTTGTGGTTATTCAGGGATTGACATCCAAGCTGTCACAGAGGTGGGAATTGATGCTGCCTTTCTTTGCAAGGCACTATTCAACTGCTGTTCTGTTTAGCCACTCACCACCTCCACAGCCATATTCCTTCCTGGTACAGACACCCTCCTACTCCTCTCTGCACACAAACCTTCCTATTCACGTACTCACCAAGTCCATGTATTACACTTGATGCTCAGAAAATAGGATGGTTGGAGTACTAATGGTGTCCTTGGTGGTTCTGTTATTTTCTTTCAGCAGCCATACTCAGAGAAGTTCTCAAAAGGACTACAGAGCTGATATCAGGAATTTCCCAGGGAAAGATTGATCATCCAGAGCATTTTGATAATAGCACTTACTGTTAAGTATATACCATTAAATTTAATCTGAAGACTGTAAAGTCAAAAATCACTGATTTTGGCTTGGATATGTGGAAGACTTCCATTGTTATTTGCGTGAGTGGCCACATAGGTGAATTAGCCTGTCAAGAGGTCCCAGCTGGAAAAAGTCCCAAGCAAACTGTTACAACTGGTCCCTTCCAGGTCCTTTCATTCTGTGATTACGTGATCTATTAAACAGTCCTTTATGGTTTGTGGAATAAAGTGACAGACATTTTTGTTAGCATCTCAAATGCAATCCTGAATTTTCAGCAGCTCATTAAAGTGCTCATTAAAGCCAGCTCAATGAGTGCTTTGAGTGGGTATTTGCATCAGTAAAACAGGAACATTGAAACCTTGCAAGGAGAAAATGGGAAATGACACAGAATGCAAAACACAAGTGTTCAGCTGAGAGAGAATGTGCTCTTTTCAGCTAAAGTAGCACTCAGAACCAGCCTTAGAGCGTTTTCCACCCAAATGAACCATTGGCACTAAGCCAGCTTTTCTGGAGCTCTTACCACATTCTTGAAGCACTGTTTGGGGCACCCTGTCCTGTGGACTGAGGCTGTGATGGGATGTGATGCTTTAGACAGGATAGCTGAACCTCATGGCAGGACCAGAGGCATGCTAAACCATGATAGCTAAACCATGGCAGGACCTCTCTCCTTGCACAGGCACAAGGAAACTGTCTGGGCAGCAGGGCTGGAACCTTCCTCTCCAGAGAGTGTCTTCAGTGGAAACTTCAATGAACAGGTCCACAACCATGCTGAGATTTCCCTTTGACAATGGGCCACAAGCTGAAACAACAGGATATTTGATGACTTTGCTGCCAAGTGAAAATAAATTGTGATAGCTTTTTTCTTGTAATGAAGTGTGTGAAATACAAGACCTTGAAAAGAGTTGGCTCTTGGGGCTCTGCCTCTCAAGGTGAGTTCTTGAGAAACACATGATTGATTTTTCATGTCCTGCTTATCAGAGCAAGGTATTGCCTAAAGGCTGGGAAATGTTAGAAAGGTGATTATAGCCAGGCAGCCTTGGCAAGTCACTTCAAGGTGTTCTTAATACAAACTATCAGCCAGTCATTCTGCATTATCTTCCTCCAGTCTTCCTCCAGTCAGGCACAGAACTAGTACTTCTATGGTACAAAATGAGATGGCAGCATCCCAGAGTGCTTTGGAGCAGACACTGGAGGACTTTAGTTCATCTGACAGCATTGCTAATATAAGGTTCTCACCTTTATTTATCGAGCCAAGGCTTCCAAAAGCCTGAAACACTGGGCATTTCTCTCCTTAAAATCCACCATGCTGGCAACCTGCAAGCAAATAGATTCAATAACTTATATCTGATCCTTCCACATGCAGACATGGACTAGTCTCTTCCTCCCACAGGAAATGAAAGAGAATGTTTTGAGACAGGAAGATGAAGGCCAGACTATGAGGAAGATCAAAACTGAGATGAAACTATGAATGACATGGACAGAAGTGTCAAAGGGAAGAACAAGGACATGCAACAGTTAGTAAACAGCAGCCACTGTGTTTCTCCTGTTCTTTAAAAGAGCCATCACAGCCCTGGGCTCCCAGAAAGGGAGACAGCAGCAGTGGGGTCTTGGTTCTGTTTCTGAGCACAAGATGGGTAAGCAGAAAAAGGCTCAACTGCTTCACCTTAAGGACAAAGATGACTCAAACCCCATGGTTTTGAGCTCATGGGTTTAAGCTCAAAATTTCTGTGTTAGTAGCTCATTACTAGATTTACACCAGGAAGAAAATGTGCCCTGCTATGAAATCAGTGAGTGCCCAGAACCTCCTCACTGCAGGGCAGAGAGGAATAAACAGCACAGCATGTACAATAAGAGGATTTTTGCTTGCAAAGGCTTTCTTTTTCTGGTGGTTAAAGGGGAGCATGAACCCAAAGATAACCTCCAGAGTGCTGATGAGTGCAGGAGGCATCAGGAACTGTCTAGAGGGAAGAAAGTTCATTTGGTCATACTCAAAATACTAAGGATTTCTGCTATCTCTGCAAAAACTCACTTCGGTGTTTAAATCTACTTATTCTTTCCATGTAGTTCATTTAGAATAAGATTTCCTACACATTTGGAAAAAGCAACCTGAAAAAAAGGAGAAATGGTTTTGATTCAATCACCTGCCATTTGAGCTAATCAAGTGTGACAGTAGCATGGGTTTTCTTCTTCTGTTTCCAACATCCAAGATAGACACTTCACCAGATTTCATAGTTCTGGGTTGCCTGCTTGCTGCAGGTTTTGGAGAAGATGCTGCTCTCTGAGGGGCAGCATGCCAGGAGCAGAGGGTGACCCCAGCACAGGCCATCCCCTTACCAACAGGGTGTGAGCACAGTGGGCAGGGCTGGCTACTGGTGACAGGGTCCTTTTGGTTGTTCCACAGGCATGGCAAGTGGCAAATGATATCCAAGGTCCATCCCTGTATTTCAAACAGGAACAAAAGGAGATGGAGCCAGAGGCAGGGCTGGAAACGACTACAGCAGGGGTCCCAGTCTGGATGCTTCAAACAGAGCTGGCTTGGAAGAAAAAGTGGGTCGCTGAGGACCCAGTCAAGTTTTGAACTCCTCCATTGATGGAACCCCCAGAGCCTCCATAGGCTTCTGCCCTTGTGTTTGGCCACTCCAAGTAAGTCTATTTTAGCTTCTGCCCGTTCAGACTTTCCCTTTCTGTGCATGTGCCCATTGCCTTTGGCTGCTACTTTGCCAGAGCAGCCTGTGTGTGAAAACACTGCCTGGTGAGGCAAGGAGGTGTGGGAGGCTCAAGTAGATCAGAGAGGATGAAACCTTCTCTCAGAGCCACCACTTCTCATGATACATAACTTTTCCTGACTGAACTTCCTGGCTTTCCACCAAGGTGTGGGATGCCAGAGCTCTTCCGGGAAAAGACGGAGAACTTGTTGCCAAAAATAATATTTTCCTTTATTGCTGGAAATTGCTGTGGAATATATTCAAGCTGTAGAGACCAACTTGGAATAAACAGGATTGTGCAAAGCATACAGAGCACAGAACATTTCAGAAAAGGATCAGTGTGTCAATTACATGAGATATATGGGAGAAGAAAAACAAAGTTCCTAGTGCAGGTAACTTGACTTTTCTAGCAACATCATGGTGAGAGCTCAGATTTGGAAACTGAGCTTGGAAGCTTTGGTACAGATAAGAAAAGCCCATGGCAAGTTGTTTCTGGAGTTCAGTCTTCATTACTACCTTTGAGCAAAAGAATGAGATGAACATGTCAGACTCAGTAAGTGCTTAGAGGTGTAAACTGATTTCTATGAGGAGCAACCACATTTCCAGACCATCCACACAAAGTGAGTTTGCTTGGCCCTACTAAGGACTTCTTAGCTACGTGGAGGAACTTTAAATTCTAGGATTCTAGAATTCTATGAACCAACCTCCAGTGTTTCTGAAATACTCAGACCCATGGTTGCACCACTTATTTGAGCTCTTGAATTACTCTCTGATGAGGGTCCTAAGACTTCCACAGCAAAGGGTTCAAGAGAATTCAAAAGTTGCTTTTCCTTTGTCATGGCAGTTCCTCATATTCAGGGTGGATTTTTAGTGGTAACTTAATGCTAAATTACTTTTAACACTTAGATACCCTAGATCAGCACACAAGCCTGTGGGTTTGCATCACTCTAACCACTCACATTCCCACTGCCAGGCGTACATGGCCACCAAGCCTCTGCAGTGATGTACAGGCAGCACCTCTCTTATGTCACAGTCTTGACAGGATTCACAAATGACACTTTCTTCCCACCTCATCTTTGGGACAGGATCTGTCAGATTTTGAAATAAAAAATAAAGATTGCAAACTCTGCCATGTGTGGCTCACATCTCTCCCCATTCCTGTGAGCCTACTGCCCATGTGAAACATGTTCTGTGCTCAGGGAGCCAAACAGGTTGGATTTAGAGAGAATCATCCTCCTTAGGGCCTTTATATTGCTTTCTTTTGGAGTTCCAGTGACCCCAGTTAGCTTTTGGAGCATTACTGATGAAAAACACATCAAAAAAGACCAGAAAAGAAAACTGGAGCCCTCAAATGAAGCCAAACAGCCTAAATGACTGTAAGACTCATTCATTAAATACTAAAAACAGTGCTGTGAGCACAGAGAGTCCAAAATGCTTCACACAGGTGGGCGAGTCTCATGATGTGCTGTGAAAAGAACTAATGCCTTGTTCTCCCTGCTGGGAAAGCAGAGGCATGTGGGGCCAAATCCACAGCACACTGCAGTGTTGCTGCCAGGAGACATCTTGGATGACTCAAGGCTCCCTCCTGGCTCCCTGAGCACCCCCATGGACTTATCAGTGACAGAGTCTGCCCTGCCTGGTGCCTTGTTCCTGCCCCATGCCATTGGCTAAGATATCAGGAGAGCAGACTCCTCCCTAGCCATGCAACTCCTCTAAATATGTCAGATGGCTGAACATCTCACCCACATCTCAGCTCAAGGACTCTCCTTTCCCCCTTAAGGCGCTGCTCCTTCTAAACAAGCTTGTGGCCTTTGTGTTGGGCTTTGCCACCCATTATCAATAGGATCAAACCCCTGGGACAGCCTCACCCCAGACATGATCCCACCCAACACTCAGACCAAGGGGGCACAACAACAGCTCCAGAGGATCACTAATTAAGGAGAATGATGGGCTTGGAGGCACTGATCAGGCCAGGCCTCTGGGTTGGGGTAGGGTTCTCAGTGTCTGCTGAGTGGGGTTTTGGGGTATTGGGGGGTTATTGAAGGGTTTTGGGGGCTGAGAGAGAACAGATAATTGCACTCAGGAGAAAGGAGGGGTGAGGTCGTTGAAAAGAGAACTGTATGAGGGACTAGGATGGTGTCATCAGGAAATATCTCAGGTTGGAAGGCATCCATAAGGATCAGTGTATCTCCCCTTACCTCCTCTCTGGAGCAGAGGAGAAAGTGAAGGGGAACATGGGGGATAGCAATAGCCAAGCAGGGTGTATGGAGGGGGTTCTGCTTTCCCCTTCCTTCTCTGGAACCCTTCTCTGTGCAGTTGGCAGAGATGTCAGGGAGGCCCTGGCAGGCAGGTGGGTTCTCTGCTCCACAGTGGTCACAGGGCAGCTGCCAGGCCCTGGCTGCCAGCTCGTCCTGTCTAGTGCAAGGCCTGAGAGACACCTGAGGCTGTCAGCAGTGACCAAGGAAACAACAGGGTTCCTGCAGCCACAGTCAGGAAAATGATGTTGGTGCACTGTGGTGGGATCCCTTTGGACACGAGTGGTGGATGTCTCTGTTGTAGGCAGCAGGCCCAGCCCCCCAAGGAAGCAGGTAAGCAGGTGGTGCCTTGCCTTCTGTGCTCCCCATTCATGCAGACATCCCCAGCAGCTCCATTTCATCTCCCAGAAATCTCAGGGGAAGGTCCAGAATCAGGCATCTCTGCGCCTTCCCATACCAGGTCCCATCTGCTGTTCATCTGCTGGCATCTAAACTTGGCAAAAAGAACATCTCAGGGAGATCAACGTTTGACTGAACCTGACACTTCACCATTTAATTTTTTGGAAATTAAGTCCAGATGGACTTCACTAAAATTCTTGCTGAAGTGTAACTAAATAATGAAGCTGGGAAAGACAGAGATTTGCAGAGGAAATGCAGAGTGGGCAGGGAGCTCACCCATAGGGACTTGAAGGCAGGAGTGGAGATGACAGCGTAGGTGTTCAATGGTGAATTCACACATCTGTGATTCCCTCTGGTATTTCCCCTCTTTTGCCCTCCACAAGTTGCTTTTTCCTTGCAAATTGTCAACCCTGTCCTGAACACATCTCCTTTGATACTCTCCTCTTGTGCCTTCCCCTTTGGTGCCTGCCAGTGCACACAGTGTGGAGGGGTTCTTTGGGTGGGACCTGCCCCAGGAGGGGTAGCTCAGGGCACGGCCTGAGAACCAAGGGGGCTTCTTAGGAAATGGTGGACTTTGATGGCCTCAGCTTGCTACATTTACCCATTGGCTCCTCACCAGACTAGGTGCATTTGATTAATGTCTTCCTTCTAAACTGACTGTCTGAAATACAAGCAAAACTTGACCTTGAAAAGGCATCAAAGCAGGTCTTGAGACACCCGTGCACAGAATGGAAAATGATGCATGTTGTGCTGCAGGAGAAGAATGGAGTGTAGGTATGCAGCACAGTTGGAGGGGCTGGATTGCTCACTTCTCCTCCCTTTAGCACATACATTCTGCCCATCTGTCAACACCTTATTGTGCTGTCTCATTCTATTACAACCTTTTCCAGCCACTCTTTCTGCAGTGTAGGGGACGTGCTGCCATCAGAATATTGAATGCCTCTCCAAATCTTAATTTCTTTTGAAGTCAAAGGGACTGCATTGATGAATCCTTCTTTCAACAGAATGCCTTGGCAAACTGGCTCATCCAACCCAATTTGGGGACTAGATGCCACATGGGTGAGTGTCTTGACTGGTCTTCTTAAACCTTATTCTGAGTACATCTCCCTACAGCCCACGCAGAACTGTCAGGGAGATCCACAGGTGAATGGTAACTGCAGTTCTGCACCTCACAGAGCTTCAACTCTGCTCTGCAGATGATAAAAATAGAAAGTGTGCACGAAAAATTATGGTACTCCATTTCAGGACTCCTGATCTCTGCAGGATTGAATCGTGCTATGCTCCTTCCCACTGCTTGTTTTAACTCTTGCAGTTATTGCCTGCCACCACGACAGAATGGAATGGCTGAGGCTGTATATGTATTAATGATTTGGTATTTAATAAGGAACCAGTCCTACACCTGGATTTCCCATGCCTAAGGCATTTGGACCTCTAAATAGAATCACAGGCAGAGTCAGAGCTGACTAGACCATGTGCTGCCTGTTACCTCCTCCCCTCCTGGCTGCTCATCCCCAAGCTGCACCTCTTGGACCGTGCCCCCTTTCATCCCAATATCTCCTTCAGAAGCTTGCGTGACTCTGAGGTGGTAACACAAACCCTTTGAGGGTGGAGATCTGATGAGAGCAGAGCTGTCCTACAGCTTCCCAGCACGTGGCAGCTCCTGGGCTCCAGGTCAGCACTGAGCACTGAGGGCATGGCAAAACCCCGTTATTGATCCTGAGCAATCCACACACACTTACTGGCTGTCATGGCACCTTCTAGCAGGACTAATGTTACCTTCATCAATAATTTAACTCAATGGCCGCTCCCTCATAAGAAACCAAGGCATTATGTTGAAAAATTACACAATAATCTTATTTTTAATGCAGAAAGAAATCAACAGTGATTATATATAGGAAAAAAAAGACATTAAAGTACCAATAACTCTAAGAAATTCTCATGAAACAATAGCATCTGTGTAACATGGAGAGGAAGAGGGTCAGAGAATATGCCACAGATGAGAAAGCAATCAGGAACTAGTGCAGACAAACCTTTTAAAAATTAACTTCCATGCTGTCCGTGTGCTGCATTATTTAACATAGTGTGGTTACAATACACTTTCATTTATCGAAGTTGTCATCTTAGAACCAACTTCCTATGGCTCTGGAGATGTCTGGGACATTTCATTCTTCATCAAACACTACTGCATATGACTTTGTCATTTCACTGCCCCCGTACAAGAAGAATCAAACCCTGTGCCAAACCAGACCATGTCAAAAGTCACTTCTCTTGGTTCCTTCTTCTTTGCTGCACAAAGCAGTCACTTTTCTTGCTTTCAGCCTTTCCAAAGTCCCTCTGTTTCCTGAGCCAGCTCGAAATGTTCCTTTAGCTTTAAGGCCTGTAACTTCATTCTAAAAGGGCCCTGTGTTATTTGTTGAACCACTTACTTGACTACTGTGACTTCAACTTTCCCTTAGTACATGGCACCACATGACACTGACACTGGAGACGTGTTACATTTTGTGCATCCCAGCATCAGTGACTTCTCACACCAGGTGGCTTGTGGAACGTGCTTTCTGGTGTCCTCATTTCAAACTAGGATTTCAGCTCTTCTCTTCTGGCATCTGTGAGGAAGAATGAGACACTTCAGGGGTTAGTGGGCCTTAAATGTGAAGCATCATAGCTCCTGTAACTCGGGATTTTGTTATCCAGAGTCTCATGTGACTCTACATTCCACTGGCCATCATGCAGTGCTAGTCCTAAACCAAATAAGTTTTTTAAATCCCACTGGCTGACTTTGAACTACAACTACACAAGCTTGTCCTCACCATTGATCCCTCACACTTGCTCTGCCTAAAGCAGAGCTACAACTTCTGCTGCATAAGCAGCAAGAGATTTCCTCCCTGCAGCCACCCTTTCATTCCTCAGTGCAGGAAATCATAGCCACTCTTTTATCTCCCAGCACCTGCCAGCTTCCCACCACAGCACAGCAACATCAACATCAACATCAACACCCCAGGGTGACAGACAAGTACCTTCCTGGGATAAGCATAAGAAGTGTAAATGCCTTGGGATCAGAAGGTAAAAGTCCTCCCACAGCTCTCCAAGACTGCCATGAAAGGTGAAGAGCAGACCGGCATAAAAGGTACAGAATGTGTGCCCTGTGGAGGGAGAGCTCTGGGGGCTGCATGTGCCATGTTTACACACCCCATCCTGGCACTTCCTTGTCTCCTGACTCTGCCTGTACATCAGCCTGGATCGAAGCACAACTTCCAAGTGAGTTTGTCTCCTCTCCCATAGAAGCCTCTTCCTCTGGATGCAGCTTTGCCCTGTGCTATTTGATACCTGACTTGTGGACACCCCCCAGCCCAGTCCAGGAACTGCTGGAAGGTCTCTGCAGTGGCAACTCTGCCATTGTCCTCCCATCACATCCCTGCATGCACCAGAGCCAGGATTTGCCCAGTCCTTGCTGGAATCGCCAGGCAACAGAGCCAACCAGACCCAGCCATACCTGAGCCAGTGGGACACAGACCATGGGGACATCTCTGCACCATGTCCCTATCCTGGCAAGAGACAGACTCTTGCTCACAGCAGAAAGCCAGGCTGAAGCCCTGAATGTGAAAAATGAAACCAACTCTTAATAATTAGTTGAAATAAAAAGGAGGTTTATTAACAAAAACAATTAGGAAAAAAAATAAAAGCCGGGTCCACAGTGATTAGAGACTCTTATAACCGATATGGCTAAAAACCCACCACAACAATCTGCGGTGCTGGGCCCTACTTGAGTTAGTCCTAAGTAGAAAAGAAATAAAATTCAGGCCTAAAATCCCAGCACCGGGCTCTGCCTAGGCTAATTCCAAGCCTGAGGGCTGTAGGGGCTGCACTCAAGCAACGACCAGATGGTTCAGTGTAGGCAGGAACAGGAAGCACTCCAACCTGTGCACAGGATTTTATACCCCCTTTGCTCCTCCCGTCACTGCCCCCGGTCCACCCTCAGTCCGCCTCCTAGGCTGGGGCTGATTGGTAAAGTCCAAGATTGATGTGAAGTCCCTTGAGCGGTGGCTCGTTGGTTTCTGGGGAGCAGTCCTCATGGGATGTCAGCAGCACTTTAGTCGGGAAACTGCCTCATTAAAATGCGTGGCTGCCGTGGAGCTCAGTGACAGGCCAACTGCCAGCTCCTAAAAATAGTCTGCTAGCCATGGCTGGGGGTTCTCTCTCTCGAGTGCCTGGGGATCCTAGTTAAATTAGAGAAATTTTTAGTAAAATGTAGACTTTAAAACTCTGTTTAACACTTAGAAATAATATTAAACACTTGAACATGTATTGTAAACTTCCATTAACTTTAAGAGTAACTTAATAATTTCACTAATTATAATATTAACTTAACTTCTTATCCTTTTTATGAATGTGAAAGCCAACCTCTTAGATTTCATTTATGAGATGAAGCCCATGGCCAGAGCAATGACTGAGAACAAGCTGGCCTGGCACAAGACTAGCACAGGTGACAGGAACACCTGAGATGTCCAAGACAGTGACAGCAAAGGTCTCCTTTGCCCAAGTGCACCCAGCAGTCTCTCCCTGAGCACACAGCAGCTACAGAACAGGGAATGGCTTCTTCATGTTTCATCTGCAGCTAATTCTGCTGATTCCTGCTTTCCACATCAATTTCCACACCTTTTCCATAGTTTGCCAACTTGTCATGTCGGGAGCAGCCCGTGGGAGGGCACGGCTCCATGGGACAGGCTTCCTCAGCCTTCCTGTGCAACCCATGCACCCCCTTGGCCACAGTCCCAGTTTGCTCCCACTGCAGATCCTGCTCAGGCAGAGCCTTCCTTGTCTGTTGCTTGACATCGACCATCCCAACCTTCCCACGAGCTCCTCAGAATGCTCCCAAGGGTCTCTGGAAACCTTAGACCAAGCAGATGTGCCACTATAAAGATGGCTGTAGCAGGAGCCTTGTGGGCAAATGCATTTTATAATAGTTTTCAGAAGTGCCTTTTTGGAAGGTGTCACATTCCAGACCCAGGATGGTGCAAAATCACTCTGGGAAGGGACCATGCTTTCACTCAGCACATTTGCATTTGTCCTACTTCTATTCCTGTAGACCTAAAAATCATCAAATTCCTCCTCTCTGATATGCAGTACCACCCTCCCCAGGATGCTATACCACAGCATTTGAGCAGAATATGTCAGGACTACACAGAAAATATTTTAAGATCCTACCCTGCGTCAGGAACTCCCCCAAACTCACGTCTGTTCTGATTTCACTTCACCCCAAATCACCTGGACAGTCAAAAGAAGAGACAAAATATGGACACGAACAACACCTGTTTTATTTTACAGCTTCTCTGTAAATTTTTTTTTTTTTTAAAGTAAGAAAAAATGATACTGAAAAGAAAAACTTCAGGCTGTGGTGTCTGCAATGAGCACTGACTGGCTGGTGCTGCCTACAGCTGGCACAGCCCAGCTGACTGCAGCCAGGCTGAGCTCTGTCTCACCCCCAGTATGTATTTACCATGAAACTTCAGAAACCAGTAACCGAGAGCGAAAAGCTGCAGTCAAGTAGTGGCTTGTTGTGCTGAATTCCAGAACCTTTGAGCAGTTGAGCAGGTGGGTTAGTGATTGCCACGAGTTGTGAGGACCCAGGGACTCTTGCAGGAAGTGCTGCATATCCTGACAGCCATTGAGAACAGATGGCCTTTGGTGTCCCAGCAACAGAACAGGGCTTGTGCCCTCCCTCGGATAGGGCCTCCAGTCACTGGTCTTGCTAGTGCAAGGGTGACATTAAATTGCTTCCTGCTGGCTCCTCACAGCAGCCACCCTGCACAGTGCCAGGATGTCTGGCCCTGCAGGCCACAGAGGTTTTTCCGTATGTGTGTCCTAGGGAGCTTGCAAAGTCACTGCTCCCTCACTAGGAGTAATCATCGAAGATTTCTAACCAGCCAAGATTGGTGGATTTCTCTAGCCCCACTGTCTTGGGTAAATGATGTTCATCACAGTTGGGCAACCTCTATGACATGTGATGGCTGCAACAGTCCTGCACAGCTCTTACAGGGATAATGAACATGGGACTCAGGCTGTGAGTCCAGCCTACTCCATTCCTCTCCTCCCCGCAGAAGTGTTTAGTGGGAATGCCTGGTGATGCCCTGGAGTGGCTCCCTAGAACAGAGGCTGGACAGGGTTAGAGAATAAAGTGGGTATTTATGAAAGGCCTTCAACAGATGCACCTTGGGCAGTCAGAGCCTCCCAGAGGCTGCACCCAACATGGACAATGGGCACGAGTTTTTCAGACAGAAAGGAGTTTGGTCCATTGGCATATCAGGGGTTAATTCTCCAATTACAGCTGCAGGTAATGAAGTCACATTCCCCCAGTTTGCTCCCCAAATTCACTTTTGTTTGTAGTTTTTGGGGCCTGAGGCTGTGGGGTGTCCTTGGATCTCAGGCCCAGAGGGATTGTTCTGTCTGACCGAGATGTGCAGGCAGTGACTGCACTTTATCTGGAGTTTGGAGCTGTGCACTAATGCAGTGCAGGAGCTGAAAAATGTAAAAGCTGAAATCTTAAGGTGTCACTGGCAAAGCAGCAACAATCCCAGCTGCTGCTGACTGAGCCAGTCCTCAGGAATGGTACCAGCAGCACTTGTCTCTGTTTCACACAAACCTCCCAAAGCAGGAGCTGACTTCCCCCAAGCCTGTAACCAAAAGGCCTAGAGCAGCACAGGGCTGGAGCTCCTCTGCCCTGGAGAGCCAAGAGGGCAGGAGCAGGGGTCCTGTGCTCATTTGCTAGGGAGATGCCAAGGCCATGCTTCAATGAAACAGTATCTGAGGGGACACACAGATCCTGCAGATACCTCTTGTCCTACTCAGAGGTTTATAAATGCCAAGCAATCAAATCCCAGGTGAAAGAAACTTTCCACTTGGTTCTCTTCCAGTCTGGCTGGAGAACACACAGTCACATCCTGACCCCAGCCACACACTGGAGTTGTGTGTTCAGGTCACAGCATCTCCATTGCACAAATCTCCCTGGAAAGAGCATTGTCACTGCTCATGTTATCCCACCAGCAATTCCTTCCTGCCAGGACCCTGCTGCACAGGTGGAACCAGCAGTCCAGAGCCATTTCTGCAGTTCCAAGCCCACCCACAGCCACATCCGTGCAAAGGGATACCTCTCCACCAGGAGAGTCCTCCAAAAGTCTGCAGGTGGGAACAGCTGTCCCCAGCCCAGCCCCTGGGGAAAGCTGATCCTTGGGGAAGAGGTCTGGCAGGGTCATCACTGGCTGCATTCAGACCAGCAGCTGTAGGGATATCCCTGCTTAGGAGATGACAGCTGGGTCCCGTGTTCATCCTGTAGGAACACAGCATGTCCCATGCTTCTACAAATACATGGACATCGAGGCCATCCAGTCACAGAAAGCTACAGCACAGATGAAAGGGAGCACACTGAGAGAGGAGGTCCCTGCCTGCAGTGCCCAGCTTGGGCAGTTCTCCAGGCACAGCCACCAGCCGGGCTTTGCCTAGAACAGGGGTCTCTCTGCGTTTAGCACATGTGTATCAAATCTACACATGAATATATTAATCTGTGTCTGGGCAGAACCCCCAGCAGCCACTCTGCCTGCTGCAGCCAGAGGCCACACTTTCCATCCACCAGGAAAACACTTATTTTTGCTAATAAGCAATAAAGAAAAACCAGAGCACTAGCCCCAGCAGGGATTTGCTCTGGGGCTGGAGTGGGTTTCTCCAGGGCTGATCTCAAGGGAGCCCAGCTGTGAGCCCTGGATGAGCCCCCTGCATCCCAACCCCCCACAGCACCAGGCACAGGTACACAGGGTGAATGAAACCATTCCCACATTGCACAAGATGAGGGTAATTGCATACTTAGATCATGAATCCCCAAGTATTTTAATGCATTCAAGTGGCCTCAGGATCTCTAATGAGATTAGACACTTGCTGCCCCACAGGAGGCAGCTCCAGTTTGCACAGGGGTGCAAGGAGCCAGGAAACTCCCTAGACTGGAGGTGCCCAAAGCAAAAGGCAGGCAGAGCTACAGGTTCCCAGCTGAGGCAGCCAGGGCACAGAAATAACCAGATTTCACAGAATTTCAGTGTGAAGACCTGTCTTGAAGGCTCTGAAAGTCTGGATGTAGGAGGGAGCTCAGTGGCAGAACTCAGATGTGGGAGGCAATGACAGCAGCCATGGCAGACAGATAATGAGACAGATTATCACAGCAGACAATACTCAGGTAGAAGAGCTGTCACATGGATGGGTGTGGTTTCACAGAGAGGATGACAGGAGGTCACTGAAGTTCAGGACCAGGTGTGCTCTGGTTTCTAACCTGGACTGGCAGACTGTCATGCACATGCACACAGCTCCACCCAATCCAGCCCATCTCTGGAGACACATGATCCCTGAGGGACAGGTAGAGGGGTCTGTAGGAGCTACAGCTAAAACCTGAGGTGGGTAAAGCTCTGAGGAGGTCATGACCAAAAAGATTTTATTACTTTTCATGTTTTGCAAGACTCTGTAGGAAATCCATTTCATCACAAAGCAAAAAGAAGCTGCATAGAGAGAAAATATAGGAAAAGCATCAGAAATCAGAAGTGGAAACAGTGAAGTCTAAGGCAGAAACCAAGAATAATTTTTTGGAGCACTGGGAGTGATCACAGGGCATATGTGTGAACTAGATCACAACTGACAGTTCATGACATTGTCAACACAAAAATAATCATTGTCATTTGCTGTCCTTTAGTTTAACGTTTTTACATCAGTTGCAGGTGGGTCAGGTTCCTCCAAACCATCCATGCCACGAAACTTCGCACTCATTTTCCTGATGCTCCTCCAGGTCACAGTGGGACAACAAGCTACTTTTTAGTGATCCTGGCTAGAGTGTGCTTTTCAGGCACACTTTCCACAGTCACCCAAAACCCAACATAACCAACTCCCAGAGAGCCAGGCTGCCAGCAGCACTGGTTCCTGCATAGTCTGATGAGCAAAGTTAAGAGCAGCACACCTCAGGAGGAAGGAGTAGTAACAAATTTATCCTGCAGAGTTGTCCAATTCCATTCCAATACCGTTCCTGGATGAAGGGCAGGCCCAGGAATGCAAAAATCCCCAAAATTATCAGCAAGGCTGCTGCTGTTGTCTGGAAACATTTGTTTCTGGAGCTGCAGGTCAGTGTTTCCCAGCACTGCCCTGTGCTGTCCCCATTCCCAATGCTGCAGCCCAGGTTGCATCTGCCACCTCAGCTGACAGCATCAACATTTGCACACTATTTTCCAATTCTGTCTACTGTCAAATTTTTCTGATTTCCTTATAAATATAAAATTCAAATATCGGCCTTTGGTTGTTTTCTCGGTTGATCTTTACAGATAAAATGATGAGTCAATGAGTGGTTTGGTAAGGGTCAGGTTAGCCTGCATTTCTTTAAGTACATCTCTAATACACCTGCCCTCATCCAAGGGCATTTCAGGCAGCCAAAATGTAAAAAAAAATCTGAACTTTTATTTGAACTCCAGCAGGTGGCAATAAAATCACCTGTAAAGAGCTGCTCATTCATTTTTAAAATGCTACAATTGCACACCATGAATAATTTTGTCTATGACTGATCCAAGTTAAATTGTCAGGGGCAAAAAAAAAAAAAAAAAAAAAAAAAAGTAAAATACTGAGAACATAACTCTGTTATAGCTCTCTTGGGGCCCATTCAGGCACTGGAAGGCAGTCTGAGGTCTCCCCCAAGCCTTCTCCAGGTGAGTACTCCCAGCTCTTCCAGCCTGGCTTCAGAGCAGAGGGGCTCCAACCCTCAGAGCATCTCTGTGGCCTCTTCTGGACTCTGTCCAGCAGCTCCTTGTCCTCCTTGTGCTGGGGACTTCACACAGGGGGATGCAACAATGCAGGTGGGGTCTCACACGAATACAATTCACACACGAGGTTCATTTCCAATTCACAGGTGCCTTTAGATAAAGCAGGAATTCATAGAATCAAACACAAACACAAAGCAAGTTTATGCCTGTTCTGGTGGACTCGCAGGGTTGGGGATGGCTCCTCATCTGCAGCCAATGATTCCTTCAGCTAGTCCTAGTTGAAAAGTGGTCCCCTTCTCCCTGTTTATGTCATTTGCTTGGTTATTCACAGGATAAACATTTTCCATAATATGAGCCATTCAATGAATTTTGACTGAACCCAGTATCACACCATCCTGCTCCCAGGGAGCAAGCTGCCTGCCAGCAGGCCACGTGAGGGAGGAGGAGCAGGGAGCTGTGCTCAGGGACTGCACACACAGCACTGACACCACAGTGTGCCAAAATGAGACATCCAAGAAGATTTCATTTGTCTGAGGAGGGTTAGAGCTGAACCAAACTTCAAAACCTTTGGATTTTAAGCTGACAAACATGTTTGGTTTTGGATGGTTTTTTTTAAGTTGCCAAACATATTTGTTATAGGATTAACTCTAATCCTGTTTTCATGGCCAAGTCTCCAAAATAATCTCATGCCAGCTTCTTAAATTTACACTTCTGTAGTAGCTGTTGTTAGGAAACATACATTCCTGCTATTCAGCAAGATTAGTACAATGCTGCATGTAAAAAGGATTAAGCATGGGTAAAAAGAGTGTCTTTCTGAGGGATTCTGGTAATGTCTGCCCAGCTGAACTGAAAAACAAAGCCAAACTGATCTCCACGACATGCCAGAACACTGCTATAGAAAAAAGGGATTTTGAAGTCAACACACACATGCACACACACAGATTTTCACCTCTTGAAAACAGATCTGCACAGGCACACAGGGTACCTTCCATCCTCCCTGGCAAGAGCCAAATGGAAGAATACGGCAAACACAGGAAAGTGCATTCTACTGTCTTCTCAGTCCTCCTTTGAAACAAAATCTAGCAAGTCAGGATGAAGCCAAACTCTTAGGTATTCATGTAAGTGCAAGGTAGTTCACCTTCATATGGCTGAAGTTTCCCCACAGGACTTGGCACTTCACAGGAACAAAAGCCCAAGATCACAACTTCCCATTTGTTTCACCATCATTTCCCAAACAAACATTCAGAATTAATTTTTCTTCATGAGGAATTTCTTTGATTTTACTTACAATGATTTTCTGTCTGATCTTAACCATCAGGACACTCCAAGAAAATA
This sequence comes from Eopsaltria australis, assembly GCA_034509425.1. Lineage (NCBI taxonomy): Eukaryota > Metazoa > Chordata > Aves > Passeriformes > Petroicidae > Eopsaltria > Eopsaltria australis. Next base: position 618,276 of record JAVTVJ010000469.1, read on the forward strand.
CTCAAAACAGAGGAACTAGCAAAGGTATTGTGTAGACGTAGCAGCTTCAAATAAGGTTTTTATTTCAAAGGAAGCAGTTATGAGCTTCTCTTCTCCATGCATGATCCAAAGAATACATCAGAAGAATGTACCTGACACGTGAGAACTTAGACCCTTGGAAATCAGCCACAAAGCAAAGACTTCAAAAGATGTTTATTAGGAAAACCAGACATTACAAGAGGGCCAAACAGATTGTACAAGGTACGTGCAGTTTGTGGTACAATGGAGAGAACAAGGAAAGTCTGCAAATACAGGTAACACACCCACCTGAACTGCTACCATGGGCACATCAATGTTCAGGTCACTTGCCTTGAAAGGCAGGTGCTGGGGTTCTTCAGGCAGCCAGCCAATCCCTGGGATGTTTCACATTTCCTGCAGAAGTACACATTGTACACAGAGCTTTAATGACAGTTAAAACAAAATTCATATTCAGGAATTCCTACATCCAAGTTGAGGCATTAATATACTGTACCTCATGAAATTTTATTTCTTTGTTTTCATTCAACGTCATCTAGATTTCATGCTTTGATAATGCATTTTTCCTCACAGATAATAAAATCTTGCTGTCTACATGATTCTGCCTAGCAAAGCATATCTGAGACTATTTGCTTTGTTACATAAGGAAGAGATCCAGATTTAATTATCTGTCAAAACAAGGTAATTCATATGTATTCACAAGCAAGTCCTTTATAACCCACATCAGAGAATTGAGATAGATATTAGCTAATGCTTTTATTATGCCTTAGAACAAACAAGTCCTGAACTTGACCAAATCCAGGAATTCTTGTCTTTAAAGCACGGCTAACAGCAACCAGCAATCTCCCATCACAGAGTGGAGAGCACAACTCACTGAGCTCAGCAGAGAAAAATGAGCATGACCAGCTCAGCAGTTTCTTGCAACAAGTGCAACACTAACACTAATTCTCCATCAGGAAAATGAACAGGAAAAATATCTCACTGAAAAGTTGGTGAATTTGCATCTGTCTGTATCTTAAAGGATAAATAAATACTGTAGGAATGGTTAAAAATCTAATTCTCAAATTAGTCTCTTCTCCTCCCCATATAATATATAATAAATGCCCTGTTTCTTCCCATTTTGTAATGGTTTTAGCAGCTGTCTGATCAGTCTGGCAGATCCATAAACCCAACATCTGTCCATAAACTTTAAGGATTGTATCAGAAAAAAACCCCAAAACAGATTAACTATCCAGAACTTTGCTGTAAACCCCTTGCCCCCAGCCGCAAGCTCTAAACTTACCTTCTCTGTTGCAACACAGCTGTTGGATATGCTATAAATAAAGACAAACATTTCAATCAACACTGAAATTAACACATGGAGAAAACCACAGCTAATAAACACAGCTCCTAAGCCTTCCGCAGACATAGCAGACCAGGACCAGATGGGAGTACCTGCCACCAGAGTGCACACTCCAAGTCCATGCTTTAGTGCTCATCACAGTGTCTATCCTTCATCATCTAAAACCAGACCAGAAATAATGGCGTTTCAAAGAGGAGAAAGTTATTAAAACAAAGACCACAGATCCTGTAATCTTATCCCATGGAAAAGAGGGAGTTGGCATTTAGCAGATACAAAAGCAGCAAACATTGATAAAATGAAATTCACAACCTCAGAAAAGGCTCTTCATTAACATGGTGAATACTTTGAGATTGCTAGGCAGTAATATTAATATGCAAATAGTTAAACAAACTCTCACTCTGTTTACAGAACTGCAGTGAGCATGAGCAGGTGTTACACCATCCTCCTGCCCCTCTAAAAAGCCAAAGGTAAGTGAAACAAAGTCACCTATGTCACAGGCCACCAAATATCCCAAATTACTGACGTCTAATTGGAAAGATCCTTATTGGTTTTTTTTTCAAAATAACCTACAACTCTTTGCATCTGTACAATTACCTATAAGCTAAAAGTTAGGACTGAATCTAGAAACAAGAATGCAGGTGATGCTCACCTGAGCTACTGCTTCAGCTCACTAAAAGAAACATGATATACTGCCAGAGATGATTTCAGCTGGTTTTACACTTCAGTTTTTGAATACCAGTTTGGAGGTTTGATCCATGGTAAGTAATGAATATCCACATTTCTTGACTGTAGCGTTAAGGCTTTCTTCTTTTTAACTCCTGCTACTTTTTAGATGCTTCTCTTAAGCATGCAGCATAAAATGAAATCCCAGTTATTCTGGAACAGATCATAATTTTTTCCAAACTGCCCATTAAGGAGAAAGAAACTATTAAAAGATGGATGAACCTGAACATCCTGTAGATGAAATAAAATACAACAGTCATTTCACTAACATCAACTCAGGCAGTTCATAACCTTGTGCAGCAGTGACATTAACTGGTATTTGCTTACTGTTTTTTTAAGACAAGGCAAGGATTTAAAGTCCTAAATGACTATGACGTGAATGATGAATAAGCAGGCTGCAAGATTTTGTGTTCCTTATGCAGGTAAGTGATGATACCTGTCAGGTGTCACCAGCATGGTGCTATGGCAGGAGGCAGTGCCCTACCACACTCCCCAAGAGCATTTTCTAAGACTAACAGCTAAAAGCCATGAATACAAAACAGCCAATTCCAGAGAAACTAGAGATTTTTAAGATTCAAGAACTGTGATCACAACATCTTATTTCTCTAGAAAATGAATGAAGCCTGAAGAGATCAAGAGGCATAAGCTAAGCCAGGCTGATGATCCAGACATCAGAGAACCCAGACGAAAATCACTTGCCTAAAATGAATGCAACCAACAAATAACTGTTCCAAGAAGCACTGAAGGTTGATGGGGTCCTGGCATCAATGTGTGGATATAAAGCTCTAAAACTCACTCAAACCAAGCTGACTTCTGGACCTAAAACTCTTGGGTTACAAGATGTGCAATTTGTATCAGAAAGGACTCAGACAACAGGGCAAAACCTCAAAGCCAAAAAAGGCTCGATCTCATCCTTCCAGTTACCTCTGGTAATGCTCTGGAAGATGGAAACTCTTCCAACTCAGCAGCACTAGGAAGACAGAACTACAGAGATGGGAACACCTCAATGGAATGGGAAGGTTTTTAGAGTAAACTAAGCAGAACCAGCTCTAACTGCAACACCTCAAACATCACCTTCTACTGCCACACCTCAGACATTGCCCTGGACTCTATAAGTGATGTCAGGAGCTCCTATTTGTGGACAAAACCCACCAAAATGAACAAAAGGACTGAAAATATTTTACTTCTTGTAAACGTAAGTGTGGTAGGAGGCTGAAGACCAAGCCTAGAAGAGCCATCATGAAAAGGGGAAAAGGTCCAAGCCCAAAGGGAAGAGGGTGACCCATGAAGTGGAAACACAAAGAGACAAGCACAGAGCTCCATGGCAAAACACATAAAAGCTGAAAAGCTGCAGGCAAAGCTACCCTTTTTGTTCGGATTTTGGCAAGACCAGGAACTTCCCTGAGAGAAACTGGAAAGGATGCAGGTGTATGGGGCCTGACACCTTTGTGACCAAAGACAGAGAGGCTGCAGGCATAGCTCAAGCACAAGAAAAGCAAGGGTTGAGCAAGGAAAGGTGTACCAGTGCCTTACCTCTCTGCAGCTCCCAAGGGCTGCCCTCCTTCAGCCAGATCTTGCAGCTCTGTGCTGCTCCTCACCAGGTATCAATGGACAAAACACCAGAACTATTTGGTTCAATTCTTCTCCCAACTCAAATCACATGTGAAAAAAGCAGGCACTGAGCTCCATTTCTGAGAACATAATTGATTTTTATCTTCCTCTGCCTCTCTTGTTGTGTCAGTCTCACAAATATTCCACCTGAGCCTTGCAAAGCAGCAGGCAGCTGAGAAGGCACTGAGTCAGGTAGCACCTAAAAAGGTGTTTTCAGACAAATACAGTGAGCAGTTACACAAACACTTCTCTACTCACCTCTACTAAAAGCTCATTAAAACCCAGCTTCCTAAGCACTTAAAATTTAAAATATAGAAAATCAGGAAAATATGAAATACTAATTGCTTTTTCTTTTCCTTCTTAAATGTTTGCAAGGAGAATCAGTTCTGAACTGTGAGGTAAATAGGAGCCAAGCCTTCTGACCGTGCTGATACTGGTGCATGATGAACCATAAGAGATTAAGAGGGACAAAGCCTAAGTTCAGGAAATGTAGAAAACACCTAGAAAAGGAAAAATATTCAAAAAAATGTAACAATAAATATTGAAAAGGCCCTAGGGAGTCATATAACCTTCTGTACAACTTCACTACTTGTCAGTTACTTCTTTTTTTTTTTTTCTCCCAGTGTAAGGTTGCAAAGGGGCACTGAGAAGCCATCTACTGGGACAGCCAAATTCCTTCAATCCAGATTCAGCTGAAATCTGTGTGCAACACTGTAAGAAGCAATTATAAATACTTCAAAAACAAGTTTTGCCTGAGCAGTTTCAATTAAAAAATCACTGGGCTAAAAATGAACTTCATTTAAGTAGTGGAGTGTATCTTAATTATTCCAGGTATTATTCTAAGAGCATGGTACCCAGCCCAAGAATCTAGGATGGGATTGATACTTGTGTTTTAATAATCCCTTCCCACCTGTTTCCTGTTCTGCCAGACATCAGTCAGCAGCAGCATCCGTCACGTGCTGAAGAGCAGCATTGCTCTGCAGGCTACAACCCACAGCACTGCCACAGGCCAAGAGTCACCTACTGGGAAATAGGAATTTTGATAGTTTTTTGTAAATTTAAACACATAACCAGGCTCCAACTGACTTGATACTGTGACACAGCTTTAGTGTCCTAGTGTGTGTGCAGAGGCTGTAGTACCAGATGGCATAAATGAAGTCCTGAAATCCTTTCAGGAAACCCAGCAATCAAACTTCTCCACATGTACAAGGAGAGGTAACTTACCAACTCAATTCCTATGGCATCATGAATGTTCTTCAGGGATTATAAAATGAGATGAGAATGGAAGCTAAAACATTATTAATAGATAAAGGAGTCCAGGCACTTGTGTACTGAAGATTTAAAAATTAGTTTTAGCTTCTTAAGAGCCTGATTTCTGATTGCTGCTAATAACTGTAGTTTCTAAAATAGCTTGTTTAGACAACTAATAGAGGAAAAAAAAGTGTGCATTTACACGGCCATAGGCTTTTGCTTCTCCTTTCATTCTGCCATCTTCTTGCAGGCAGCAGTAAGACACCTGCACTGGCTGAATTGTTTTAATGACAGGACTGAACCATGAGCTGTAACAAGGAAATGAACATCTAATCATACTTACATCTCAATTTGCATCAAGCAATCCTATCTCTGTAAGTAACTGCAATCATTCTCAGGCTCTTGGTATTGAAGTCTGATTGGGGGTATTTTTTTCTCACTAAAGGTTTTGTGGTCTCAGTTTACAACAGAGAATTTTTTGCTAACACAAGCAGAGGCTCTGTGCATCAAAAAGGAGTCTGGCTTTGCTTGAGATCCACCTGGCTCTGCCAATCCCACGCTTCGTCCTGGAGGTCTTCTTACATATTTATACACTGCAGTTCCTCAGTGCCCAGGGGATTAATCAATTCAGGAATTATCTAGTTTTCACCTACCAACACAGTACCTGACAATAGAGAATCAAAGTGAATTATGTACCCCATGTTTCTGTTACATCAAGAGCAAAGTTCACAGTCTCTATGGCCAGATTCAGCTCAGTATCTGAAAAACATGTATTTTTAAATAGAAAAAAAAAGTTACACCAAACATCCTTGTAGTCTGCCCTGCATTAATTAACTTATTACTAGAGGCTTTGTGAGAAATACACAATGGTTAAAAATACGTAAAACACGACTTCTTTGCATTTCAAGCTTCTAGGAGTTCAAAGTGAAACAGCCACAGAAGACAGCACAGGTATCATTTAGTGTTAGTACTTCCTCCTCCTCTCCTGGTTACTCAGCCTACAAGCAAGTCTCTGCTTTGGATTTGGATTTCATGCTAGGAAAAAGCTGTTCCATTGCTGCTGGGATTTTCACCATACACTTGTAAAGCAGTTTTATCCTGTATCCTTTCTCCAAAGGGTGCACTCCTAGCAGGACTAATTGAGCTGAAAAGAAGAGATGAAAATGGAAAGATACACCCCACTGCAAGCATTCTGTTAACAAAAAAAAGCTTATCTTACTTTCTTAAAAGCAATCTGCAACTTTACCAGCTTTCTTCTCCCTGCCTAAATACTACTGCTACTTAGTACCCAGTCATCATATTTAGAAAAATTTAAGACATAACAACACAGAAGACTGAGACTACACCATCAGACCACATCACATTTCTTTTAAGGCAACTTTGGTACTAGTGCAAGTGGTTCTTTAACTGTCTATGCAAAATTCCCCTGGAAGCTTTCACTTCAATTCAGGGCTTTAGACTTCACATACATTTTTGCTTCAAAAACCTGAGATGACTTTACTTGCCTAATATGCACATCACTGAAGTGGAGTCTATGGGTCTGTGATGGGCACACTTCCAGGAGAGCAAGATGACCCACTCCAGGAGCAGAGCCCAAATGTGTTCTTCAGAGATATTACAGGGAGATTGAAGTCAAACAGCAAGCTCCTCCAGCATGCTGCCTGCCAGACAACTCCACAGCACACTTAGACAGAGCAATCCTTCAACAAGATCCTGTAATGCACAAGGGATGCCACATCTTTCCAGTCTTTGGGTGGAATTTCCCCACTCACCCACACAGAGCTGTGTCACTTGCTTTATTCCCTGGCTACAGCTAGTAAAAACAGCAACCACTATCTGCATCTTGCATGCATCACTCATTTCTCCTAGCCTTGTATATAGGCATTATCACCAGATTATTTTATTCTCTAACTGAAAGGAAAACCTACAAATAACTTGCCAGCCGTTGTTCTCAGCTGGAAAATGGTGCATCACTACTTGCCTACATCTTAAGCTGGACACCTGAAATCATTTCACATATTTCACTGTCTTGGCCTTCCTGCTCAGTTCCTGGAAACTTCTTTATGTAGCTACTCATGCTGGCAAGGAATGGCTGCCAGCCTAGCATGGAAACATGGCCACATGTACTATCAAGGAGATGTAACCAACACTCTCTCACTAAAATCAGACTAGCAGAAGTGTCTCCCATTTGGAAAGTCATGTGGTAAATGATGGGATTCACCACACTTAACCCTTTTGTGTCATTCATTCTCCTACAGCCATCTACCTGCAGCACACAAAAAGCAGTATCCTAGCCCTTCCCTAGCTCTCATTCTCAACCCTGAACAAAACCTGCACTGTAGCCAAACCAGAAACCAGAGTGTTAACATGAGAAATGAATGAAGTCAGCTTTGTTTTCAAGGGCCTATGTGCACTTAAAATAATTGTTCCAGCCAGCTCAAACAAATTATAGACCACTGAGACAAACTCCACTCTTCACTCCTAAGACACCTTCAGAAGGGTGAATAAAGTCCATTAGTGCAGAAGACTGGCTATACTGGTCTAATGTACAATTCTTTTCCTAAATGTCTGATGTCCCCTCTTTCTCCCAAGGTCAGTCATTCTGTAGAAGTATCAAGCAGAAAACTCTGAGCTGATTCACTTCCACTCTTGGCTCACATGAAAACAACCCCTAAAATAGCCTATCTCAGAAGGAACTGCTCAGAAGATCATTATCTGCAGACACAAGCTTTCAGTTGCACTTGACAGCTCAAACAAGACAAGTCAACCAAAATATTAAGCAATTTTCTTCAGAATGCCAAAAAATTCTATCCTGCAGAAATAATCTTCATGGGAAGTCAGGTTATCACACCTGAATCCCAAGAACTCAAATATATGGCCTTTGTATAATTAGAGAACAGAAAACACAGAATTAGTATAAAAAGTTCAAACTCATGAAAATTACTGAAGTTAAAGGAATGAACATTTCAGGTGTTGCCTCTGAGAAGAAGGATGATTATTCCCACTGCAAAACTGGACTCTAAACCATTATGCCAGCCTCCAGACTTTGCTTAACAGAAGAGCACTGCTTTTCATGTATCCCTTAAAAGCAAATTTCCATTATTACTTATTCCTTGATCAGAGAAGGGGTGGAGCTAATCACACCAATTAAGACCTAAACAACCACATTCATTTTCTTCCATATATATAAACAGAAACACTGCCCATCCCACACTGCACACATCTCATACCAGAAAAATCACAAAGAGCTACTCAAATACTTGTACATTTGTATCTCATTTCAGCAACTTGTACTGATACAGCCACACATTTGATATTCTTTAGTTGCTTCTATTTTAAACCTCAGCCTAGATGCTAAAAGGATTTTTCAAGCTATTTCCAATGAAAGAAAAAAGATGACCTACATTGGAGACACCTCTCTGGCCACAGCCTCCCGCAGTGGGGAAGGTGCAGCCTTCACTGCACGGACTCCACTTTCGCTCAGTGAAATAGATTTGTGACCTTTAGATTTTATATGCTACACTGCAAACCCTTCTGAACCCACTCCTAAGGCATGTAGATGAAAACATCTATTTGACATGAGAGAAAAGGCTGAAACTTTACAAAAGCAAGAGTCAGTCAAGTAAAAAAGGAAAGGGAAAAAAGCACGTTTATTTTCTATGAACTGTCATGAAAGAAACATAGCAAAGATTTAATGTTTATCAGAACATTAAAGAAAATATATGTTCTCATGCTTCACAAACATGAGGAATGATGGATGTTTTTGTGCGTAAAATGATTTTATGAGCATTTTAGCTCCTAAGTGCATGCCTACATTTCTGTGCAACATCTATCACCTAGAAATGCTGACAAAGTTCTCATACTTCATTTAGACAAGGAATAATATCAAAGAAATTTGAAGAATCCTGCAGTATTTTTACCTTATATACCACATCAAAAATAATTTGAAAAAGAGCAAGGTCCACTCAAAAAAATCTCAAATCTTGCAACAGGGCTTTGCACCTGCACCAGCACCTTATTGGCTCAACAGATCCAAGATACTTCAGGGAACACTTTTCTCCTCCTTCTCTCTACATAAGGAGACAAGTACAGGTGTGCATCCAACTCACTGTGGGAGAGGAAAGGAAGAGTAGAAATGAGAAGCTACAACACTACCATTTAGGGTTTAAGCATCCTCATTTCTCAGGAACCTTAAATTCAATGTCTCTACTAGTATTCACTGGTTTGTACAGTATCAGAGTAGCAAGAACTGCTTCCAGAGAGCAGCCTGGTTGTAACAAGGGGAACAGCACTGATGGTCAAGTATCACTTTGAATGTGAATGAGAAGAAGCTGAGAAATCCTGCTGGCAACTTCACCAGGAGACACTGCTACAGACTCACTCTTCAACCTGAAATTTAATTTTGCCTCTGACCTGTGTGTTCAGCTCAGCAGTGCTCTATCATAAAACCTACAGACTGCTTATTAGATGTAATGCCATGTATCAGCATCCTGCAAATGTACAGCAATTTGGAAAATCAAAGCTATAGAAATCCAAAACAACATGCATGGCATAAAGATCGATAAGGTACTCATTAATAGGGGTTTTGTAGTGAACCCCTAAATAATAGCAGAAAGAAAACTGGTGGGGCAGAAAAAAAAATTTGACAGAAATGGTTATGATTAAGAGTCATCTTTAAAGCTGTGTCCAACAAAAATTTTAAATGGAATCCAGAACTGTTTGGAAACAGAATAAAGGTGGCTGCTCAACTTTCTGGAGTAAGCACAATGGGGCAAGCATGACTGTCCTTATTTATGAGCTTACTGCTCAGCTATCTGGCTACTAAAGAACCTCTTTATGATGTACAATCCTCCAGTTTTTGATCCTGTTTGAACATAACTTGCAGTCCTCAGGAATGCTAGTGTGCTAATATTATCCTGGCTTAATTTTTAGCACTGTACAAGATCTCTGGATTCCCAGCAGAGTTCCGTGAACACCTCACCACAGTCCTTTCAACTCTGACCTTCCTGACACTGCATCAAGGAGACTTCCAAGGTGGGAAGAGAATGCTCACTGCAGCACGAAGATATTTATAAAATACCTGAAAAGTGATCATACCTGCAAAAACAGAAAGCAAAAAGAATTCACAGTTCTTTTTCTCTTCCTGGAGCAGCACACAGCAAACTTTGAGAAGAGGCCCCAGACCTGATACTGGACTAGAGCCATCCCTGCCAATAACTCGTGTTCACTGAAAAATGATCCAGCTGTTCCTGAGCTGCTGCCTTAGTGGGGTGTTTCCCAAACCTGACCAGCTACCACCTACCTGCAAGGACACTACTGCAACTCCTCTGTCCCTCCCAGGGAGAGAAGGAAAAGATGCCCAGTCTGCAGGGTGCTGTCGGCACAGCCATGCTGGCTTTCCTTGATTGGGACTTAGGGTTTTTTGTAAAGGTTGTTTGTTTTGTTTTGGGTTTTTTTTTAAGAACTACAACTATTTTTAATCACAGGACTTTTAGCCTATGCAGCATTTCACTTCCCTTTTTCTGCAGCAGTTAAAGCAGCACAGCAGGGAATTTCTGAACAGAAAGAAGCATCCATTGCTAAGACAGCTGAATGCTCTCCAGAATTAGATTCCTTTCCTACCATGAAATCAATGCTTACACCACATCTTCTCTGAAATTCCAGCTGGCTATGCACCTTCTGCACACCTAATCTGAAATGAAGGTATATCAGAAAGAATAATGTCATGTGAATAGGTGCTGATGCAATGGATGCTCATTCCTCGAAATTTAAACAGAAATACAACCACCTCTCACAGGTTGCTGTGAAAATGTAAAAACACAGAGAGAAAAAACTGTGTATCCTACACTTACACAAGCTCTGCGGGAAGTTCAACAGGAAAATCCAGTAAGACTGTACATCACTGGTGCTAAGGAAGGAAAAAAGGGAAGCTTGTGTCTGAAGCAAGGAGGGCAGAGCTGGAATTTGGTCTGCTTTTCATTCTTTTCCCCCCCCTTTTTTTTTTGTGTTTAATGCAATATGGCAGCTTACAATCACATAAATGTATATTGACATTGTGGTTTAAACTCATAAACTTCATTGATAAGAGACTGATGTTTCATGAAAGGAGCATGTCCCATTCCCATTATTTCCAGTTATCTCCAAATTCTACATGTGCGAAAGCCAATCCATTCAGTGGTTTTCTCTCCTGTAAGGACCTTGCCATCTGCTTCCTTTCCCAGAGACAGGCCACCTGAGCATGAGCAACACATCTTACTACACTCACTATCAGGAGCTCTATGGGACATGCAGATTGGAGAATCCAGAATTAAGACATCCTCTTTTTCTGTTTAGTCTTTCAAGTGCAACAACATTGATGACTTTGTGTGATCGTAACTGTTCTCAAGTCGTGGTATGCCAAGTAAAGTTTATCTGGAATGAAACAAATACTTAATTTCTGAAAAATCCTTACAAAATACCTGTACTCACCAGGCACATTTCTTCTGCAGTTGGTGTCAGAACTGGCATGCTATTCAGTCCCACGGTAAACAATGACTGCACCTGGAATGCTCCTCTAGCCTAGTAAGCTTTTCCAGCTTCTCTGCTCCTTTCCAAGTACTGCATGAACGTACAAGCAGGAAAAGACAAGTCTGCTGGCTGAGGAAAGGTGCAAGATGAGCAGGTGCCATGAAGAATTCAACATGTCCAAGTATTTGATTTGCAAACCTGTTCTTCAGCTTTTACTATTTGTTTGTCTAGAATCAACATATGCCCTCCACAAAATGAGATGATGATTAAAATCCAGTAGGATTTTATAATGGGATCAGCTACAATTGCCCCTTGGTACAAAAGCCATTCTCTCTCAATTAGTGCCTTCTAAGCATTATCATGTTCAATTAATAAATGATTCAAACTCATGATATGCCAGTTTTGTTATTTCCAAGGCAAAATTTTATTATTTTCCAGAGATCTACTTAGACACATTTTGTAACAGCATTCTTTAGCTTCAAATAAGTGTGCTGCAAATTCTTTGCGTTTCCGCGGTTGGGGAAAGAAATCCAACCCATACCTGGATTTAATTAGAGAGGAAAAATTTAAATGTTCAAAATGTTTTATGCTTCCAGCACTCCTAAAAGTGCATCCACCTTCTGAAGTGCAAGTCATCTTTATTTTCCAATTAAGTTCAAGAACCTATGCCACGCCTCTCTTGAACATGGACGAATTTAACCTCAAACCTTTACCTTCCACACTTGAAATCTCTCCATGGTAATGGCAGATTTTGAAAGCTATTCCAGTGCTCAGGTCTGTGGAGCTCATCTCCTCCCTCCTCCCACCCCAACCCTTTCACCTTACTGAAGGAAATGAGAAAGAAAGTTGTCTTACCGATAAATCCAAGGTAAATGTCCCCTGCGAACCCCACCTAGCAAGTCGACATCATGACATGTCAGGTCAGCCTCAATCACGCTTCCCTGATAGTCAGGTAAAAGGAAGGAGTTAAAATACAAAATTGACACTTGCAGATTTCTGGACATCAGAAAATATATTCTGAACTGTCTTTCAGAGCTTCTGGTAACCTCCGAGTTGTTAAAACATTTCTTCAGAGGGATTCTCCTGTTCTAAAATTTCAGAAGTTCCTGATCAATAACCAAGTATTGCACATCTACCTTGACTATTTTATTTGAATGAGACCAAAAGCTTAGGGTTTCCCTTTAGCACAAGTGATTTTTTTTTCTCCCTACTCTACACATTTTATCATCTAATACATGCTCAACAAAACCCCTCTGGGTTTCAAAGGACAATTTAAGCCAATAGACTACAACAGCTTCATTCAAGTTCTAAGTTAACAGAAGCTCTAACTTCTTTTTTTTGTTGTTTTAGAAAAAACAGGAACACAACATGGTACACTCTTTCTATAAGGCTCTGAGCTACTCATGTAGTTCACACGAATGACAGAATTCCCCTGACCACCTCCACCCTACAAGCAATCCTTAATCACACACATGCTCCACCTCAAGTCATGCATGACCAGATTGCTGAGGACAGATTTCTAGGATAGGTCCTTGCTGTTCTATGGATGGGCCACCAGCATTTTTGGATATCAATTAAGTCTTGCTGAAAATACATTCATTCAGTACGATCTAAAGGTCTTGGTACCAAATGTTTTGAGAGGTTTAAGACTTTTTGCTCAGCACTTCACATTTATTTCTCCCCTAGCCTTATAATAAGAGTGCCCTCTGTATTTTTTTTCTGTGTAGTTCAAATTACAGAAATGGGCTTAATGTCCAAACATAGAAGGGACAAAAAGTGGTCAGGTTTTTATAGAGTCCCCAAAATCATGAGGTGATCTTCTACTTTGAGTTTATTTTGGAAAGGTTTAAGCAATGCAGTTGTCAGTCTTTAATAATCAGACTACAGAAGCTGAGACCTAAAAATAAACAATTGCTAGAAAAAATTAAACCTATAACACTTTGGAAAAATGCAAACTATGTTGAATGAAATAGTAAAATTATAAATTGAGTTTAGTAAAGTAACTTGTTAATAACGTGAAATTAAGTATATAATAACACAGTAGCTATAAAAGTATTTGCTCAAGTTTTGAAACTGCTAGGAATCTGGTAACTTGCTTCTTAAGTCAAACACCTTATCAATACAGACATTTAAGCAACTGCTATAAATGAGTGATCAAATGATTATTAAAACTCCATTTCATGGTTCCTCCTCCAATGCCAGCAGGACACTCAAAAAACCTGAATATTGGTGTGCAAGTTGAAATCCGTTTTCAATATGTTATAGAGGATCTTTGCTAAGTTACGCTGATGAAACAATCAAAAGAAATGCATGAGAGTAAATTTAAATTTATTTTTCAACTAGATGTCAAAATCGTGCTGAGAAATTCTTCCCTTGAGTCAGGCATAGTAGTTTTCCACTATACTACAGTATAGTAGCATTTTTTTGCTTGATAATTTTTTTCCAGTATTTCATTAAGTTCTTCAAGTTCAGAACACACCACTATTCGAGTAAGCTGTAGCTAAGGTTTAAATTAAAGTACTGCTGCAAATTCAAAAGGTGAATTTGAGTAGCCATAAACTATGTAAAGCAAAGAACTTGGTATATCTTGTAAATGTAAACTTTTACTGAGTTTGTTATGATTTTCAATTATAAAAATGTATAGCTAGCTCCTCATATTTAATAAAACTACTAGTATAAATGGTGATTTGGGCAGAAGTAAATACAAGATGCAGCCTTACAGTTCTTGAGGAAGACAATTTTAACATTTTTCTTTCTCAGCTGTTTTGCAACCACTATAACTGAGGTGTTTCACTTCCTCCCCACTCCCCCCACAGCATTTCCTAGCACCTCACCTCTCCTAGGCTAACATGTGCAATATGGGAACACTTCCTTCTTCCAAGATGGAGAGGACTTGAAACATGATTCCAATTAAGCTCCTTGTACTAGATCCCCTTTACAATGAATACTGAAAAGCCAATACTTATTGGGACTACAGGGTTCTGCTCAGCACTACAAGAGCTGTATAACTACCATAAAGTCATATGGATAGGGCAGCAAAACTTTGTTAAAACAGAATTACAAACCGGATTCCTATCACAAGCCAAAGCCTGAAGTGTACACCCAGGCAACAGCCCTCTGAGTTCACTGCTTAGGGTAAGAAACAGAGAGGACATGATTTGACCTCATTAACTTTATGAAGTAGGGAAAAAAAAACCCCAAACCCCAACATACTAGATACTGATTTTTTTTTAAAGCACTTTTAAGCTACTTATGTCCAATTCTTTTAATTGGAAGAGCCTGACATGGGAAAACCCATTTCTGAGAAGCAGATAGACATCTTCGATTCAGGTCACAGCTCAAACCCTGCAATCCCATTCCAGATCCACAGCAGTGTGGGGAGGCCCATCTTACTGGGTATATTCTGACATAACACACTTGAGACACCAGACAGGAATAGAAGACAAAGGGAGGAGTACGACCACTGAAGTTTAACTTCCTCAACAGTCTGTGTTTGGAATGCTGTAAATCAAGTATGAGCAACGTATTGGATTTGGATATTTAGAGGTCCGGCAATAGTTTTCTTTAGAGAAAGTATAAATCCGTTTGTTTCTCTCTTTTCTTGAGAAGCAAATGTTCTTCATTGGGGTACAGAATGGCTCAGATGCAACACAAGAGTAATGTCATGATTTGCCAGTTAAAATTGACATCTGGGAATGTCCAAGACAAGGGTCAAAGCAACATATAATATAATGTAGCTAGCAATGCCCTCAAAAGATAACGTCTTAAACTTTTTAACAGCCTTTATTATAAGGCAGGAGAATTCTAAGGCAAATTGTTCATCATGGCAGAACATCAAATTAAAATGTCAAGATAGAAATAAGCAGAGTATGTATGTGTTATCCGTAGCAAGAAGTTGGTTTAGTGTGCCACAGCACCCAAGTTGTAATTCTCATTCCTAGTCAAAAATTATTTTAGATTAGACTAAGATGCTTGAGATGAAAATAACTTCCCTGTGTGTTTGTACGCTCAATTACACAATAAGGCTGGATCCTACCAGAACAGCCTCCACAGGGACTCCACAGGACATCATCAAAGGAACAAAATTAACACCATTGTAGGATCTGCTTCCTTCGCCACATTACATTAGAAGACTAGATTTAAATTAGATCTCTGTGAATGCTTGTATACAATTCAATGCCTTTAAATAGGAAAAAAAAAGTTTCAAAATTAGATGCTGATAAATTATTGAACAGCAATTAAACAGTGAGTGCCTTTTGGGCTGTCTGTAATTTCTCCTAGTTTTCAGTCTGATGTCCACAGTGCTACATGTTGGAAAGCACAGGAAATTTTGCATGAATTTGATCACTCACATAGGCAGTTATACTTTGAAAACAGTATTTTTCACAATTACCAATGAAATAATGTTTTAGGACACAATTGAATTTGAAATAGGTAATGTTTTGAATAGATTTTTGAGTTTTATTGAAATCTTACATGAACAAGAAATTGGAAATACAATCACATCAAGGAACAAATTGCCACGGCTTTTACGTTTTAAGCCAAACAAATTTGTAGGGCAGATTTTCAAAAAGGTGTGAAGTTATAACAATTTAAAAACACAGTTATCCTACTTCTAGGAATGCAAAACATACAATCATGTTATTTTCAATACAAGAAAACTTAATTTGTTGTAATTTCTTAAAACTACTAAGACAAAGCACTAGCTTTTACTTTTATGTACAGCATACTCCTATGTAGTCTATCCCAAATCCAAAAAAAAAAAAAAAAAAAAAAAGAAACTGTCCAAAACCAGAGGTTCTGCAAAATCATGATTGAACAGTGTGCCATTCCTGCTTTTAAACTGCTAAAATGAAGCCTAAAATGACAAAAGCACTGAAACCCCAAATGGAGTTCAGGAATTCTGCAAGCCCAGTAATGTCCAAGTGCGTTTATGAAAAAAGAAAACTAAGAGACTCGAGTATATACACAATAGAGTGATTCTTCAGCCCAATACAAATGGCAGCCAATCGCTACTGAAGGATGAAACATTAAGCCAATTTTTTTTTTTTTTTTGAAAGATGTAGAGCTATAGCCAATTCTATGTTTCCAATATTCTCAATCCCTCCTCACTTGTCTACTTCCACTGTTGCCCGTAAGTATCCTGATAAAATTCCTGGTTGTCATTATTGTAACCATAGTTACCGGCATAGTCACCACCTTGCTGGAGCGGCTGCTGAGCGATGGGTTGGGAGCCCCAATTCTGCTGGTTGTTGGTCTGACGGCGCTTGGAATCAGGTTGGTTGTACCCATCTGCCTTTCTCTTGCCTCCTACGTTGCCCCCACGGTTGCCCCTGGCTCCACGAGCACCGCGTCCTCTCTGCTGCTGTGCAGGGCCCCCTCTCCCCCCCCTGGCTCCTCTCGGCGGTCCCATGGGTGCCCCCCTCTGTGAGTAGCCAGCTCTACCTCTTGGTGGTGGTGCTCCCCGCCCCCTAGGTGGTGGAGGGGCACCTCTCCCACCCCTTCCTCCTCCTCCTCTTCCTCTTATAGCATAGCCATCATCATAGCCGTAATAGGGATCTTCATAGCCACCACGGTAGTCATGATAGTCATAGCCGTAGTAATCATCGTAATAATCTTCATAGCCATAGTAATCTGGGGGATAGCCATATCCACCTCTTCCTCCACGGCCTCGGCCTCTAATAGGAGGTGGCATGCGAGGTGGAGGGTAGTAATAATAGTCTTCATACCTAGCAAGAAAAAGAAACACCGAATTATTTATCTCCCTAAGCAACCCACAATAAAGTATACACTTGCCCTTGTTGATTAACAATATGCAACATGGAGAACAGTTAAGGCATTCAGGCTCTTCTAAAGCAGCCCCTGTTTCACAGCATAACTTCACTCAGCAGCATTACCACGGTGCGAGGGTGACACTCACGCAGTGCTCCGGGAGGCCTGCCTGGCAGCCTGACGTTCTTTCCTTTTCTTATCCGGTGGCTTTGCTAATACTATTTCAATTTCTTCCCCTTCTATCTCTTTCCCATTCATTTCATTCATAGCCTGTACAAAAATTAAAAGAAAAATAACTAAGTTTTTTTTTCCGTTCAAAAGGAAGCTAAAACTTACTGCAAGAAACCACAGTTGGGTTGCTCCAGGCTGAGCTGGGGCATGTGCTTTGCTTTTGTACTACATAAACAGAATGTTACACATCACTTTTCCAAGTCCCGCTTTATTCACCAGTTACAGGGAAGCAGTAATTTTTTAAAATATGCTCTTTATATCATAAGATAAAAAAAGAGAATTAAAACATATTAAGCATTATTTTTAAAAAGCCAGACATAGCAGTTTTTATGTTCCTGTATCTCCTAGAAACCTTTCAGAAATACACAAATTCTCACTACTCACACTGACATAAACACTCACTGCACTTATAAGCCTGGTAGAACATGTGCACCCAAGAGAAAGAATTGTTACATTTGGGGTTCCCAGGTAGCTGAATGCGAGTCGAGTGACTGAGAAAATCAAGTAGTTCTGATGACATATTTGAGCAGAAAAAACACCAAAAAAAAAAACAAACCCTGAAACTTGGTGATCTCATCAAGCAAGCCCTGAATCCTCCAGAAAATTAATGTGCAGTTTTTCACTATCAAATGCACCCACAAAGAGAACTTAATACACACAGATAAAGTACAGTTAGGACTAAACCTCCCCAGTTCCTCACCTGGAGTTATCTGCTTTCCATTAAACATTTCTGGGTATCAATACTTGCATTAATGAAGACTTTATGTGTTTGTACAGCTAAATGCCTCAAAAGCATTAGAAATTACAGCCATTTATTTCCAAGAAGGTATGAAAATCAGTAGACACTAAAATCAAAGAGCCAGTTCCATGCATTCCACACATAAACACCATAACAATCTCATTGAAAGCCAAAACACGCCAAAGCACAAAAATATCTCACGAAGTTCATAAGCCAATTTAGTGGCCACAAAGCAGTCACATGGGCCAGATGTGGTAGTTTCCGGCTTGAGATGGCCATTAGTGATGCATTTGTTCTGTCTTTTTCTCAGCTAATACAAGTTTCCAGTTGTTGAAATCTAACAGAGTATTTAGCAGGTAGCTGAAATGGGAAGGGGCTGGAGTGTTTACAGCCACACTACAGAAAACCATGTCCAGAGGTGTTGCTGACTTGTTGAAACTCCTTGTTTCAACAATTTCTTGTCCTCCTTTGGACATGGTCTATACCTATCCAAACCAACCTCAACCTCATTAAATACAAGTGACATTCATCCTAAAGCCATACTCAGGAGTATTCGAAAACCTAATCTTGTATGTAGTAAAATCCTAAGCAACTAAATGGCTATAAAATCATTAATAAGATCAAGTAGGGCACCTTTGAACTGTCCATGTAGCCACATACACCACATAAAATATATCTGCTTCAAGACTCCCAAACGCAAAAAGAACTTCCTACTCTCCTTCTTCCCCCCATGAACCATGGATTTAAAAAACAGGTGGAGTAATTTCTACAGAATTCAATATACTGAAGCAGAGACAGCAGATATTAATGACCTTCTCCAGAGCTCATGGACACAGGAAGTGAACTCTGAAGACTACAATAACGATTTTCAATATTTAAAAAGTCATTGAGAAGAAACCTTGGGCACATGCAGAAATAAAACCAGGTAATGCATTAAGAGTTGCCAACACCATTCTCCTCTCCTTCACAAAGCATTTTTTAATTACCTCCCACTTCCTACTTGATACTTTTGTCACTCCAAAACTACACATGGCCTTTAAATAGGGGTCTTTGAGAGACAACTGATACTTTCTGCCAGTGTTTCCTCAGAAAAATTGTCTAGGTTTATCTTTCTTTTTTTTCCTCTTCTCTAGACTCTCCTGCATCGCTCTACACCTCTTTTCCAGTCTATTTGTTAACTTGCTACAATTTTGTCCTTTCAAGTTTCACATCCTCCTAGCTACTGAAATCATAGGAACAAAATTATTAGCATTAAAATTCTCACAATGGGAACCTTATTAAATGGGCTTTACGGTTTGTCTTATCAAGGTATTTACTGTAAAGAAAAGTCTTAAAACCATTTGCACAAAAGAAAGTGCTCTCATCAACTTAGCTAGGAAAGAATAATCAACCTACCTTCACTGCTGCACCTCTGTCCTCAAAGTGAACAAAAGCATAATCCTTCAACTTCTTTACTCTTTCCAGCTTTCCAAATTCAGAAAAAGATTTCTCAAGAATTTCTTCTGTCACAGTAGTGGCCAAGTTTCTTACAAATAGAACTTTTACCTGGTGAAAAAATGAGAACAAAGCTGTAATCTTTAAAGTCAAACCTCAAAGGAAACTACCAACCAGTAAGATATTATTCCATTTTTTGTTGCATTAAGAAATTTGGGTAACTTGACTAATTCTGTATCTGTTTAAAAAAAAAAAAAAAAAGGTGCCTTGTAGTTACCTGTATGAAGTTTCTACAACTTCTCTCCTTCCACAGTTCCCTTCCATAACCAGAAGAATATCCAACTTTGATTTTCTGCTTCTGGGATGCTACAAATCCCAGTAAAATTTTAGTAACAGACCTCAGGGACAGCAAAGAGTTACTCCAAAACACTGGGATAAAGTACACATCATTCCCCATGCTGAACTTCACCTTCGTCTCACTCTGGAAAATAGTTTTACGCAACACCTACCTGGTATTGATTACAGCTAAAGTAGAAAATGCACAGCCTGATGTGTCAATCCAGCAGGATAACCCTGCTCAGTGCTAGTTTAGATGTTAACAGTAACACCATGTCTCCAACATTTTCCAAAGGCAACTCACCCACAGTGCTCAGACCATGCCATTTGCATAGCTCACTGTGACAATGCCCTCTAATTGCTTTTTGTGCCTCAGAACTAGCCTTGCTCAGCTAGAACAAATCTTTGTCACTATGGCATAAAGAAATTCATCTCAAAGTACAAGAGCATCCAGTGAAGTCTTTACTGACCTTTGCCATGACTTCTGGATCAGGTTCCTCTACTGGATCAGCCCATTCCACTGTAACAACATTTCCCCAGACTTTTACTTTCCCACTCATCAGGCGTCGGCGAGCTTGTGCTGCTGACTTGTGATCCTCATATTCCAAGAAGCAGAATCCTCGATTCTTCTTTTTATCATCAGGTTGATGATACAAAATTACATCCACCAAACCCTCTGAAAAACAGATCTTTAGTACTGAGCTTCAAAAGAGAAGAAAAAAATCTACAGTCTACCCTAAAATGCCTTCACTTGTGTTTGGTATTGAATTTGAATTTTACACCTGAAAGGGGGCGGGAGCACAAGAAAAGCACAACAAATAGCAGATATCCATCCAATTTACCCAGAAACAGGTCACCTAGCAAGTGAAATTCTCCAGAACAAACTTACCTCACAATTAGGCTCTGCAAAACATCAACCTCAGCAGCTCACACTGTTTAAGTTTTCTATACTTTTAAAATAATTTTTACATCTTTGAAAGGCAGCCAGCACTAACACATGACCTCTCCCCTGCCTCCCATGAAACCTAGAAGGAACATCTTCCACATCTCTCCAAAAAGAGGAGAGAGAACTAAATGAATATTCACCTTCTGTTTTCACCACTTCCCTGAAGTACTTATAAATAGCAATCCTAAAAAAGAAGCAGGAGGTTAAAGCTCTCCTACAGGAACAAGAGCAAGTGACTCAATCTCTTATCTAAGGCAGAAGCATCCTTTCAATGATGAGCTGATATCTCTTCTTCCTACTTACTGGACATACTGGAAAATGCTGAAAAACTGGGATAAAAATTAGTCTGTCATTAACTACATCTGTAATAATATTTCCTGTAAACCAATGTAGTATTCCCTCCTCCCCTTCAGTGCTCAGGAATGCATTTGCTTCGGGTTCCCCACAAAACTTCTCCATGTTGACAGTAGAGCCTCCTGTAGATCCAGTAACAAATACAGAGCCTTCAACAGAAAGCTAAAACAGGTAACAGAATTGGAACCTTCATTTTTTTCTGAGTTCATGTGCGCTGGTTTTTCTGAGTTCATTTGAGCTGTTTCCATCTCTGATTGTAAAGTTACATCGTCATTTCTTTTTAACAATCATTGAAACAAACACGGGTTCCTTTACACTCCACCTTAAGATATAATACATATATAAAATTTCCAACAAAATCAAACTTGGAATCCAACTTGAAAATGGTTTCAATGATACCTGAACGCATCTGTCAAACAACTAGACCTACAAAACAGAGACTGAAGGGTATTCTGGGACTCATTAGGTCTTACCTGTGACTTTACCAAACTCTTCCAATATGTTTTCCTTAGTTTTGTTCTTTGGAATTGACCCAACAAATAACCTGTTGTTTGCCACGGAGATGCATACTCCAAGGTGCTTTCCAGGACGGATTTCATAGTTGTCACACTGAAAAAACAAAGCCATTGGTTTGCTTTATCTCCAATATTATGCATAAAAATATCCTCAAATCATAAAATCAGGTATTTTCTACATCATCTACTACTTTTATACATAACATATTAAATTGGCATTGCAAGAGAATTCCTGGAACAGCTGTTTTTGTGTCAGCACTCACTTGGAGGAACAGTGTCAAGCTTAGGATTTCCACAAACTTCAGAAGTCCTGTTGGATGAAAAGCTACCAAAAAAAACTGCAGTAAAAGGAATAACATGGGACATATACAAATTACATGGCATAATTTTTTCACCTACTGTTTATCTCAGACTTGAAAGGTCTTTCTAGCAACTGATTATTGCCTCCTCTGTTGTCAGTCAACTGCTGCTGCTACCAGTAAGCAAATACATGGCATTAAATATATTGTGAGGTCTTCCTCTTTCCTTGGACAGCTTTGAACACTGAGGAGGTTTGCCGAGACAATCAACCACTATAAATCACTCTGTGACCTGGCTTCTACCCCACCCTCAGCAGCAGGCATTATTTTGACTTTGTACATTATAGGATTAATAAATTTTACCATCAAGATTTAAAACTTCCATTAAAAAAAATTTAGCCCACTGCTTCATGCCTGTACCCACAGCTGGATTACTGTGAAAACCAAGACTCCCAGTAGGTCTTTAAAGGTACAAGAATTCAGCCTTTAAAAAAAATTCAAGATAGACATAGTCTTTGTTTTAGTCAGGATTTTCAAACATAGCGAAGAGGATGGATGTTTCATCATCAGCCAGCTTCTGAACATCTCAT
Organism: Eopsaltria australis; assembly: GCA_034509425.1. Classification (NCBI taxonomy): domain Eukaryota; kingdom Metazoa; phylum Chordata; class Aves; order Passeriformes; family Petroicidae; genus Eopsaltria; species Eopsaltria australis. Next base: position 640,941 of record JAVTVJ010000469.1, read on the forward strand.
GCAATTCTTCAAAAGCAGCTTTTTAGCCATTCTAACTCTAGCTGAGACATAAGCCCTACAAATGACAGCAGTACTTTCAGGAACCTTCTTCATAGTCTAGAAAAATGTTAAGGTACCACAGACTATCAAACAAGATCACTTCAAGGAAGACAAAAGCATTTCAGAATTTTGCTTCACATACTAAAGTGATTCCTAACAAGGTAAAACTTTTTGTTCTGGTGCTATGAACATATTAACCTGAATCTGCTTTTCACATTGTATCTTATGCAAAGCCATTTTGCTTACAAACAATCCCATTCCCAGAGGTGCCTTGCAAACACAAGGAGAAAGCCCATGTGGTTTTAACTGCTTTTAAGTTTCTCCAGGTTTCAGGTTTCCTTGCCCCCACCAGCTTAACTAAGGTGTTCAGATTTTACCCCTTTTCTTCATCCCTCATTCAGGATCAGCTGAATTCCACTAAGGCAACTGAGATTAGGCATTTCTCCTGTTTTGGTTCAATGTACACCCAGTATTTTACAGCCATATCCAAAATCTTGGGAGATACACCCCAACCTGCCTAATTCTACTTCCTCTCAGGCAGAGGCAAGGCCCCAGTCAGATTGCTGTCTCTCTCTTTAACCCTCTAGGGATTGCTCCGTGTCCTTTCCCAAATTGCCCAGGTGCATGCATGGTGGCTTTCAAGCAGCAAGCAGACTGCATGAATGGAAAGAGCAAAAGGCCACTGGAAACAAGCAAAGGAACTAACTCAGAGACCTCCTCCATGGCAGCAGCAGCTAAACAAAGCACCTCCAATTAGCTCTTTACAGTAGAAGGGGTGGTGAAACTTAACACATTGAAACTTAAAAAATGTATTTTCTAGCTGGAATCAAGCAGGCCCCTAACAATCACCTAAGTACTCTGACAGGCTGCAGTAAGGTACAGCAGATAAGAGTATTATAAGTACCTGTACTTACTAAATGAAATCAGGAGGCAATTTTTAAGAAAGTCGAATTTTGAGTCTGTCAATGGATGCTTTAAAGACTTCATTACTTAAGGAATTACCAACATGCTTGCTGTTTACTTTGTCTTGACCTGTCTGGAAGTAAGTTAACTCACCAGTTTGACTGCTTCTTGTGCTGCATCTTTACTACAAAAGGTAATGAAAGCATAACCTCTGTTTTGACCAGAAAGAGGATCCATCATGAGACGCAGATCCCAAATTGGACCAGCTTTCTCAAAGAGTGGTACCAATTCATCTTCATAAAGGTCTCGGGGAATTTTACCAACAAAAACCTGAAAAGGAAGAGAACACTTGAAACAAAGCTTTTTCCAAAATACAAGCTTCTTTTTAATACTTGAAAATTCCTGGGAAAGGAAGACAGTGCAGACAAATCAGCAGAGCAGAAACATTGCAGTCATCAGGGCAGCCTTCACAGCAGCCAATGTTATTGTATGTCCCAAGTGTTCTAAACCTCCTGCTGTTTGTATGAGGTTTTATACACAGAAAACCTGGGTTTGTTATTTACATTGAAGAGGCTGTGAATTTCCCCTGCTGAAGGGATAAATGGTTCTTACCTGGTTTTAATTTTGGCAGTTAACAACTAAGACCTTACAGACTATCTAGTTGGGTATCATATGTTAAAGCAGGCCAAGCACTTCCTTGCTCTTGAAGTATTTTCAAATCACTCTGTAAATTAATCTTTCTTAGAAAGCTACAGAGATGGAAAAATAATTGAGTAACAATAATTTCCTTTTAATTTATTGATGCACATTTTCCACTTTTAATATATACTGTAGTCTCATCTGCATTTGTTTCAGCTTCCACCAAAGGAATGGTTAATATTTATTTAGGCAAACCTGTGAGTTCTTGTGGTTTTGTTCCTTACAATTAACTTGGGTTATGTTTTGTTAAGTAATTAATATCTTTAACTGAGGTCTCTCTAGAAAGATCCCCCCGGTTGTTTAATCACTGCAGGTCTCCTCTTAATTCTCAAAACCTCTTCCTTGTTAATACAAACAAAACATTCCAAACACCCATTAAGATCAAAATACATTTATTTTAATTTCAAACATTTTTTGTAGGAAAGAAAAGCCATGAGTCAATATTTTCCTTCTCAGAAAAGCCTTGTCATAATTGTATTTCACACTGAAGGGATAGCAGAATTTCAGAACTAAAGACACTCAGCATGCCTATGTAAGCACTGATATAAAAAATCCATGAGGAGAATATGACTAATTTGAAAAACATGGAATAAATTAGAACTTCTAGATGTTTCATGTTATACAAATATTCCTGAAATTCAGTTTCCACAACATTTCTTAAAAGCTTAGCCTCTCTCAGTTCAGTGTGAATGCTGACTGAACATTACTTACTGGGGAGAAAAGAAAGGAACTGATTTATCACACTAAGTGAAAGTTTAATGACAGAGCCAAAAGGTTTTCCCCACCATCTCCCTAGAAAGCTTAAGGTATTACTCTAGACAACTATCTACATTGTCATTGCTTCTAGAACACTTAATTCTAACTCATGATAATTGAGGTTTTTCATTGCTATGGTTTAACCCCAGCTGGTAACCAAGCATCACATGGCTGCTTCTCACGCCCCCTCAACCCTGCAGGATGGGGAGGAGAATCAGAAAAAGAAAAAAGTAGAAGTCATGGATTGAGCACACAGACCTAAGCAGTGTTTGAGAAGCTACACGCATCAGTTATTATCTTTCAGTTCAGGACTCATTCTAATTATTTGCCACCACCACTAAATTAATTTTCCTTCACGGAATCTGAACATTCCCTTTGAAAATCATCTTTACTGTGATGCTTCTTGACATCTTCTTGACAATAAACACAAGAGCTCCAGAATCTCAAAGGATGCAAAACTTACCTATAAACTGAAAGACATTAAGGAGATTGACCATTTTCGCAAATCTAGTCTGGTGGTTTATAGAAAAATCTCCAAAAGATCTCCCGTATCAGACACGCAGCAGCGTGACAGAGTATTCAAAGTGTTGAGTATGTATTACAAAACAACCTGCTAGGGACTAAAACCTTGAAGAATAGCTAAGTGAAGAAATACACAGTTCAAGCATTTTCATAACCAAACCTAAGTTTGCTCATAGCTTGCTAGGAAGATGCACCGGTTCAATCATAACCTTAAATTTCCAAATAATTGTTCCCAGACTAGACTTTGTCCTTTGGAAGGGAAAAAAAATATAAAAGTCTTTGAAACTCTTCCAACTATCTTTTAACTTTAAAATGAACAGCAGATGTAACATGAGGTAAGAAAAGGTAGAGAAATAAAGACAGTGGAAATTTTAAGCAGAATAAAGGTACTGCACAAGCCCCTCAGGATAAGCAGTTATCAGAGTGTGCAGATGCAAAGTGAGGATAATGAGAGAAGGAAACACCCAAATAACTGCTTTTACTCTCATCAATAAACACCCCAAATACCAAGTATCAACATCACGTGACCTCACTATAAGCAAGGAGCAGCAAGTCCTTCAGTAAAAGGAACACTCTATATTATATAACAAATCCTATTGCCATTATTTTCTTTAAAACCTTCTGCACAGCTGTAACTTTGGCTTTATTACAGAATCACGTTCCAAAAAAGTCCAACTGCTCTTAAAGCTCACCCACTTTAAAAAAATACATGGGACTGCTTCACCCACCTAATCCTTTCAACCAAGTGTTCAACTGTGCCAGTCTGTTACTGTTCAACACACGGACCACCAAGAATATAATTTATTAATACTTTGGCTTTATTGCATAATATAGCTTTAGCTCTCAAAATGTTTACCTACATCTTGAGAGCTAAAGCTACAATTTACATGCAATGAATTCCACTTTATTATAAAAATTATAAAAATTCGCTGGTATACAGATATTTACAGTAGAAAGACCTCACCTTAGAGGGAAAGAAGTCTACCTAGCACACATCTTCAGATCAGTAACAGTACTTGGGTATCCTGAAGAACCAAATGTTTGCCATTATTGTAATGAGTGACAGCTCCGCATAAACATATCTGAGCTGACACAAGCTACAAGAGCTTCAGTACTATTAAAATAAGTTTCAGACACAAAGAATGCACTGTCACAATCCAAAGAAATACTTTAAAAGAAAAATTTATCCATAATATTGGAAAAAGGGTGTATACATTACTGTATATCCAGAAGTGTTGGAAAAAATCAGAAGTGGTTCTCAAAAGCTTAAGAAATAAAAAGGAAACAAAAAACACCACCAAAAAACAAAACCCCACCCACCTCATTGTGGCAGAAAGTGCCCACAATGACCTCATCAATTATGTGCAAACATGTTTAAATTGATCACTGTGCCTCAGAACTCAACAGCAGGAGCTCAAATCTACATTTCACAGAGCATACACCAGTTTCAGCAACATGTTGAATATCTCAGCCTGTCAAACCAAACAGCCTGTCTAAGTCAGTAATCAGCCCTTAAATCCCACAAAATGCCAGCAATAAGTTCATCTGGTAGAGGTATCATTTCTAGAACTAGCTGGCTGGGGTTTGCTATAGCTTCTAATGCTGATTTCAAAGCAGAAGTATTTCTATTACAGGAGTTTCCACAAGTTACTTTCTCTAGCTTCAGGAAACTTACAATAAAAACATATTCCTCATAGCATGAAAAGTGCAGCTAAACTTGTGGCTTTCCTGTGAACTCCTAAAGAGCCAAACCATCACTGGACAATATACTTAAGAGCAGTAGTCAAGGACTTCCAGATCAGCCTGTCCACTTCAGGGCTGACCAAAAGCTAAATCATGTTATTAAAGGCACTATCCAAATGCTCCTAAACTTTGACAGACCTAGGGCACCCACCTGCTCTCTAAGAAGCCTGTTTAATGTCTGACCACCCTCTCAGTAAAGAGATGATTCTTTATGCCGGTGAGACGTGGTGCAATTAAATAACACTTTTAACATCCCATAATCACTCTGGAAACACCACTAAGTTGGTAAACAACCTCTAAGTCACCTTTCTAAATGCAGAAATGAAAAAAAAAACAAAACAAAATCCTGGAGCGACATGGCCTCTTTTCAGTAGTAGTTGTGCTAGTTTTATTATCAGTCCATGCAGTCATCAAGGATTTTTTCACACAGATTGAAACAAAATTAAATAAACAAATCCTTAATTATTACTAATCTCAGCTGTCCTCTTCAAAACATTCATATGAGTAACTTCAGACAACTTTCAAGTCTTTTTCATTTTTAGCACATTGTATGAAACCAAGCTAGTGTTGCTTAAATTCCACTTCTTGTAAACAGAGTCAAATATCTCGAAGTCACATGGTTACCTACTCATGCATCCATGCTCACTTTTCAAGCAATGGACTATAAAGTTTAGGGTGAACCATGAAGTCTGACTATTTAATTTTAAGAAACTTTGCATAGCCTCTCTTAGTATATTCCACCTCTGTTTTCTCCACTTTTACCTATCTTCCTGTCTTTTGCAGAATACTGAGGAGTAAGAAAGACTGATTAAGACACACATAGAAGAATATTTTCCTCTACAATGCATTAAACATGTCATATAGTTTATTTTCAAGTATTTCCTATTTATGAGTTTCCATAAGCACACAAAGCAATTATCAGATTAGTCTGTATATACCAACCTCTGTTCCAATGCCAGGCTGAACACCAGAATATACAGTATCTGGAGGAGGACCCCCATATTTCCTCTGTCCTGTAGTTACATCCAAAGTGTAACCAGTCCGCTCTAGCAAAGCCTGAAAATAAAAAAAAAACTCAGACTATTTACAGGGGAGAGGGCAGTGGGTTAAAATACACAAAACAAAGAAAGTATTCCAAGATAAGCATTTCTTTAGCTGCTCCCTACCACCCTTGGTAAGGTATATACGAAGAGATAGAACCTACAAAAAAAACCCTGCTGTTTCATGGGTTTGAAAAGCAATCATAAACAGCAGCAATTGTTTTATATTACAAGGTCACTGAAAATAACTTGTTTGTCTTTTCCCTTATTTTCCATTTCGTATGTAGCACCCCAAAAGGTCCAGAACACCGAACAACTGAGACAATTCTTAAACAGATACCAATGTTTTTATAGAGCTTAAATTTTGGCAACTCTGTGATCAGAAAGAGCTGCATTTCCAACAACCCTTCTCCTCAGAATCTCTATCATGCATACACTTCTTTAAAGCCAAGTGTGAACATACTTATCCAGGTGGTATTGATGCTTTTTAAGTTCATATCCAACCTATGTACAAGTAATATAACAGCTAGTACAGAATAATCAGTATCTCAAAGTGTTACCTTAATCTTTGCTTCATCTGGTCCCTTCGTTGATTCCTGTACTTTGCTGCCTTGTTTCTCTCTTTGCCTGTAGGTCTTCATAACTCCACATAAAAATGCACTTTTGTTCTGTAGATACAATTTACAAAATAATTCAATTGTGTGTATGACAAGCCCTAGGAATCCACTGAATCTTACACTCCATACCATGAAGTCATTACTTCAAGTCAATGCAATAAATGAAATGTCAAAAGAATCCTTCAGGAAAATACAGTAATTAATTGAACAAACTTGTCAGATTGAAAAAGTCATCAGATTCCAAACAGCATTTTAACCTATTTTCTCAATTGCACGCATATTTTTATTATCTGGGAGCTTTTGCTTTGTGCACAAATACCCACACATGTAAGGCACTTTTTAACAGACTTGTTATTTGGGTTTGAAATATAAGAATACAACATCAATGAATTTCTAAGTTACAACTCTCCTGCCAGTAGTTCCAGAACACTATTTATACTTATGTGCTCACACTCCTGGAGCTCTCACCTTACCTGTACATGCGACAGGTCACTTTCTTTAAATTGCTGTAATACAGAGAGGGCTCCTTCTTCATTAAATTCCCTAAGAGCATCAATTGCTCTTTCATCAAGATCGACATAAGCTACCAACCCTAGAAGTCAAACATAAAGAAGTTACAGATTTCTATTGAATTTCATACAAACTAAGAACTATGCAGTTTGCTTTTAAAGTCAAAAAGTTACATTCCATAGCAACAGAATTATACATTTAATTATATATTCCTACACAAGTATATGAAAGAATATGAGTACAATGAAAAAGTTAAATTAAAATGTATATACCTAAACACTAACTGACGTGCAAGATTATACCCCATGTGTAACAGTTTTCTAGCATTCAGGAATGCAATCTGCTGCATAAAAGCAGTATTTCATACCAGGGTCTGAAACAATGAACTCTGGCTCACTTTTAATAATTTGAATTTTGTTCGTTTATCCCTCATTTGAAGTTCCACACTTCCTTCTCTTGAGTTGAGCTGTTCTATAGTAAACTGACAGGTGAACATTACAAGTGTCCTATTGTATGGGAAAAAGGAGCTACCCAACTGATGATCAAATACCTAGGAAGCTCTACCCCACAAAATATTAGGAAGCAAAAATTATTTGTTCACTCCTTCCTCCAGCTTCAAAAAAGCAGGAGTCAGTGGACTTCATGTGTACCTTAAACAATGTCTGGGTTTTTTTTAAACTCATTTTGTTGCTCTATGCAGTTCCAAGAGCCAGAATTCAAAAAGGTGTTATTTTGGGTCCTGCTATGTACCCGAAAAAGCTAATGTTAATTTTACAGGTACGGACTCCCCCAAGAAACATTGGACCAGTTCTGAAGCATTTTCTTTTTTTTTTTTTCCTTTTGTAATGCACTTGCATCAGTTGTGGAGTGAGACATATAGACTGAGATTTACACTTTTAAAACCATACTTCCAAATTTAGGACAAATACCAAAAACTCCACACACTTTGCAACAGCTTGATCTCCAAAATACACAGATTATTTTACTGCTACTTGATTTGGAAAATGCACAGTAGTGCCAAGCCCAAGGACTACATTTCAGAAGTGATCCTGCATATTGGAAGGCACCTGTATCTTTCATAGAAGACTTCAGCAGATAAAAAAAATCGCTAAATTCAACCCCAAATTTGGCTCAAGTGTCAAAAGTAGTTTGCTTCACTGACAAACCCCTTCACAATGCAAACACCTTCAGTGGTATTAATGAAGTGTGAATAAATGTTTTCAGGTTACTCATGCAGTGGAATTATACCTGGTAGTCAGGTTCTGGGCTGAGAAGCTTTTAAACTCCTTAAGAACTCCTCACAACACAACCTAACTGCAACACGTTAGAACCCCACAAATTCCTCTGCCCAGGTATTTATTTACACCTTCTCTCAGACCATCAAGTGCACGTCATCATGACCCACAGTTGGAAAGTGCATCTCTAAAGCCAATAAAAGCTGGTAAAGGCTTGAAGAAAGCTCACTGTGAATGACTTCCAAAAGACATCACGCACATGAGCCAGTTTCACACTGAGGATTGATAAGGTATTGGTTTTGAACTGCCTTCACTTGATCAGTGTAATTTTAACTCTTTTCAACAAAAACTGTCATCTTGCCACCCAGGCATTCAAGATAAGCACATAGAGCAGTTCTACTGCTTCTTGTAAATCTGTTAACGGAACACACTCTAAAAAGGAAAAGAAAGCCTCTGTCTATAAGATAAAATAGGGTGATTATAAAAACAAAATAGGAAAACCTCTGTATATGAAGAAACCTCTTTAGAAGTTGCAGAGACCACTTGCTACCAGCAAGGTATTACTCGAGTTGCTAGATAGCTTAGTCCTCAACTTTGTTAGTGTCAGGCTGAACATTTCAGTGTAAATAACCCACATGGATTAAACTGTCTACTCAGAACTAGAGAGAATAAAAAAATCCACAGGCAGACTCAATTCAAATGTAGTCCCAGGCAAGACAAGCTAGTTGCTTCCCTCACTAAGTCACCTATCCAGTCTTTGAGTGTTTTAGAATCACTGTGACAGTGACAGTAGAAACGTAAAAGCAAAATGATGGTTCGGATTGAAGAAAAAAAAATGTACAGTTTAGTATGCGGAAACACACATCTTCATTTGATGTCTAAGAAACTAATGCTCTGTGCCCTAAAGCAACTAAGATATCACATACAACTCCAAGGATGTGTCAAGTAATTAGTCAATGTCAAACCCAATTTGCCTTTAGGGAAATCAAAGTAGCAAAACATTCAGAGCTACACAGTTCAAAAACAACGAATTTTTAAATCTTAATCTATAAAAATTTGAAAATGGTATGCCCTCACTTTCATAACCAATCAGAAACAAGAAATGCATATTATACCTGTCTGAAATATTTCATCAAGTCTCTCTGCCACCTTCTGTGGGAGGCCTGCCTCTATCAGTGTCTTGTAGTGTTCTGTGTGAGTTACACTGGAAGTATCCATTGGTTCTTCCTCTTCTTTTAACTGTACCGCATTACCATTCACCTGATTAGCCATTTTATTATGCTGCTGGAAAAAATTCAGGAGCTATATTACAATAAGCCAGAAATAACTAGTTTGTAGGACAATGCATGATTTATCTAAACTAATTTGTATACATGCTGCAAAATCACCTGTATCAAGTTTTATTTAATACTTTTTGGATGCAGCTGATCTAAGTTTCAAAAGAAAGTACAACCCTTAATATTGTGGAAAATGTACATGGAAGAATTTACATAACTTTTAAAAAACGTACTTCATGTACATAACAATGTCTAAACTTCATCTACTGATTGTCATTAACTGGTTACCATAGCAGCTAGAATGTATGGGGACACGGCAGTAACATCCTTCAGCAAAGACTCAGAAGATCTAGTGCTATTTCCATTTCCCATTCTGCTACTTTTAAAACAATCGTTCAAAATGTAGTGAACACATAACCCTGCAGAGTAGCTTAAGGTATAAAAATGTTAATTCTTGTTAATACTTATTTCCACTTGCTTGGCTTGTTGCCATGTCTTCCTTCAAACCCAACATGCTGCACAAGACTAGCCACACGCTTTCTCACGACGCTGTCAGAACTCGAGGACAGAAAGAGAAAAATTGCACTTGATGCACATTGTCATTTGAAGCTGCAACGCAACAGTTTCCATGCTTTCAGTTTCCCTCAAATAGGAGCTGCACAAATCACAGCTACTATTTCAATAATATATACCTTACTGGTTTAAAAGGAAGGCATGACTGCAGCATCTTCAGTTCTTTATATTGATAAAAGTACTTGCTTTCAGAATTAACAAACTAATTCCAAATATGTGCACTGAAAAATGCACAACTATCTTCTCAGACAATTCCAGTGGGCTTTGCCCAATTCATTAAAGACTGCTCCAATTTCCCAATTAGCCAGCCAGCTGATATTCAGTGCTTTCAAATAAAAAGGCTGACAAGAGACAATTCAACTACCTGGCAGAGAACATAAGGATGATCAGCTGTTAGGTTCAGAAATGAAACAAGCCTCAGGCTTTAAATGATAGGGCAGAAGTTGATGAGCAGCAGTGAAATGATAACCAGGTAGACAATGCAGCATGGTTGGAGCAATGCAATTAAGTACTGGAATACAGGGACGAGAATGATTCGAGTACAGGTTTTTAAAAAATGCTGAAGCCTCAAGCTATTTACTATGCTGCAAAACAAGTCTCCAAGCATAAGCACACCTCTAACAGTCCCCTGTACACCCAACCCTTCCAGACTAAAGCTTGTGAACTGGATGGAAGATATCCTATGAAGATTTGCAAGCTAGAGCAAGGAAAAAAGAAAACCCAATCTTTTCTCTTCAGACAGTAATGATTTTACTAAAGCTGTCTTATCTTGAGGGGCAATTTTAGAGACATGTAAAGCAGCCTCACACTGTTTCTGTCAGATGCCACTTCTTAAAGCCATTAGTGTGGAAAAGAAAGGAAGTCTTCCATAGCTACATGGCATATATATATACACACACACACACATATTCTGTTACATGAGGAAGAGGAATTACTTTCTAACCAATTCAGTTTACTTAAAAGCAACTATAGCCTAATTACAGAAGAAAAAAAAAAGCTACCTGAAGCTACAATAATGCTTACCTATCCTTACAGGAATTAACTATCAAAACAGTAATGAACATCAATTTTCTGTAGGTTATGAACATCACGGAAGGCAAAACTCAGCTACATGTCTGCTTGCTAGACAGTCTCAGCAAGATCTCAAATTTGAAACAGTGCAGGGAGGGGGTTTAATTACACCAAAAATGCTTTGGGTACAGTATCATTCTCAATCCCTCTTCTCAAAAACTCATAAACTGAGACACACAAAAAAGATATAAAGAGGAGGGTATTTTTGTGTTCATCTGTCTACTGCCTTATAAAATCATTTAATTACATATATACTGTCTTCTCTGCAGACAAAAAAAAAAAAAAAACCAACCCAAACAAACCACAATGAACTGAGAGGCTACAGCAACACATAAATACAGAAAATTTACTTGAAGCCATTACTAGGACATTCTGAACTACAAGGACTTATGGTGACACTCAATGACAGATTTTGTTAACCCAGAGTAACTTCCAAGTGTCACATACCCAAAAGTTCAACACTTTTTTCAGTGTTGCCTATAACTGAACAACAGTTGACAAAGTATGCTGTGGCCAGGCAGAAACACCTCCTCTGGAGTACAGTGACTCAAACTTCTGACAGGCAAAATTCACAGCCTGAAAAGGTATCAGCCTTCACCACAAGCATACACCAGGTGTGGGGAGCAATATCTAACCCCTAAGAATCAGATTACTACGCAGCATCACAGCTCAAAGGCTTCTTAAAGTAAGCTTTTAGGCAATTTAAATTAACACTCAGCTTTGTAATTCAATAGTTGTATTGTTTATTTTTGCTTAAGAATTAGTATCTTCATAAAGAACTAAATTCAAATGCAATGCATGCTCAGTTTGGGTGCTCAAATTTTAGCTACTTCCTGTCACATAAACTTAATTTAAAAGGTTTTTCTAAAGAAATATACTGTAGAAAATTCTGAAGTGACACAGCTGCCAAAACATTCAGGTTCCAAGAGCATCCAGAAGACATATATTTCTTTTCACAGTTATAGGAACAGACCCCCTAATGGCTTTGCAAGCTTGGCCTGAAATCTGAGATTAAATAGACTTTTCCTCCTCAACCATTGCCAACAAGCAAAATTGCATCTCTTATTATACTGAATTTTCACTCCGAGTTCAGCAGAGACATGTGGGTGAAAGTCATAGCTGGAAAAGACTGTTTAGCTCTCCCTCTAGGTAACATCAGTTAGTTGTAGCTAACAAGAAAAATATTTTTAACTGAATTTTATCTAGTAAGTAAAACATACAATGATTACTTAATATTTTTATTCTGCTTTAGAAAATACTAAAAGCATGTTAAAGAGGAGTGCTATCTCTGTTTGCATGTGCAGTGTGTCCATGTGACTCAGCCTATGACAGACCAGGCCATGCAGAGGAGCACCCGCATCCACTCAGTTTTTCATCTGCATTAAGTAAGATGTTAAATATCCAGAAAAGAGGGGGACTGGTTGAATTGGCAAGACTTCAAGGGTGGATTATAAGTAAAGAATTATGCATAAAAGTACATGTAGGATATGTATTTGTTTTTAAAACATGTAGAAATGGATTAATTTAGAACAGTGTATACAAAACCATGCTTACCAAATGAGCAGAAGTAATAAAAAGACACTGGGGACATTCTACATAGGCAAGGAGAATTCTCATCGGTGCCCAAGATGTTAGCCAGCCTCACCACCTCCTAACTGTGCATATGGGGAAGGGTCTTTGTTTTAAGTTTCACACTGTTGTTGCAAACAATGCTTTTCTGAAGACCATAAATACTTCATGGTACAAAACATGTTTTCAGCTGTTCTCTATCTTTCATCCAAAATTCCTGCATCTTGAGAATAATTTAAAAAGTTACTAGCCCCCTTTTTTAAGCTCTCATATGACAAGCAGGAAGTTAAAACTACAGGTGCCTCCAGTGTTTCATAATTCAAATGGCTCAATTAGTTATTTTTCTGGAAAACAAAAAAATTAACAGAGATGTGATCCTGACAGTGTATGGCATCTTGGAAAGAGATACCTTGTGTATCACAGCGTCAATCTGACAATCACTGGTTAAACAGCCATGATGTTACTATTCCCTTTATCTTATACCATGCCTCTAACAGAGGTTGCCACCTACAGACTATCTAAGTATAACTCCATCCAATTAATTATAAATTCAGTCTAGTTAACTCAAAACATGCTTAGGAACAGCTTAATTGAGAAGGAAGAGAAAATTTCTGGCAAAAGGATAATATCTAAAATGACCATAACCAACTTCACAGTGATTATACACTAGTATTGTTTTTGCTCCTGAAAGCTTAAGTTTCATGCAGGAATGGAACTTCAGCTCAGATGCATGGGAAGCCAACTAACACATACATAAAAACTCTGCACCAAAGTCATTCCACTTGCTGATGTTGCTACCACTTGTAACTAATATATTATCTGTGTCAAGCAGTTAAGTTAAACCATGCTCAAAATAACACCGAAGGAAGTTCGGGGGACATTTGGTTGTTTTTGTTGTTTTAACTGACCACAGGAAAACAAGTGCAGTCCCTATAGTTATGCCTCACACTTCAAGAAGGTTCTTGCAAAGCAAGGAAGATAAACATAGAAGTGGGGGGAAAATAAGAATTCACATTTAAAGACTGAACTGGGGTTTTATTAAAACCTCACTTGCTCAGAAACATTTCTGTACATGAAGGCACGTACAAAAGGGTGCACCCTTTATTCTGCACATGAAGGCATTACAGCCATTTCTTTTGCACCTTAGCTTACTCAATCACAGAAAGTATATTTTTAATAGCTCAATTATGATATGCTAAGTATTTCTTAGAATGAATTACAAGAAACCTTATTTTGAAGTCATCACAGCTTAAAGGCCTTCACACAGTAGCCAGGATCTCACTACCTGTAAGCCAAACAAATGCAGCTGGCACTTTCACCTCTGCAGCTCAGCCTTGCTCACTCCACAGCCCCACAGAAAGAAAACTCTGAGAACCTCCAGTATGATGCTAAGCAAGAGACCAGCACAACCCACAGAGCAACAAACTCTGCTTCAGTACCCACACAACTCTGACTGGGAGATGACTTCAGCACAGCAGGTTAGTAACGTGCCCATCAGTGCCATTAAAAAATACTGATTGCACCAATAGCTCCTGTGTTTTGCTAACCTCAACCAAAAAGTCTGCCCATGCTCATTTCTCACCAGAGCTGGCTATTCATAGCTCATCCGGATGTCTGGGTTGTACTAAACAACACTCCTGGCACTCCAGTTCCAAGCAACGCTTCAACAAAAATGAGCTTTACTCTCACGATTTTATCCTCAAAGAATTTTTTCAGATGTCTGTCTAACAAAGCAGGGAGTACTGGGATTTTTGAATAAACTAGGAACTTGAGTGTCAGCAGGAGATTCGTGTATTATTTCAACAGTGTTCACCTAGACAGAAAAACTGTGAGGTAAGAACATGTAATGCTTGTGGGAAATACAATTTCAAGGATGCAAAATTATCAAGCAGGCACTGCTCGTACGCAAACACTACATTCTGCATAGGTTACAAAAACCTTACACTGCGAGATGCAGAATTCCGGTTAGATTACTTTTACAAGTAAAAAAAACCAAACCAAAACAAAAAACTGTGTAAAAGTGTAGTCTCAAAGGAAAAAAAAAAAAAACCCAAGCAATCAAAAAACCAAAGCACCAGCTCCACGAGCATTAATGTCCTTTGCATCACGGAGCGCCGGTGGGATCCTTCAGAGCCATATACATAAGAAAGGGAACCCAACACACTGTTTCAAAAAGAGTAGTCTAGTAAAGCTTATGTACTTAAGTAGCATGTTCAAATACTGACAGGCAACAAGGCTGCTCAGACCGAGGAAATAAACTCTTATTTTTAAAGTATTTCAATAACGATGCATTTAAGCAAAACTTTTCAAGATTTAGTAAAGGTTTTCGACAAAAGTTAATTTAAGAGAAACAACGCCTTAACAACAAAACTCTGGATAATTTCTCCTTTAAGTACTCGACAAGCGTTATTCCGCCAATGGAAGTAGGAAGAGCAGAGCCGAGCGCTGCGGGTGGGTGCAGCTGTCCCTCCCGGCTCTACCACATCATGCGCTACCTAAGATCTAAGGGCGCGCTGCGACAGCGACGCATTTGCTGCTGAGAGTGTTCTGCTGTGTCCGCGGGCAGAGCGGACCGGGCACGACCGCAACCGCCGGGGTTGGTGCGGCTTTAAGAGCCCGGAGGAACCGAGCAGGGACCCGACCCTACCCACAGCCCCGGGAGAGGCGCGTCCCGGCCGCCCGTCACATGCAACCCTGATCCGCACGGCTGGGCGGAGCGGGCCGCCCCCCCACCCCCACCCGCCGGGCCCGCCCCCGGCCCCTCCCCGGCGCCGCTCCCGCGCCCTCGCCCGCCCGCCGAGCCCGCGGAGCAGCCCCGCGATGGCCCCCGCCCCCCCTCCGCTCCGCCGCGCCAGCGCCCTGGGCCTGTCCCCGCCCGCGCCGGGCCTGCCCGCAGCCCGCGCTGCCCGTCCCCTCGCGGGGCCCACGCAGAAGGGCTCGGCGCGGCCGCGAAGCGCCCCTGCCCCGCGAGGCGGCCCCGGCACTCACCGGAGCGGGGCCGGCGCGGCGCAGCTCGGGCCCAAGCAGCGACGGCAAATGGCGCGCGCTCCTCCTTCTCCTCATGGACGGCGGCGCGACCCCGGCAGCACGCGGGGTTTCCCGGAACTGTTTCCAGGGACCGCTGCTTCGCCCACTCAGGAGCCCGCACTGCGGACGGGCAGCCGGCGGAGCCAATGAGGCGCGAGGGGCGGGACGCGCCTTTCTCGGCGGCGGCCAATGAGAATGGGGCGCTGTGACCAATCGCGGGGCGCCTTCCACCCGGCGCGCCGGCAGGGCCGGGCTGGGGGCATTTAAAGGGGCAGCGCCTCCCGCGGCCCGAACAAAGGGAGCGCCGGGGCCGCTCCGCCCCGAGCCGAGCCGAGCCGAGCCGAGCCGCCCCGAGCCGAGCCGAGCCGCCCCGAGCCGAGCCGAGCCGAGCCGAGCCGCGCGCCCGAGGCGGAGCCTCTGTGAGGGGGCGCAGCCGGGCCCGGAGCTGCCCTGAGGCCGGACCTGTCCCGGACCGCGGGCAGCCCTGTCTGCCCCAAGCCGTGCCTCGTGTGAGCCCCAGGCCCGAGGCGAGCAGAGGAAGCTGTGCGGCTGCAGGAGCTGCGGGTCAGGCTCATCTCAGGACGCTGGCGTGCGGGGCCCTGCGGCTGCTAATCTGTAATTAATCTGTGATTAAGTCTTACTTGCCTGCTCACCAGATTTTCTTGATCAGGGTCTTGATGAGCGCAGACTTGACACAATAAATAGATAAATCAGGGAGAAATCAGCCTGTTGGCACCGCTGGCGTTGTTCTGGCTTCACGTGCTTGTCGTGCTGTTGCATAACGTGGAAGTCAATGTGCGCTGGGTTGGGTCAGGGTGAGTCCCAGCGTGCTGTGTCAAACTAAAGCCAGAGAACCTGCGTGTGTTCATGTGTGGTCATGTGAACTGTGCATCTGGAACCTGGTAAACAAAAGTAGCAGTTCACATACTCATAGAGAAGGTTCTTCCAGCACCTTCACCCCAAAATTACTCTCCTGAAGATGGCATGTACCTGTGTGGTGGGTCATGTTTGTGTGATATCCCACCACTGGTATTGTGGGACATGGGAAAAAGTGGTATGTGATGTCCAATGTTTCCAAACCAGAAGTTGGAGGCAAGCTTGTGCACATACTGGAGGTGTTCAGTCTGCCTTGCTGAACCTGTCTGGTGGTAGACACGCTGCTTCTCTTGTAGAATTGGCACTGCCTCAGTGACTTCCCTCTTGAGATTTGGCAGTAGAGCCAGCTCTCCAATGCTGGATGTAGGGTCTGCTGTGGTGTAGAGGTGGAAGGAGGGGTAATCATTCATTTCCTTGTCCATCCCAGTTCACTGCAGCAGTTTTTCTGGGAGTTAATGATGGGTTAAAGAAGTTCTCGCAATACAATCTCGAGAGGAATTGAGGAAGCTGAGCGTCTTTAGTGGTGCTTAATAAGTGTCCCGCAAAGCTCTTTTTTTATAATATAGTATCCAGGACTGAATTATGAAGCAAAATGATGTATGTCCTGTCAGCTGGCACCTGAACATGATGAGGCTAATGAGCAAAATGTATATTGAGGTATGTACATTTCTGCAGTGTAATAAATTGAGAATAATTTCCAGAATATCTCCAGCAACTACCATCCTGAGTTCTGTATGCTTTGCAGCGCTTTGTTCTTTGGTCTCACATTCCACACTACAGTCTCAGCCCAAAATGATCTGACCTTCAGACATCTCTATAACCAGGAACAAACTGTAGACTGCAAGTAGTTGGGTTAGTGCCAGACAGTAAGCTGTGTCTGAGAGGAGGCCCTAGATGCTCTGAGATGGGAGTAAGTTTAAATTTTTGCTAGATTTCTCAATTTTAATTGTTGCTAGAAAATCCCAGAATGAGACTGGTTACAGCTCTCTGTGATTGGAGCTAAACAGGTACACGCGAGATCTGATTTAGTCCTGGGCCAAGGGAAAACAAAAATCATCTTGGGACCAAGGAGAGGGTTAATCTCAGCTGCTGAGAGCTGGCCCTGACCATGCAGAGGAGAGCCTGTCTCTGGCAAGGAGGCTGCCCTGCTCTGCCCCTTCTGCACGTGGGAGTCCTGCAGAGGGAAACGCTGAGCAAATTCCTGAGGGAACAGAGAGAGGAAGTGAGGGGATCCAGCTTTTCCACAGCTCTATGTATTTACTCTGCAACCTGTTGACATTTTCCTGTGTTCAGTGGCCAGAGGTTGCTGAGGCTCAGTGTGTTCCCATCACTCTCTCACTTCTCTTCCACACTGGACTGAAATTCCTGTGTGTTCCACATGAGTGGCAAGATGACAGAGTTGAATCTTCTGTAATTTGTATGTGAGCTGTTAACTTATATGACATTTCCTGATGCTCTAGACTTCTTATCCTAACCAATTATTAGTGCAGCATATTATGGATAATATGTTACAGATGTGCCTACCTCCAGCAAATGTCTTGTTCTCTGGTGCTCTGTGTGCAGCTCTTATGTATTTGCTGAATCCCAGGTTTCTAGGGAAAGGTCTGTCTTAAGAATCTTCAAGCTTTATTTATCAGTAAGGAACTTTCTGAGCACCCCCAGTGTGTTCCACCGCCTCTACAGCAGGGAAATGCTCAGGAAAATTCCTGCCTGCAGAGGCCATGCTACTGTTATTACCTTGTGCTAATATGTTTATTTTGCCTTGCACACAGCCAGTGTATTTGATTTTTAGGAAATCACACGCATATGTTTTGTCTTTGTCTTGCCTCATTCCCTTTATCTGCTCTGGAGTGGAGAGGTTGAATGTGATAAAAAGGCCCAAAGAGACCAGACTGGGCTACCTGGGTGCCTTGCACTAAAACCAGCTTGCTAAAGACCTTGGATCTCACTTTCCTTTCTTTTCATTTCTTTCCCCACCCCTGAGCCAAGGATTCTTGGCAATTTCTATCACATTTGTTTAGGATGCAGCACAAACTGAGCAACTTGGGAAATAACTTCTGTTGGCTGCAGCAAAAATCACCAGCTCAATTTTAGCTGAAAACGAATTGCACTTTTCCTGCTCCTGCAGTGGCCAAGCAGTGTTGGGCCATGATCTGTAGAAGCACAGTACAGACAGAGGATCTGGTGTTAAGGAAGGATAAGCATCTCATTGAGACATAAAGGCTGCTCCAAGAAGTGAAACTCTTAATGGAGCTGTGCTGTAGGTGGCTATGGAAAGTCAGGGTGTTGTGAACAATCAGTCCAACCCTGAAGAGCTAGCAAATAACCAAGATGCACCAGTTCTGGCAGAGAAGAGAGAAGAATCCCTTCCTTTGTGTACCCCTGTGCCTGTGGGACAAAGCGGGGGACTGGTCATGCCATCAGCCATTCCAAAGTGACTGAGGGAACCCAGAACAATTGGCCCCTCTGTGGCCTTTTATCTGAGTTCAGCACTGTCCTTGCAGCCTTACCAGTTTCAAACATCAGCTTTGGGTTTTGGTTGCTCTGAACCAGAATTGCCTGGAAGCAGATGGCAGTTTGTAGCTTTCCAAAAGACACTAAGCCCTGTCCTCCAGGTCACATGGACTGAGGGGGAGTCCTGGAAAGGTCTCTAGACAACTTTTGCCTTTTAACTCCTCAGCAATCACCTACGTCTGAGGTATAATCTTGTTTTACTCCCCAGCATTCCTGCTCTGGAATCCTGCAGCAAACAGTCTGTAGCTGGCATCTCTCCATCCATGGGCCCTGGAAGTGGTGACTGAACCCAGACAAACTGTTTGCTGCAAGTCATTCAGATGCTCATGTCATTTGTCAGGGGCCCTACACTATTGCAGTGATCTCCAGAATACCCTGCTGGTGAAATGTCCTTCAGACCAAATACGTCTTAAATATTTTTTTTTCTGCCTTGTAGTTAAAACACTTCTGGTAAGAGGTCTGTCTATGACTTGGACATCTTTCCTCTCATGTTTTTAATCATAAGCACTGTGAAAGGAGCTGCAGAAATAAACACATTACAAGCCTGCAAGCTGATGCTATTGACTCCACTTGGGTGAAAGCCTTCAAGCCATGCACAGCAGACCCAGCACACGCACCTGTGCTGGGTAACAGCTGTGTTATGGGAATCAGGAACAAGCGATATCTGTGTCATTTGTTAATTAATTGCAGAAACACACCGTTTGAAGTTCAATAGAATTTTAAAAAATATTTCCGAAGAGATGCACCGATACTGAAACTACACAAAAGATGATTTAACGTCTCCTTTGCCAAAAGGCAGAGGTCCCCCTCCAACATTTACCTTAAGCCACATTTTAGTGATCAGGCACAAATTCATGCTTCTTACTAACCTCAGGGAATAGGAAAAGACATTTCTGGAATTGAGTCTGTGTATAAAAGGTTTTAAAGAACACTAGAATCAGCACAAGAAAAGGGTCAGGGTGCTGTGACCACAGCTGCTGGGAACTTTTATAGGAGCTACAGCAAAGCTCTGTACACAGCCTTGGCAGAACTCACCACACCACCCTCTCACAGATGGAGCACAGCCAGGCAAGGACACTCCATAGCCTCTCTTCCAGGGTGATCACATGGGTGACATCTTCATTGAAGAACAGTTTTTAAGGGCAGCAGAGTGACAGTGGTGTCATTTTACTCTGCAGACAAGATGTACCACTACCTGTGATACTCACCAAGTGAGGGCAGCCCAAAGGCAGCAGCTGGCTGGGGATGTGTCAGGGAACACAGGAGAAACTGGGACACCTTCAGCCAGCCGGTCACACCCTTGCAAACCACTTTCAACATCAAAGGCATCATTTGCCTCCTGCACTTTCAGACAGGGCAGCTCCAGGCACCGACCCACCCAGTTCAATGTCGTTGCCACCCTTCACTGACTGTAAGAGGCAGCCTCTCACCAGCGCTGCAAAGCAAGCCTGTTTGGGCAGATTTACAGACTTGACAGTACAGGTGTAGGACAGACTGTTTTCTTACCTGCCTGTTGTTACATAAAGTCCCCTTCTGGTCAGTGCTTACTGCAGTAAGGCCACACTGTTTCAGGTCACTTACTGTGTATTTGCTGACAAATTTCCCACATTAAAATGTCAAAAGTGATTGAAACTGCATAAAATTAGTCTTAACCCATCGTTCTTCGGAAAGAGATTTAGCTAAGGGGCAGAGAAGTTGAGGTAGTAAAAAAAACCCCGATCTACTGGGCAGTTAAAGTTGTTGTGGAAAAGAACATTCACATTGAAGTCAGGATCTCGGCTGTCTTGCTCCAGGAACTAGGATCACCACAAGTGACACCAGCATAACTTAGAATACTATTTTTCTCTCTCAGTTTTTGGCACTAAACACTAAATGCAACAAGTGAACCTTAACCTTTTTGTCGTCTGCTGGTTCAGAGGAGATAACACCCCCCTAGGCCACAAAGACAGTTTACTTGAAACAAAATTACTTCTCTGTGAATGGATTGCTACGTACCATTTCCCCCAACCCTTTCTGCAGCTTTAAAGTTACTCCGCTAGACACAAATAGTAATTTCTTTCATAAAAAGCTAAAGAAATTAGCTCAGTTCTGTACCGGCCTGCCTACTCAAGAGTGCAGCTTTACTTTGGAAGAAAATGAAATTTAAAACCAGATAGGTTGCTTGTTTTTGTTTTCATTGAACAGTTACTGAGCAAGAAAGTGAGACTGAGTAGTTTATTTGATGTTGTTGCAGACCATAATTGGATGGATTTGGATTACTTTGACCAAAAAGATACAGTCTTCACGCTGTTTTACACCATAATCAGTATTGGCCATGCACATTCAACAATAGCACCATCTTAGTCATCCTTAAGCTGCTTGATCTTATGCTTATGGCGTTCGATTTCTTTCTGCAGACGCTCGATCTCTTTCTGGTGGTGGTGGATCTCTTCCTCGTGGTGTTTCCGTAAGGCAGAGAGCTGCTCCCGCTCCTTTTCCCTGGAAGAGAGGACGGCAGGAAGTGTAGCCTCGCAGCCGAGCGGGGGCAGCGGCGCGGGCGAGGCCGGGTCGGGCCGTGCCCCGGGCCCGTGGGAAGCGGCTCCGCAGGCCCCGGGCCGCGCTCACCTGAAGTACCGCTCCTCCTCGGCCGCCTGCTTCTTCCCGAAGGCGCCGCCGGCCTCGCGGATGGAGCCGCCGCCGCCGCCGCCCTTCCCCGCGCCTTTACCCAGCTCGCCCAGCTGCGGGAGACACGGCGGTGAGCGCGGAACGACAGGCGGAAGAGCACAGGGACGGAGGGACAAAGGGACAGACTGACAGAGGGATAAAGGGACAGACGGACGGGCAAAGGAACGGACGGGCAGAGGGGAGAAGGGACACTCTCGGGACACCCCCAGCCCATCGCGCTCTCTCGCCCACCTGGTCGGCGCCCGATCCCGAGCTCCAGCGCTGCTGCTGCGCCAGCAGAGCCCCGCGCAGGCCGCCCCGCGCCGCCACCGCCGCCACGGCCGCCATAGCCGCCTGCCCTTGGAGCGCCGGACGAGGCGCCACAGGGCGGGCCCGCCCCGCCGCCACTGCGCAGCCGCGGCCCCGCCCACAGCCCGCCGCAGGGCCCTGCCCACAGCCCGCCGCAGGGCCCCGCCCACAGCCCGCCGCAGGCCCCGCCCACAGCCCGCCTCAGGCCCCGCCCACAGCCCGCCTCAGGCCCCGCCCACAGCCCGCCTCAGGGCCCCGCCCACAGCCCGCCTCAGGCCCCGCCCACAGCCCGCCTCAGGGCCCCGCCCACAGCCCGCCTCAGGCCCCGCCCACAGCCCGCCTCAGGGCCCCGCCCACAGCCCGCCTCAGGCCCCGCCCACAACCCGCCGCAGGCCCCGCCCACAACCCGCCGCAGGCCCCGCCCCGCCGGGGGCGGACCGGACTCTGTGACGTCACAAGGAGGGGCCTCGCGGGCCTGACGCGCGCCGTTAATGTCGCCGCGCGCCGCGGGGGGCGGGGGCTGTTGGCGCGGCGCGCGCCGTGGTCACGTGGCGTGACGGCGCGATCACGTGTGGCGGCGATGGCGGCGGCGGGGCCCGGCGCGGGCGCGGCCGAGGACGCGTTCCTGACCTTCTACAACGAGGTACCCCCCGCACCTCCGGGCCCCTACCCGCCCGCCGCTCCGGGACCTGCGGGCCGTGCGGAGCCGGGCTGGGGCGGGCTGCGGCGCCGCCGGAGGGCGGGGCGGGCGGAGCCGCTGTGGGCGCTGGGCAGGGGGGCGGGCGAGCGGCGGGGGCCGGGGGGTCCGTGCTCGGCCCGGCCCTCACACAGCCCTGGGGACGGCTGGGGACGGGGCCGTGCGTTCGGGCCTCGTTCCGCGCGGCCGAGCCCGGGGGAGCTGTGCTCGCGGCCCGGGGGCGCGTGGCCCCGCCGTCCCCCGGCTCGGCCCGGCTGTGGGCACACTGTCACCGGGGAGGGGGCGTGGGGCCTATCCGTGTGCCGGGCCCGTCACTGTGGGCACAGCCCGAAGGTGTCCCCACAAAGGCCCTGCCAGCTCGGTGGATGCATGTTTCTTTAAATAAAGACGAACATTAAATATAAATACGTGGTTCCGTTCCGCTTAATACTGTGAAGGGTGAAGACTAAACTGAGCTAAATCACCTCGGAGTAAAGTGGACTCGTGTATTTGCATCAGGATCACTTTACGTGTTTAAAGGGCTGCACTGCCAACAACGGGTTAAAAGTAATAATGCCATGGTTTCCAAGGAATCGCGGTGACAGTACTGCTAGAGGTGCATGGGGAGGGGGGGAAGGCACAACTGCAGAAGAAACAGCCAGAACTGCTCTGCAGTGTTTTTTATACTGAAAATGTGTCTTTAATAGGAAAGGCTAAAAAATATGCGCTGCTGGTGCCTGAGAAAATAACTACAGGCTTGGGGTGAGCAAGAGGCATTATGAGTTGTAGTGCAGGACAAAGATGACTGATATACTAATAGCATGGAATAGATACAGGGTGTTGTGATGGTCACTTGATACAGTTCTCTCTTGTTCTTCAGGTAAAACAAATTGAAAAACGAGACTCTGTTTTAACATCAAAAAACCAAATTGACCGGCTGACCCGACCTGGATCTTCATATTTCAACCTGAACCCTTTTGAGGTTAGTTTGAACGTTCTACCCTTCTTTCTGAATTGGTGTACGAGCTTTCTGATTTCCTGAGTATTTATTCCAGTAAAAGAAAGAAAAAGGAAAGAAAACAATTCTCTAGGTACAGATCACTGTGTAGAATGTTTGCAGAAGACAGCAGGATGGTCCCTCTTTCTCACTGTTTGATGGCAGCACAAACTGTATATTGTCACATTTCCCTCATACAACAGCACTGGAAGATTTGGCTGGGTACTTTCTGAACAGGAAGGTTGTAGTTGGAGGTGGCAGCTTGGCACGTTCTGTTCACAGCTCTCTTAATTCAGCATTTCTAGTTGTATGTTTTATTTTGGGTGTACATCCCACTGACCTTGTATAGTGGATAGAGTAAGAAAAGGTCTCTCAGTGGTCACCCCAGTGAGTAGTCTCTGAGGAGCCACCAGGTAATGGATAATCCCCTTGCACTTTATAGTGTTTGATTTCAGTTGCAGTCAGTTGTAAACTTTTAACAAGTAGGAAAGCCTGAGGAAGACAGTAAATGAACAATCTGGTGTTCATCTGGAGTTGGCTTTCCTTGGGTGTATTCCTTCCTGGTGTCATCTCTGCTGCCTTTTTCAAGCCTCAGGTGGTTTTTGTAGTCCCAGTTCTGGGCTGGTCAGCCAGATGAGGGCTGCTCACTTGTTGCTTAAATCTTCTGTTCAGTAAATTATTTCACAAAAGAGTTCTTAAACTCTGCCACATCTGTAAAGATCAATAAGCAAGTGGTGTCACTCATGGAAACCAAACAGTAAAACTCTACTGTCTTCTTTCAAAATTTTAAAATTAATACATTCTTATAAAGTAGTGTGTTTCCTGTCCAGCATTCTAAGTTATGAATGACCTGGCATTGTCCGCAAAGCACTGAATGCTTTGTCAGCCTGAGCATTGCTACAGGACTGGTCAAAGGTTCAGACCAATTTGTGGAGCTTAGCTGTCTACACAAGACTTGAAAGGACACTGGCATAGCCAGAGGAATCTGGCCTTGCTGAAAGTAGTGTCCCAAATGTCAAAAAGATTGTGAAATGTTTCTGTTTTACTGGGTGAAAATTCATGTCATTGTGGGGCAAGCTTCCTGGCATGTGTCTGTGTGCCAGTGAACCAAGTGCTACAGAATCATAGAATGTGCTGGGTTAAAAGGCACCCATCAGGATCATGGATCCAACCCCAGGCCCTGCCCAGACCCCCCAACAACCCCAGCCTGGGCATCCCTGGCAGCGCTGTCCAAACGCTCCTGGAGCTCTGGCAGCCTCGGGGCCGTGCCCATTCCCTGGGGAGCCTGGGCAGTGCCCAGCACCCTCTGGGGGAAGAACCTTTTCCTCATATCCAACTTAAACCTCCCCTGGCTTAGTTTCATGCAGTTTCCTCATGTCCTATCACTGGTCACGAGAGCGAAGAGATCAGTACCTGCCCCTGAGCTGCCCCTTGGAAGGATATTTAGGAGTGTAATGAGTTCTCCCCTCAGCCTTCTCTTCTTCAGGCTGAACAATCCAAGTTACTGCAGCCACTCCTCATGAGAGTGTTAGAGCTTGCTTACAGGAACATGGAGGTTTCAAACTTGCTCTGTGTATTGGGTCTGACTGGGGTAAAGCTCACAGCCCTTACACTGCTGTGCTTTGCTTTGGTAGCTGGTGTTGATAACAGAGCAGTGTTTTGGCTACTGCCAAGCTGTGCTGTCCCTCTGACATTCCTTCCCCCACCGAAGGGGATGGGGGTGGGCAAGATCCTGGGAGGGGACACCAGCAGGCCAGCTGAGCCCAGTCAGCCAAAGGGATGTTCCATACCATGTGACATCAGCTCAGATATATAAGGGAAGGAAGAGGAGGCTGTTGGGGACTTGTCCATGTTTGCCTCCTCGAGCAACCATCACGTGTGCTGGAGCCCTGCTTCCCAGAAAGTGTCCGGACATCGCTGCTGATGGGAAGTAGAGATTGATTGTTTTCTCTTCTTCTGCTCTTGCGCGCCAACTTTCAACTTGCTTGTTCTATTTTTTTCCTCCACTGTAATAAAACTGCCTTTACTCACCCTGATAGTCTTTTTCAATATTATCCTCTCCCCTCTCCCAGTGGGAGGGGGAGTGATAGAGTGACTGAGTGGGCACCTGGCCCCTGGCCAGGGTCAACCCACAACAGTCTGCTTTCATGGTCTCTTTTAGGTGCTGCAGATGGATCCTGAAGCCACAGATGAAGAGATAAAGAAAAGATTCCGACAGGTGTTCATTCAGCTTTTACACTCAAAGTCCGTGGAAGGGAAGTAGAAGTGCTGTAGAGATTGTGCAGCTGGGTGTGGGCACAAGAAAAATGGTAGTAAAGCTGTATCTGGATAGAGGGGTGTCTATTTTTGGCAGAAATACATAGAACAATGCTTGTATCAAGAAGAAGAGAGCTGCAGCAGTGTCCCTGGCCCAAGCATGATAGGCTGCTTTGCCTGTGCCGTGTGTGATAGGGCTATTGCAGACTAATATAGCCATATATAATCAGCCTTGTGAGCTCAAAAGGAAGATCAAAAGGTATTTTTCTCAAATATATGGACTTGGATCCAAAAGTATATTTTCTCTGAGGTTTCCTTAAGAATTTCCGTGGTCATTTTTAGTGGCTTGATTACCTGGAAAAGAGGCAGCCCTCCTTACTGGCAGGTCTGCAACACAGGAAGCATCAGCCCAGCTTCCCTCTGCTGACAGACCTGCAGGAAGAGTTTAGAGTTTAATCAGGGCATACAGCAAAGAAACAGTATTTGGAGGGCTGCAGCTTCCACCTGAATTAATGGTGTGAGTGTCTTTAGAAAGGAAGATGCTGGGTGGCAGAGTAGCAGGCTGTAGGCTACTCCTGTATGTGGGAAGTGGGAGGATAATTCTTTAGTCTGTTGCTGACTTCTCACTTCTGCAAGACAATAAAGTGTGATGTTCTCAGCTTTGGGCTGGTAAACACTACAGGGAGGTGTTTTGAATTCAAGGTAATGAAATGAAAAATGTGCATGGAATTGTGCATTGAAGAAATCAAATACATAAGTGCAGAATGTGGAACAGCCATCAAAGGGGGAAAAAGACACTAGCTGAAGTAAATCTATTCAGGACTGAAGGCAAAGCTTCAGAGTTCTGGCAGCTGCAGAGTTCCAGAAGTAGTTACTTTATATACACTTCTGCACTAATGTGCTGCTCTGTACAGCAATGGCAAAAATAAAAGGTCTATATTAAAAAAAAAAAGAAGCCATATGGGAAAAAGTTTGAAATAACTTTCTGAAAGAGGAAAGTGGAGGACATGTGGTTTCCAGCCCAGTTAAAGTTACACCAAAAGTTACATCCCCTCAGGATGGTAGTGATCCATGTCCTGTCTCTGCCAGGTAGACTACAGGCAGGAGTTTTCTTAACTTTCAGGAAAAATGACCACTCTTAAATAGTTTGGTATTTGGACAGCCTTGGGATGGTGGAGAACTTCATGAGAGACTTTGGTTGAAGATGATGTTTTTATGTTTGTTTCTTGTCAAGACCAAGGATATAAATCTTCGATGACCAAGGGGTTCATATCAGCCCAGGCACTGGAGCTGTGGGGTGTTAAATTGTTCTGCATATCACAAGCTGCAGCTTTTCTCAGACAGCCTATTTGTTACAGGGATTGTTTGTTCTATCAGCTTGTACTGGCACATACTTCTGCATGTTGTCAGCTGGTTTGTCCATGTACAAAGGAATGTGATCTCTTTGAAGTATTTCTGTCTGAAACTATTTCCCTTGTCTCAAAAACCTCTGAAATACTATTCATCTTTTACCATGATCGTGATAGCAAGATCCTTTCTCTTGCAGCTGTCAATATTGGTGCACCCAGACAAAAACCAAGATGATGCAGATAGAGCCCAGAAGGCATTTGAAGGTAAAACTCTTTCTCTGGGCTGGTAGCTTTTTGGAGCTGGTTTAAAAATTCATTAGAGTGGAGGGGACAGAAGGGTTGCAGAGGTGCTTTAGCTGGGGCAAGAGCAGCTGTGAGGTGGTGGCATTTCAGCAGGTGACACTAGGTGGCAACAATGGCATTGTCATGTCACAACAGGGACAGACATCTTCACAGGGTTTTGGGATTGTTCAAGAAAAACTGTTTAATCTGTGCATTAGATTTTATTCAAAGACCATAAGGCAGAAGTAGAGTGGTGGTTTTAGGTGTGTGCTTTGCATCACAGTGAGGTGTTGTGCACCTTAAACTCACCTCATACCCATAACTGCAGCTGGTAGGACTGATGCTTTCACCTGCTCCCTCCAGAAGGTATCAGAGAGTTCCTGCCATTACTGTACCCCAAAACTCATTCAACTCATGTTACCACTTTCCTAGATGTAGTTAATTAAAAAAAAAACAAACAAACAAGTAAGATACACTGCCAAACAAGTGACCTCCACAAATTCTAGAAGCCAAATTACTAATGCCAACCAGTAGCAGTCTTGTAATGCCTTGTGAACATGACTACTGGTGCTATTAATATTGTTGCTTTTTGTTAGCTGTAGATAAAGCTTACAAGCTGCTGCTAGATCAGGAGCAAAAGAAGAGAGCCTTGGATGTGATACAGGCAGGAAAAGAATATGTGGAACACACTGTGAGTATTCTATGGGAACTTCTAGAGTTGGGGTGAGTGGTAATCAATCATTCATAATTTGCTTTTTGGTACTCTTGCTTCATGTTTAGGTCATTAGACTGAGCAAACCTCATAGTGGCACTGTGTAGGTGGGCTCCAAGCTCTTCACAGCAGAAACAAGCCTGCTGTGTCCAGGACTGCTGTTGAGCTCAGTGCAATATAATTCAGTGAAATTCAGTACTTGAAATAATCAGGTCAGACCACGTGATCTGACCTAAATATTTTTTTCCAAGTCTGTGAATGAATGATGCAGTTCAGATATGTGTAGGTGGAAGAGAATAGGTGGTGACAGCAGGAGACTGGAAAGTTTGGGGGATACTGACCTATAAGATAAGGAGCTTGGATTGCATTGGCCAAGAAGTTACAGTGATGTGGGTGGATTAAAACACAGAAAGCTTGAGGAAGCAGATGATATGGGAGAGCTCAAATGCTCTTAACACAAGGAACACGTGATGTTCTGGTTGTTGTTAGTCACTTGAATATCATGAAGTGAAATAAACTTCCTGCTGGTTTGGATGGTGTATCTTGAATAAGAATATAACTTTCAAGAAACCAAAAGGGATTATGTTGAAAGAATAGTATCCAACACAGTGTTTTTGATTACTGCAGTTCATGTGATAGTAATCTTGTATGTGTTTGTCTGGGTCTAGGAGGGTTTGGTGTAAAATAAAACATAATTTAAGAACAGAGTTCTTTCTGTGCATTGGAATAGGAATGCAGAACCTCTTGGATGCAATTACATAAGCCCTATAAAATTTTTAAGTCTCTTATTTTTGTTCTTAATCTTTAGGTGAAAGAAAAAAAGAAGCAGCTGAAAAAGGATGGAAAACCTCCCACTGTAGAGGAGGATGATCCTGAAGTTGTAAGTCTTACTATGTTCAGAGAAACTGGGGAGTACAAACTGTGTTTTGATCTTAATTAAGATTCAAAGCCAGTACAGAAGTATTTCTTAGACTTGTTAGTGTTGTAAACCCTTACATTTATAGAAGAACAAATTCTGCTTAGCCACTGTAGAGTTCCATGTGTCAGGTGATACCCGTGTACTTTGGAAAATATTTTCACTGTAGTGTAAAGAGTAAACATATTGTGAGATTGTATAGATCAAAATACCCTGTTCTTTTCTCAAAAAAATCTTCATTGTTTGTGCATCATGCACTCTTTTTTGAATTGAATTTCTTGTTGTCTTCTGACTGCTGGAACTGTGGCATTCCTGCTACTGGCAGAGGCATGTGTAGCACTCCCTGAAGTGTGGCTAAAATGAGCTTGTGACTTTTTAATGAGAGCTGTTCTGTCTTTTTCATTCATGTAGCACTGAGGGACAGATGTGCTGCTCTGCAACAAACCACTTCTATTAAAAAGGGCATGGCATAACTTAATTCTTCTTACTTGGGTTCTAGTCTGGAGAAGCCCAGCAAAATGAGAGGCTGTACCAATGATAGGTGATTGCCAAACATTGACTTCACGGGTCTCATCGCCCTTTTTTTCCTGGAAAGTGATTTCTTCTTTTCAGTATCATCCAGTAACCCCATAACCATCCTATTTTTCAGAAGTCTCTTGCTGTTCTTTGGTGATGAAGATTGGTTTAAGCATACTGATTTCCTACTGGGAAGCCAATGCTAGATTTTTACAACACATCAAGAAGTTCTGCTGGAAAATTACTCTCTAAAACAGTGTCCATTTTGCCTTTTTTTGTCAAATGTAACACTGCAAGACTTAACCCAAGAATAAGAGGGTTTGGATTGAACAGTTCTGTTTAGGCACAGCTTCATGAATACAAATTCAAATGAGACTAATACTAGGTTAATATGTAGTTGTTTCCTGGTGCCAGGGCCAGAATTTAATCAGCAGTGATTTATACCTTTCTGCGTGCTGCTGCTATTGTCAGAGCAGGATAGGGGTTATGTGGGCATACCTGTGCTTTGCTTTCTTCTTAGCTTCTTACATTCATATGTAAAACAGACTTTAACTGTATTGATAGGCATTATTTTAAGTCTGGATTTGTGTTTTACAGTTCAAACAAGCTGTATACAAACAGACAATGAAGCTCTTTGCTGAACTGGAAATTAAAAGGAAAGAAAGAGAAGCAAAAGAAATGCATGAAAGGTATAAGTGACGTTACACTTGTGCAGTTCAGGCTCTTCTTCCCCCTCATGCTTCCGGAGAGAAGATAAGGGATCAGAGAGTCTTAGAATAATCTAAATTGGAATGAACATCTGGAGATCATCTGGTTTGACCACCCGCTGAAGGCAGGGCCTTGAATTAGATTAACAAGAGTCCTGTCAAGCTGATTTCCGGTAATGTGCCACTTCTCTGAGTACCCTGTGGGTTGTAGAGCCCTGTGCTTGAGAAAAGCACACAGGAAATTTGCCCTCCTGTGTTGAAGATGTCAATATATCTGATATGCTTGTATTCTCTTATGTGTACATGTGGAGGCCAGCCGCAGCAGTGAAGTGGTGACACAGTTCTGCATGCTATTAGCTTCCAAAGGATTGATTTTTAATTTTATTTAAGTGCCAGAAATATCCTGTGGCATGTGTGATCCTGAACTGTTCTAGGTGTTTAGATCACATGCTCACTGCAGATACACTTCTTGCAGCAGGGTTCTGTGCTGGTCAGTGGGGTGGGAGTTGGCTGTAGGACATAGCTTTTGATTACAGGTGAAAAGTAGGGGGTTAAAAATTTAATTTTTACTTTGCATGCTGAAGTGGTTATTAACTTCTCAGAACGTGTACCCTCAGCAGTTTTAGAGGCTTACCACTAGAGTGATGTCCAGCTTCTTGGATGAAGAAGTCCAGCTTGTTTTGCTGAGCAAGAGAAACTGACTCACTAATTGTGTGCCTGCTGTCAGCGGGACCAAACCATCTTCTCTGCTCGCTGCTCCTACAGATTTGAAACAAAATTCTATTTGCTGTGCTATCTTAGGTGTGCATATTTATCTCTTCTGTAATCTGCCAAAAAATTAGAAGAGCTTTCCAAGATGTTTTGATAGTATTGCCTTGCTTTTTAAAGTAATTGCTTGTGGGTTCATTACTTCTTTGTGGCTTCCCTTCCAGGAAGCGGCAGAGGGAAGAGGAAATTGAAGCACAAGAGAAAGCTAAACGAGAACGAGAATGGCAGAAGAACTTTGAGGTATTCAGCTGTTTAACTTACAGAACAGGCCTCAGCAATTCTTGTCCATGTTGCAGGGCATGCCCCTAAGAGAGATGAGACCTTTTGTATGCAAGTCTGTACGATAATTTAATAGCTCTGCACTAGCCTGGGTTTTGTTCACGTGTGTGGAGAAGAGCCCATCAATAGGGCTTTGGTATTACCTATACAGACACAGGTCTGATGAATTAAGGTTTGCTAGTTTTCGTCTCTATCAGCAGTTCATTCTTGTCTTTACTTGTAGAATAGAATTGCTGCTTATCCCAAGTCACTGGTGACCACTGAAACTTAATCTGGAAACGGTTTGTGTGGACTGTTGGTGGAATTTTCCAGTCTGGTTGCTCCAGCATCCAGATCCCTGCTAGTGCTGGGCCCTCTCCCAACCTGCCATGGGAAAGGGGAATGGAAGCAGACAGCTGCTATAGCCAGAGCCCATCTGCAGCCCTGGTATTGCAGAGATGGGCCTGGAGTGGATGGATCCCATGCTGTGAGGTGGATCATTCCCAGACTTGTTCTGTCCTGCTGTGAAATCTTCAGTGTGTAGAGATGATAGGTTGGCTTTGCAGGGAGATTTGGGCGTTCAGGGTTTTTTTTTTTTGTTTGTTTGTTTTTGGGGGTTGTTTGGTTTGGTTTGGTTTTTGGGGCTTTTTTTTGTGGGTTTTGTTTCTGTTTTGGTATTTTTTTCTCCTCAGGCAAGGTTTCTGCTGCTCAGCAGGTAGGGCAGGGAGAGAAGTGCACCAGAGGCCTTTTTTTCTCATTGTGTCAATGTGATGAGACTTGGAGCAAGAAGCATGAGAGAAGGCAGCAGTACATTTCCCTTCTCTGTACTCCCTGCCTCCAATCTGCAGCACCAGGAGAGTGAGGAGTCGAGACAGAGAAAAGGACATGGCACATTCTGGGCTTAGGAACATCCATTTGAGAGGTTTCTTGTTTCGTTTGAGGATTCAGTAGAGACTAAGGACTGCCCAACCCAGTCTGGTGGTTTCTGAAACAGGAATCCAGAACAGTGCTTATACTGGTGTGTGTAAGCTCACTTGTAGTTCCAATGCACTGTGTTGCTTTGGCTCTTCCCAGTGTCTTTGTGTCCTGACTGTTAGGGGCTGCATGCTGGATAAGGGGAAGTTGCTTCTCCTGAATTGATCTCCTGAAACTTGTATGTGCTACCTGTGCTCTGGCTCTTGCACTTGGTAACTCTCTACTTCCTCCCTGTTGTTCCCAGGAAAGTCGGGATGGTCGTGTAGACAGCTGGAGAAATTTTCAGGCAAATACAAAGGGGAAGAAAGAAAAGAAAAACAGGACCTTCCTGAGACCTCCCAAAGTAAAAATGGAGCAGCGTGAATGATCCTGGAAGCACTGCCCAAGTGCAGCTCCTCAGGCCCTTCCCTGCTTTTAAGGACTCATTGGCACCTAGAGTAAGATTTGCTTTTTAGTAGACTGTTTGTTTCCAGTATAATTAATTATCAGTCGAAGTATTTTTTGTACTCTGTCTGTTTGAAATAGGGCCAGAGAATGAGCCCAGCCAGGGCCCTGCTACACGTAGAACACTTGGCTTAGGAGAGTCCCCGCCATTCCTGCTGTCCTGTGTGTCTGCTGCCCTGTAACTCGGTGTTTTGTACTTCCCAGAGACTGTGCTGTTTCACCACTTCTGTTTCTAGTTTGAGAGCTGAACACAATATTGGGAATGCATCCAAACCCTTCCAGGCACAATCTTTCTCAGCAAGTTCAGCTTGGGAAAGATCTGGGCTGACTCTGGGAATATGCTTCCAGCACTGTGCAGTGCAGCTGGCCTGCAGTTAAGTCCTGCAGCTGCTCAACTCATTGAGTGGTGCTTGGAAGGAACCTGCCCTCAAGATCTGATTTCCAAATTAAAATCCCAGCTCTCAGGCTTAGACTTCTGTTAATCTCAGACCAGCTGGTCACTTCCTATAAAGGAAAATAACTTCTCTTGATTAATAGTTAAGCTGCAATGGTCTGTATGTAAAATAAATTTTTACCCAAATTACTGGTTTTTTTTTCTTGGAATTATTAAAAAATGCAATAGCAAGGGTATGAATGGAGTGCTGTCACTGAGATGCTGCTGTTCTGCAGTATGAATCTGTGCCCCAAGCTCAGACTGCCTTTCTAGTTCTCCACATCGCTTTTAAGCTGCCCAACCTGTTCCAAGTGCAGTGTCACCAGCCTGACACAGAGGGGGCATTAACTGTCCTCATTCTCTGGCTGTGCTCCTGGCAGAGCCTGGCTGCCTTAATTCACAACCTGGCTGGCAACCTCCTCTGCTGGGCAAGGCCATAGTTAAACTGGTGCAGCTTGGCAGGGAAGTTGGGATGTTTGCTGCAGCTCTGCAGTTGGGTGCCTGGGGAGCTCCAGGGCATGAAGCCAGCCTGTTCCTCCTGCAGCAGTGCTTTGTGCACCTATGGGTTGTGGCTGTCTTGCTTTTGGGCATTGTCTTGGAAGCCTCACACTTCCTTTCCTGCCAAAATAAGAGCCAATTCTTACCAACAAGGAAACCCCAACAACATTTCCTTGTTAAACAACCCATGAATCGTAAAGGGGGCAGACAGAAACACATGTGATTCCTTGTTATGAGTGACTCAGGTGGCTGTTGTGCTCATGACCTGAGCAATGCCAATGCCACAGAATGTTGGGGAAACCCCCATGTGGAACCTGGGCAGAGCTGTGCCAGCAGCAGCAGGAAGGAGTGGGTCCCACAGGTGCCTGGCCACCCTTTCTTCCCAGGCTGAAGGAGCACAAGGACCAAGGGGGGTTTATAGTGCTGCAGGAGGGGTAAAGGAACGAGCTGCCACTGCCTGGAGTGTTTTCTGGCTGATGTTTTCTGATCTGGGGATTCCCACAGCAGAGCAGTGCCCTTCCTGGCACTTTGCCTGATGAATCTCCACCTATGACGGGAGCCTTGGAACAAGAACTCACTGTGCTGCCTCCTGAAACCGGGATCTGGAAGGAAATGAGGAGCCCGGAGGACAGGTCTGGTGAGGGTGCTGGCCCCCCTTGCTGAGCTGGGACCACCTCTGTGCCCCTGGCCCAACCAGGGAGCGGCCCTAAGCTGGAGCTGCTCCAGGGCTGGGCTACCACATCTCTGGCCTGTGAGGCACCAGATGCCACAGGAATGTGACAAGCCCCTCACCATCAGTGGAGCTTCAACTGCTGTGTCCCTTCCACTGCCTGCCTGAGGGAGAGCCACAGGAACTGGTGTCAAGCTCCAGGGTGCAGCCAGGGCACGGCTGAGCCTGTCACAAGTGCCAAGAGGGAAGTGAGTCACTCACCTGGGAGCCAGCACGACGCCCTCTTTCCTGTCGGAGCCTCTTCCCGGGCAGGAGCACGCACACAGCTCGACCCTGCTGATGTCTCCACTTGCAGCAGGGACCTGGTGGGCTGGGGTCTGTGAATTCAGCAGGTGCTCTGTGACCCCAAGGTAAGACACTCCTTTCCCTTCTTGCTCTCCCCAGCCTTCCTCCCCTAGCTCCACAAGCTTCTGTGTATGGGTAACTCAGGACATGGGCTGGCTCAACATCCCTCATGGATCTTTGAGCCATGGCATCTCAGACAGCACCAAGGGCTTCCGAGATGTGGGTGTGGGAGGACACTCCGTGTAGCGCATGCCCAGCAAGCAGGGATGGCGTGATGAGGTGCATGGTGACAGCATGAGTCAGGTGGGTGCTGCTGGGGCCTTTGGGGCTGTGGGGAGGGGGCTGCTCTCACCCAGGTCCTGTTCCACTGAGAGACAGTGACCCTGGCTTCGCTTGGATGCTGTGAAGCAAGGTGAGGAGCCCTGCCTGGACCTTACTCCTGTGAGGAAGAGGAGCAATGCTTGGAGCCTCTCAAGGAGGCCAGGTCCCTCATCCCACTCATGCACAGCCCCTGCACAGGCTGGGCAGGCAGATGGGGCAGAAGGCCAGCAGCTGTGGCAGGAGGTGTCTCGCTGTAGCTGGGAGCAGCAGGAGCAGTGTGGCAGCTCAGGCAGGACATGGCTTTTGCCACCAGCAGAGCTGTGACAGCCTGGGGCTGCAGCACACAAATCCTGACATAGTGGCCCATGGCCTCACCCCTCTGCCCAGTGCAGCAGGGCTGGGCTTGGGAGACAAAACCAGCTGGAGGTTGCCCTGCTCCCTGCTGTCCTCACCCACTACTGGTGAGGCTGTCCAGCTACCAGCAGTGACATTCTCTGCCAGTCTGAGCAATCCCTGTGGCACAGCCAGCAGCAGAAGCCATGCCCTGCCTTGACAGCTGCCAGAGGGTACCCAGGGAATGCAGCTGCCACTGTCCCAGGAATGGCTTCTGGCTGAGGGGTTGGTGTGTTTTCCTGCTGAGTGAGCCCAGCTCTGGGGCACATTCCTGCAGGGTTGGTAACGAGGTGGGAACATGCTGTGCGTGCAGCTCCAAAGGAATTTCTTGCTTTTTCAAAGACCTATCTTGGCACTCAAGAATGTGCCCTGGGGACTGGAACCAGCAGGGATGAAGCTCATCTCCGTGCCAGTGGATGGTGCTGTCACAAGCTCCATGTTGGTATTTCATCTTGTCCTTGTTTGCTGCTTGTGTCACTGACAGGGCAGTCACAGACTCCTCAGCTGAAATGCAAATCCATTTGCACTCCTTGGTGAGCTCTTCTCTGCCAACGCAGTGTAGCTTGCTCTTGGGAAGAAATCTCTGTATATTTGCTAAAAAAACCAAGAGTTTCTGATCCCTCCAAAATTTACATGTGGTTATCCAAAGTGATTATGTCGCTAATGGGCTCCGCCTAAGAAGGAAATGACCCCAAGGACAAGTGCCAGGGGCAGGTGGGGCTTACAGGAGGCACTGGGCATCTGCCATGGCAGCATGTGCTGCCACGAGAATTCTGCTGGGTGCCAGACCCATGGGGAGCAGCCACTGCCCACAAGTCAGCCTGTGTGGGGTTATCCCCAGACAGTGGAATTTGGAACAGCTGCTCTGGGATCCAGCACGTACAACAACCTGAAGGACTCTCAGTGCTCCTTAACAGCATCTATGGGAATCAAGAGTAAAAAAGTTTAATAATTTTTTATTAGGTTGCAAGTTGGCTTGATGAAAGTGAAGGCATATTCAAGATTGGTTTTTTTCTCCACTCAGCCTTGCATGGCTGTCAGAGCTGTCAGCAGGTGTGTGCATTCCCTGAGCAGGAAATACTGTCTAGCACAGAGCGGTCAGACTGGCAGGAGTGCTGAACGAGCCCAGCCTCCACTGGCAAAATACATCTTAATACTGGAGTCAAAGTTACATGCTCAGAAATCAGCAGCAAGGCCAGGGGAGCAGGCACAGAGGGTCCCCAGGCGGGGAGTGAAAGGGAGGAGCTGGCTGTGGGCACTGTATAGGGGCACAGGGACCTGCTGATGCAGAATGGCCATGCTGCAGGGCTGAGCAGAGGAAGGATAAAGACTTCTGAAGGTTCCTCCCCAGCCCAAAAACCCCTGGGCTTTCATTTCCTCTAAGGGCTGGGTTGTGGCAGGACAGTGAGCCAAGATTTGTCAAGTGTTGCTACATCCCCTGCAAGCTCTCCCCTGCCCCTGCCATCACTGGCTGCCCTCCCCAGAGACATGGGCTGGCTGTCAGCCAACCTCCAGAGCATGCTCTTATTTGGTTTTAAGTTTAAAACCCCAGGAGCAGCCTAAAGAACAGAGCTGAGGCTTTGTCTCATCTGTGAAGAGTCAGGTTCCTCCATCCTTACAGAAGCTGATGGGAAGGGGAAAGGAGGGAGGATGTCTGCCGGCAGAGGGAAGGAGGTGGCTGCAGCTTACATCCCAGCACAGCTCTGGAGCACCACTGCAGGAGCCTCAGCTCACCCTGATGTGTCCCGACAGACAGAGCCTGGCTGTCCCTTGCTCAACATGCCAACCCCCCCGTGCAGCCCACCCTGCTGAGGTTCCATCCCACGTGGTGCAGCTCCTACAGGGCTCCCTCACATTGCAGGGATTCCACTCTGCTCAGGGGACTTCCAAATACCCTGGCCACCCTGTGCTGTTGTTGTGGGGGACACAGTGACTCCACAGAGTGACCCCCCAGCAGCTCAGACATGTCCAGCTGTGGTGCCAGTTGAGGTGTCCACGGACTTCTGGTTGTGATGGAGTTCTCCCTGAGCAGGGTTCAGAGCAGCAGGACATGGATATGAGTTTCCTGTCTCTTCCTTTCCTGGAAGTTATTAACTGGAAGCTCTTCTGCCATTCCTCTTTTTGGGAGGAAGATGCTCAAAAAATTGTCTAATCCCAAATCTAACTGGGGACATAGAGTGGATTCCTATTCTGCCTTTAAAGGAATAGGAATTTAGAGGAATTTTGTCCTCTTTCAGGATCATCAGAATCAGAGATACTCTGAGGAAAAAAGCCTTAAGGAATCTCCAGACATGTGCTGTGGCTAATTCTCTTTCCTCCACAGCTTATTTTATTTCTCATTTCCTTTAGCTGATGTCACACATTTCCTCTCCTCTAGTGACTCTGCAGTCATGCTACAGTTGCTCCCATTCTGGTGC
The DNA here is from genome assembly GCA_034509425.1 of Eopsaltria australis. Taxonomy (NCBI): domain Eukaryota; kingdom Metazoa; phylum Chordata; class Aves; order Passeriformes; family Petroicidae; genus Eopsaltria; species Eopsaltria australis. Next base: position 678,797 of record JAVTVJ010000469.1, read on the forward strand.
CCTGTTCTTAAGAGCTGCCAGTGTGGAGACTGTCCAGCCCCAGGGCAAGGAAAATAACATCTGGGAGACAACCAAGCATCCTCAGTGAAACCCCCACCACTTCTAAGGCTGAAGATGGACACATTGTGCTGAATTTTTTCAACTCTGGTAAGCAGAAAATATACTTTATTATTACTATTCTCTTGGAATGTGCTCTTGCTGATGGCAGAGCTTGATGCATCTATAAGCCAGTAAATCCTGACTGGAAGGGCACGGTCCATGGGAGGGTCTGTAGATCAGGAGCAGGATCAGCAGGTGCCCTGGCCATGCTCTGCTGCTCAGCTGGTGACTTCCACCTTCAGCCCTGCATCCAGTGGAGCTGATGGTACAAATCACCTGGGGTTACTGGCTGGGGGACTGTGGACAACACAGTGGCTTGGGCTGGAGGTCTCAGGGGGTTTGGCCAGGCTGCAGCAGCAGAGAACAGGACCCACAGCCACCCGTACCCTGCTCACCTTTCTGGTGGCACAGGCAGCACAGACAGGCTTCAGAGAAAGGGGAACTGCCCCAGCAGGACAGGCTGAGTGAGAGCCCCCACGGAGCCCAGGGCTCAGGGCATTCACAAACGTACGGAGACACGAGCTTGGGTTCCTCAGGATGAAGAAGGAATTGGGCACTGGTTAAATTCCATGGGGAATGGTGCTGTGTTCCCTTCTAGCTGTGCTCAGTAGAACATGTCACTTGGCTCACGAGAAGGAAAGAACACCTCTTTTGTGATTTCCTGGCATTGGCACAGCACAGCCTCCTAATGCAAAGATAGGTGAGCTCTACCAGGTGCTGCTGGGGCCAGGAGATGCCACTGCCATCTCCCACAGACCACCTTTGTCAGAGATTCCAGCAAACTGGGAGCAGCCACAGAGCACGTTCTCACACTCACCTCTCCATTTCAGAGCACAGCCCTGTGGCTCAAGCCCACCTTCTGTGCAGGAGTCTGCCATGGAGAGGACATGCATGTTTGTTCTCCCTTCCATCCCATTTGCTGAATCTGGCAGCTGGTGTGTAGTCTGCAGACAGTAAAGTCCACCAGAGCTCCTGGGCAAAGTTTGGTGGCCACCATGCCATTGTGCAGCACCAGAAATGAAGGTGTGGGTGGACAGTGCTCTGGGGCACCATCTGAAGCGACTTTGTGAACAACAGCTGTGCCCATGTATGGGATGTGAGCACTTCTCATGAATCCTTCTACAGAGATGTTTTTTTCCCCCCTACTCTTGGTATACTCAGTTCTGGTGCCACAGGAATAGACCACCTTTCATTGCAAAGATCCTAGCCCTAGGCACCAGAACTATTTGCTGGTGTTGCAGACAGTCACAGCAGTGTCAGTTTAAGATGCAGGTTTAGGGAAGAAAAAAAAGGAGTTCTCTAATGATCTTAGGTAATTAGGATTTCTTGGGTTTTTATTCCTTATTCTAATGTCAGACCAGTGTATCAAACATAACACTCCCTGTGACAAAGCCAGCACCTGAATGACTCACTGCCCTTTGGAGATCAGAGGGCTCCCAGGGGGCAGAGATCAAGGTGAATGAGGAGAAACACCCGTGTCCCCTGGGGCCAACTCCCTGCACTGCCACACCTGCATGTCCATGGACTGTGGCTGGAAGATTGAGCTTAGGGACACCTGGAACCCAGCACTGCCCAGCATGCAGCTGCCTGGGAAGGTCCAAATCTTGTAATTGTTGTGTCCTTAGGAGACCTGAGAGGGATGAGGAAGGACAGGACCCTCAGAAAGATAACTGTGACTTCCTCTCCTAACGACTGGAGAGCAGTACCGAGGGTTGCAATTCTGTGGAAAAAGGGACAGCAAGCTCCAGCTCCTGCTGACTTCCCCATTTGCAGAGGAAAACTGCAAGCATGCAAATGTGTAAATGAGGAACAACAGCACAAGGGCACCCAGGGACACCCAGCCCACAGAGAATGGGATGGGGTTTCCTGGCACTGCCTGCTGCTGGTGAGGATCCAGGAAGTTTTGAGGCAGGAGGGCTCCTGCTCAGGAGCAGCAAGTGTTTGGGGAAATGCCTGTTTTCCACAGGGCTGGTGGAGCTGAGGCAGGCCCAGTACAATGAGCAGCACTTGGCATTCCCACAATAACTCACTCCAGTTTAGGCTTTGCGACTGGTGGTAAAGTTTACTCACTCTCAAGGAAAACCACTGTGTTCTGTAAACTCCGGTAAAAACTCAGCAGGTTCAGCCCCAGCAAGCAAGCAGCCTTGCTGAGGGCTCTCCCACTGCTCTCCCTGCAGCAGCCTCTTGACTTCCCACGAACGGACAGGGAGAGAAAAACATGCAAACCTGCAGGATCATGTCATGGAGAGGTAAGAACCTGCCCAGTGTTACACAGGCAGTCAGTGCTGGAGTTGGGAACAGGTTGTGTGTCCTCTGAAGGGTAAAAGCAGCAGGTTAAAGTAGACAAGGGATTAGATGGGATTCATGTAGACAAGGGATTAGAGGGGATTAGTGTAGAATTGAGACAGGGATGTACAGTATTGAGGATGCAGAAATTTGATGTAGAGTCACAGAACCACAGACTGGTTTGGGCTCATCTCATTCCACCCCCTGTCACTGGCAAGGACACCTTCCACTATCCCAGGTTGCTCCAAGCCCAATCCAACCTGGCCATGGAGACTTCCAGGGATGGACTGACTGATATGTTCAAACTGTAGGCAAGAGCTGAAGAAATCCCCACTGAGGTGGAGACTGCTAATACCAAACCCTGAAGGTGTCTCTGTAGGGACAGCGTTTGGCAACAGCCTGACGTGGAAGTGCAGAATTGCTGCTGCTGCCTTTTGCTTCTAATGAAGAAATGGGGTAGAGGGGAAGGGAGACAGGTTGATTTGATGACAACTTGAGCTCAAAATGATGATACACAACAGCCAAGATTTTAAGAGAGATAGCCTGAGGTGAGAATTAACAATGTACCACAAAACTTAATTTACATCATTCACTGAGAACAACTGAGATGTCTTGTGGCCTGTGAAGGGGATGTTGGGAGTATGCAGTGCCTGAAGCTGAGGGAACAAACACAGTCTCTACAAGTGTAAAGGAAAATGTCAGAAAACAACAAGTAGATGGTGACTGGAAATGACCCAATGCCCAGCAGGTCTGCTCAGGATACAGAGCTGGGAGGAGTGGTGGTACACCAGCCCTGGGCTGCCATTTATCCAGACCCGGGCAGGCTGGAGAGGAACCTAATTCAGTCATAGTAAAAGATAAGGAGGCTTGAGACAGGGCAGAGTAACAGATTATTTTTATCTAAGAACTCTCATGCAGGAAAGTGTTTTAAGATTAGAGGTGAGTGATCTGAGACCTCACAGCAGCAAACAATGCTAGATGAAGACACAGAGGTTCTTATGTTGTGGAAATGGGATCAAATAGAGGACCAAGGAGACAGGGCAAGTGTCTGGCTGGAACCAAGGCATCAGCAGAATTCCTGTGGTTATAGACAGCTGAAAATAAAAGGTGGGGCTTGGCTTAGCAATGGTGCCAAACCAATCAGCTTGGTCTGTTTTTAGGTAAGAAGAAAAGCTACAGCAGGAAATTGTGCTTCAGACGTGCCCGCTCAACACCAAGATGTCTGGAAAGGGCAAAGGAGGCGCAGAAGGCAGTGCTGATTCCTACATTTCATGCCACATAGACTCCGAGTTTCGCTACAGCCTCTTCACTGTTTTCTACAGTATCATTTTCATTCTGGGCTTTGTTGCCAACTGCTATGTTCTGTGGATTTTCAGCCGTATTTACCCCACCAAGAAGCTCAATGAAATCAAGATATTCATGGTGAACCTGACAGTAGCTGACTTGCTCTTCTTAGTTACGATGCCAATGTGGATTGTTTACTACCACCACCATGGAGACTGGATCATGCCTGAGTTCCTCTGCAATGTGGCTGGCTGTTTATTTTTTGTTAATACCTACTGTTCCGTTGCCTTTCTGATGGTCATCACATACAACCGTTACCAAGCTGTGACAAATCCTATTAAAGCTGCTCAGCTGACCACCCAGAGAAGGGGTATCTACCTATCAGCAGCTATCTGGATCATAATAGTGGGCAGCTCTTTGTATTACCTTTTTGACAGTAATACTAATGTGGAGGAGGTCGACTCCAGGAATTTCACGCGGTGCTTTGAGCGCTATGACTCCTCCAGTGGTGTTTCAGCTGTTCTTGCCATTCATGTCATCATCTGCGTCCTCTTCTATATAATTTTCTTTTAATACTAGGCTGGAACGTTGTCATCATCAGGACCCTGTTCTCCAAGTCAGTGCACCCACGGAAGAGCGCTCACGTCAAGCAGAGGGCCCTGTGGATGGTGTGCACAGTGCTGGCTGTGTTCATCATAAGCTTTGTGCCCCATCACATTGTGAACCTGCCCTGGACTCTGACTGTTCTGGAGCAGTGGAAGAAGGAGAACTGTCAGCTGCGCCAGCAGCTCAACGATGCTCACCAGGTGACTTTGTGCCTCTTGAGTACAAACTGTGTGCTGGACCCGATCATCTACTGCTTCCTCACCAAGAAGTTCCAGAAGCATGTCTCAGAAAACCTGAAAAGCATGAAAGGGAGTCGCAAGTGCTCCAGGCAAACAACAGACACAGTGATTGAGGGCACCATTCACCAAGAGGAGGCCATTAGGATCTCCTAGGGCCACTCCTGTGTTCTGATTGCACATGGAGAGGTGTGAATTGTTCACTCATCTTTTCTCAAGAAGAGGAACCAAAGGGCACAACAAAGGACCAGGATTTTACATTTTCTTTCCCCCATTAGACAGAAGAATGGATGCTCATTTCTTCTATCACATGCAATTGGCAAAACTGGAGCCTGCAGTGATCTGGCAGCAAAGCTCCTGAGTGTTCTCATGGGCACTGAAAACAGTTCAGATGACCTGCTTTAATGTAAGAAGTGTGTCGCTGAGCCTCTGCAGTGGGCAGCTAGAAGCTGAGTGCATCAAAATTGCCCATTGTGTCAATCCAGACAGCACCATGCCTGCTCCTCTGCCTGCCCAGCTCCCACAGTGGATCCAGTATCAGAGCTGTTACAGACTTCTAAAAGACCTGGAAGAACAGATTGAGCTCTGAGTATCATCAGGTGGCTTTTCTAAGCAGCTTACATGGTCCTGTGAAGAGAGTCTAAGCTGATGAAGCTCTTCAGTGGCTGTAAGGGATGTAGTCTATGGAATTCCTCAACTGCTGTAAGAGATCTGCACCTCTGATCCCTTCATCCCTTCTTACCCACCCACACGTTCTCCTGGGATCCAAACTTGATAGATGTCTGGGAGTAGCTATTATGAATCTTTACTTCCAGATGTTGAGGCAGTAAAGTAGGGAAGGAAAGGAATAGAAATTGGCAATGCCTCAGCACACCTCCCCACCTCCCTCCACAAATCAGCATTATGGCCAAAGGGCACTATGGTTTGCCCTGGCTTCCTGTGTGAGAGTGGAACTGGCCAGCCAGAGGCCTCATGCACTCAGTTTGGTAATTTCTAACTGACTGCAAGTGTTTGGGGACACCCAGTCTTGCTCAAGAGGCCCCAGATAACAGAAGGCTACTGTCAGCATGGGCATTATGATAAAAAAAAAAAAAGCTTAAAATGCTTCTGTATCTTTGTACTTATTTATTTAAATTAGGGTTATAGCCATTGCATTATTCCTTCCTTCAGCCTTTCCAGTTCTGCTGCAAAGAAACGAAGCTGACTAGTTCTTGATCTACAGCAAATGAGGTGTTAGGTCAGGACACCTGACAGACAAGTAACACACACACTCCCAACAGCACTGGAGGCCTCTCTCCCAGGGCTGGATGCAGTCCACTGGGGTCCAGGGTAAAGTGGTTTTCCACCCACTTTAAAGTGGGTGCTGAGTTTTTTTACCAGTCATGAGACACTTGGGGTTCCTTTTCTGACCCAAATTGCTCAATCTAGCACAGGAAATTGGGCAGGGAAGGGAACTTACTCATTTTCACAACAGTTGTTGGTTCCCTAAACGACCTAATGTGTTGATGACAGGAAGTGTATTTCTGACCTGTGACACCAATTATTCATGTGCAGGACAGCAACCTTCCCACACCTGCCTGAGAATGGGAGAGATAAGCTTAAGCCTTTCCAAAGACAGGACCAATATTTGTTCTACTTTGCCTGTATCAGGTGGAGATACAGGTCCTTCAGATGTATCCTCTGGAGCTCCTCAGGCAGCTTTTGTCCTTATTGGTGCCAATGAGGAAAAGTACTAAGATGTTTATTTTTCTAGGGCCAGCCGTGCACTCCAGGTCCAGTGCCAGAGGAAAGAGTGTGAATGCATCTCCCTCCTAGTCCCGGGCTCTGCTCCAGAAATGGCCACCCACACAAACACTTGCCAGTACCTCATGCTCCTCAGACATGTTCAAAGATGCACCCTGAATCTGCAGAGCCACAGCACACAGAAAGGGAGCAATTTCTGTAATTTAAAAGCCTAAATCTGGCTTGCTGGAGGAATTTGCCTCTGTTTCTGCCCTGTTCTGTGGGCACATTCTGGATGAGGAGCTCTCACAGCTGGTGGCTGGGGGGACGGGACCTGCTTTCCCCCCTCGGCACCCAGCAATAGTGGGGCTCTCATTTCACAGACCCTAAAGCCCTGAACAGATGGAGTTTGGCAGCTCTTGGAGGAAATAGAAAGAAATTTTACATGGAGAGCTGGTAGATGCATGATCTTCTACTGATTCCTGGGAAGCTTGCAAGAGTTTACAGTTTAGGTCTTTACCATGGGTACATAACAGGCTTTATTCCACAGCAAACACTGTGGGCTCAGGGAACAAACATAAACTTGCATCTGAGGAAAAGGATAAGCAGTGGGAAAAGCCCCAAGGCCACTTCAGATGTTGCAGTAATTAGTCAGTAAAAATGCATTTCTAAAAACCAGGCTAAGCTGCTACTTCTGTTCCTGGAAATACTTTCCTGTTCTTAACTGCAATATTGCATTACTCTGCTTTACCTTGCAATGAAATGGATCCTCAAAATTCTTTTAAATAAAATGTGTTCCCCAAGTGTTTTGCCCTTTAACTTTTCCCACTTTCTCATTTTTCTGTATTTATACTCGAGGGAAAGCCTTGGTACCGCACCAAAACAGCTTCAATGTGTCTTTTTTTTTTTTTTAAACCATCATATGAACTCTTGGGAGGGGGCAAAATTAAAGGCTCATCAAGGTTCTACCTGTTAAAAGAGAAGGGGAAAGAAAAAATTTCAGATAGAAAACAACTTCTGAAAAATCTGCTGGAGCTCTCCAAAACCCAACCAGACAAATCCCTCTGAACTCTCTGACCTGCATATGGGAAATTTATATAAATCAACTGTGTGGCTGTGATGTGACAAACCATTTTAATGCATTGGGTTTGCAGGGCCAGGCTGTGGGAGTGGAGGAGGTGAGGAGTGGGGAGGACTGCAGGGGTTTCTGTGGGATGCTGTCAGAAACTTTCCCGTGTCCAATGAAGCCAAAGCCATCCGGCTCCAGGGCAGATCCCGGCCCATCGGTGACGGTGGCAGCACCTTCGGGATAACGCAATAAAAAGGGAAAAACAGTTATTGCACAGGAGCAATTCGCAGCCAAAGGAAAGAGGAGTGAGAATATGTGAGAAACAGCCCTGCAGAGCCCAGCGTCAGTGGAGGAGGGCAGGAGCTGAGCTTGCCCTGCAGCCCATGCGGGGCAGCTGTGCCACTGCGGCCCGTGGAGGGCAGGGGGTGCAGAGATGCCCCTGCAGCCCCTGGAGGAGCCCAGGCCGGAGCAGGGGATGCCCGAGGAGCTGTGACCCCGTGGGAAGCCAGTGCTGGAGCAGAGTCCTGGGAGGACCAGCGGATCCGTGGAGAGAAAAGCCCAAGGTGGAGCAGGTTTGCTGGCAGGACTTGTGACCCCAGTGGAGCTGCCTGTTCCTGGAAAACTGATCCCGTGGGAAAGACCCCAGGCTGGAGCAGGGAAAATCCTGAGGAGTCCATCCCTTGAGAAGGCAGAGAGCGTGTGATCCCCTATTCCCCGCCCCTGCAATGCCGGGGGAGGCGGGAGACAATTGGGAATACAGCCGAGTCTGACAAGCAGGGAGAGATGGGGGATTAAGATGTGGATTTATTTCTCATTACCCTACTCTAATTCCTCTTGCAATAACCTAAACAGATTCCCTCAGCCGAGTTACGTTTGCCGTACCGGTGCTGAGTGAGAGATCCCTCCTGCCCTGCCGCCGCTCCACCACCCTCCGCTCTGTTTTCTCCCCCCTGCGCAGCTGAGGAGGGCGGCGATGGAGCGGCTTTGGTGGCACCGGCCGGGCTGCCCGGGCTCCCCTCCGTTTAAACACCCGCTGCGCAGCGAGCGGAGGGGCGGCCCGGGAACGCAGCCCCGCCCAGACCGGCAGCGGCGGCTCCCGCACGGCCCCGACCCCTCAACCGCCCCTCAGCCCCGCTCCCGCCCCGGCCCGGGCGGGGCCGTGACGCCACTGCCGGCGCCGCTCTCTGTTCCGGCGGCGGGCGGGGAGCGCGGGCCCCGCTGCCATGTCCGCTGCGGGCCCCGGGCCCGGCTCCGGAGCCGCCTCTCGGTAAGAACCTGCTCGGGCCCTGCGCACGGAGCACCCCCGCAGCCCCCGGCTCTGTTCACCGGCTCGGGCTGCGACCGGCGGGCCGGAGCTGCGAGGCCGCGGGCGGCGAGGCCGAGGCGTGCGCTCAGCGTGCGCTCAGCGTGCGCTCAGCGTGCGCTCCTGCGCCTGCCCCTGCCCCGCCGGAGCGCGGGCCCGAGGGGCCGCGGCAGGGCCGGGGACGCGGGGCTGGGCCCTGTCTCTGGGCCCTGTCTCTGGGCCCTGTCTCTGAGCCCTGTCTCTGAGCCCTGTCTCTGGACCCTGTCTCTGGGCCCTGTCTCGCTGCCCTTGAGCCCGGCGGGGTGTGCCCGGCTGTCCCGGCGCCTTCGGCGCTGCTGGTGCGCGGAAGAGCTGGGAGAAAGGCAGCAGGGTCACTGCCCGGCTCCCTGGGCTCGCCCAGGCGCTGAGGAGCGGCCAGAGGGAACCTGGCCCCGCGACATGCCCAGGGCTCGGTGGGTGTCCACGGGAGGGACCGCGGCTCCCGGCGCCGGGCACGGGCTGTGACGGCTTCCCCAGGGCACAGCTCAGCACACCTGCATCGCTCCTGGGTCGGTTTAGCTGCTTGTGCTGGAGCTTGTGCAGTCTGAGAGGATCTTTGGGCTGGGCTTGGGCCTCACAAGCGAGGTTGGATGCAGATCGGCTCTGCTGGATGTTCCTGGTTCAGGGAATGCTGTGCAGAGTTACTGCAGCTTTATGTACAGCCAGCTCTGGCACAGAATGCCTTGGTTTGGTTGTTGTGGTGTGGCTGAATGTTTCCAGACTAGAGCTAGTCCTTGATGGAACATCAAACAAAGAGCCATGCTGGAGTTTGCTTTCAGAATGGAGATAGCTCTGCTTCTGATACACTTAATCTGTAGTGTAGTAATGTCCAACTGGTAATTAACAGTCAACATACTGATTAAGGTAATGATAATCATAAAAGTCTTACCTGCTACTTATTAGGTTTTCTTCAGTTTTGTCTGTTGTGGATTTTCTTAAACTCTGGAAGCTGAATAAGGCATGTTAAGTTGAGAATCACAATTCATATGCCTCAAGTCAGCGGTTTCCTAATAAGTTACTTTTAGAAATACATGAACATAGCGGCTTTTTCAGCCTGCAAACCTGCAGGCTTGTTGGGCTGAACCTACTGTGTTTGGGGGATTTTCCTTGTCACCTTATGACATCCTTCTTACTTGTGGAGTTCTCCTCTCTACTTTTGCCGCACAAGCAGTGATCTGCTGATACATTCTCCCTGCTCCGTTTGTAACGTTGCTGAGCTTGAAGTCCTGCAGTTTCCAAGCTGCTGCAATTCCTGCAGTGTTTGCCTGCAGTTTTTCTCCCCCTCAACTCTCCCCTCAGCCTCAGCAGCACTTATGGCACCTGGGGAACTGTGTATTTTTGGGTTGTGCAGCAGATTTGATTGAAAAGTTGTTGCTTTTCAAATAATTTAATTGAAAAACTGTCACGGATGTATGCAATAGCTGTAGGAATTCCCAAGTCAATGGTGACTTTGGAAGGATTTGTAACTTCTCAAAACTTTGCCCTGGAAATACCCAGATGATGAATGAGTTTGGAGTTGAGTATGTCAGAGGATGCTACAAATGGGTTTCCGTGTATTGTATGAGTTGGAGCCCCTCTACAGCAGATTAATGTGCCATTTCCTAACTTCTGTGTACCAAAAGGTGGTTATAGATGGCTAAACATAAAACTAGATAAAATATACTGAAATAGTTTAATTGAACTAAAAGTCAGGAAAGTAGTGTGTTCCTGTGTGCAAACCATGCTGTACATAAGGTACTCAATGCATAAAGCAGATAATATGTCATTGGGATGTGAGTAGCTCCATGCCTTTGCTCTCAGTTAGCAGGAGTAGGGTTATTTTTTTCCCTCTTGGCAAATCTCTCCTCTTTTTCCCTGAAATCTACTCTTAGAAAAGGAGTGTTTGATAAAACTTCTGCTGGGTCTGCAAAACCCTGAGACTGGGAAAGGAGCTGCCAGGATGTAGGTGTGTGGAAACTTTTGAGCCTGAAATGGAATTGTGTCAGGACTTAACAACTGGTATTTTATATAAGTTCTTGCACCAAGCAGTGTCTACAGACCACCCATCTGCAGACAATGTCTTCTTACAGGAGCTTTGGAGTGGTTTTGTCCTGTATACCATGACCAGTGACACTCACTGCTTGGTTATACACTGAGGAAGGTGTTTTTCAGCTTTTTCTTGCTTTGTCTTACCCTTAATTTATTTTCTTTATTTCATTCTAATTTGTCTAGATTTTTTTCCTTTACTTGGTTAAAGGGCTGCAAACCAGCATCTCTTCAGCAGTATTCTCTGGTGGCCCCTCTCTAGCAGTAATTCTGGGATACTTTGTGCAGATGCCATGACTGGAGGCACTCCAGTACCCAAGGGAGTAACTTCAAATCCTTTCTTTCTTCTTACAGCTGTCTCCAGAGCCTCAGTGAAGGTGATGTTGCCTGGGCTGGGATCTCCTCCTGATGCCTTACCCAACGTGCTGTTTAGGAGAGTGCTGTGACACAGCAGGGCACAGCAGCCTCTTCAGGGTATGGTGTCCTTGTGATTCACACCAGTCACTGCCCTGTTTTTTCCAGGTTCCCCTCATCAGTTCTATAACTGAACAAGCTCACTAGAAAACAAGTCTTGTATTCAGAAAAATAATATAATTTTGTGATGGAGCTGACTGGGGACTTTTTCCGTCTCTTAAATAGACTTTATGTGGGGTTAAGGGTACGTCTAGCCTAATTTCAGAGGTGATAGAGCAGTTCAGTTCTGCAGCCCTTTGGGTAAGGTCTTGTTACTGACAGATTTTAGAGCTAAAAGGCAGCAGAAAGTGCTGTGGGCTCCTTTGCAAAGGTTACCTGGTACATATGGTAAGCAAGAACACATGAATTCACTAGGCTGTTGTTCAGTCTGAAGCTGTGTGTCAGCCTCTGGTTCTGCCCAAACTTCAGTCCTGCTCCTCACTCTTCCAGAGCCCCCTGGGAGCAGGCCTGTGGTCACAGGTGACAGAGCTGCCAGGCCCCACAGGTGGAAGTGAGTTGTGCTCTTCTCCTCACCTGTCCCAGGTGTCAAATAAAACCGATTGTACCTTAACAGAGTGTTGGGTTAAACATGCTTTGATTGCCACTGGAGGGATTTGCGTAACGTGACACCTCTCAGCTGGTGTCAGCTGCAATGAAAGTGCACAATTTTATCACTGAGCACAGGTCAGCTAATTACAGATTTATTACTAAAGCATGACCAGGTCATTCATGTGCCTGCATTCATCTTGCACTCGGGATTTTCTGCAGTCATCAGGCACTCAGGACTGGTTTTGCTGGGATTTGTTATCTAGTTTGGGATTGATTCTCGGTGCCAAGGTCTGAAGAAAATATATTTATAGTAATGAAGATATCTTCATGATCTTGTTCATTTCCTCCTGGAAGCCACACTTCACCAGTCTTGGTGAAGTCCTCATAGGTACCTGGTCTTTGCTTGACCTCTCAGATTCTTCCTTTTTGAGTTTGGTCAGAAGTTGTCTGTCCAGCCAAACTGTCCTTCCCCTGTATTTGCTCATTTTCTTGCCTCTTGGGGTGGACTGGGCTCTAGTACTTGGGGAGACTGTCCTTGATGGTCAGATGTTGCCTCTTCAGGCCCCGCCATGGCACTGTACAGATCAGATCAGTCCTCTGAATAAACTCTTAAGCTGGCTGCTTATTTTGTTACTTGTCATCTTTACTTCTGGCATCTTGAACTGAATACAGTTCAGTACTGAAAGAGTTCCTCTAATAGAAGTATAGGTGCATTTCGTGGTAGCCTCTGGTGCTAGCTATGTGACTTTTTGATATATATGAGTCAAATCTTTTATTGAAAATGAAATTTAGAACTGCATAATGTCAGTAATTCCTTTTTGTGGTTAATGTCATGCAGATTTGCTGTTTGACTGAGAGAAGCTTAAAATATTCAGGAAATGTCCCAATCTATTAGAATATGTCTGAAGTGGCTTTTAGGAATTAAAAGCAGTGTATCCTGGTATTGGAAAGTTTGTCTTTAAAACCACGGAAGTCAAACAGCATTTTTTTTTTTTCTGTCTAGGGCTGCAGCCCCAGAAGTTTGTGACCTGTTTATTAACTTCCAGAAACACAAAAAGGTACATGAGCTGTGACATTTCAGGTACCACACCCTGTGTGGTCTTCAGGGGAAGATCTATTTGGTCTCACTGCAAGTTACAGCCTCAGGAAGAGAGGAGGGAATCAATTCTTTTACTTGGCTGATGTTTCTGTAACTCACTGTGCTTTGGTTTTGTCACTGAAAGGTAGCGGCAGTTCTGTGTTCTTGTGCCCTGTGAGTGATGCATGTTGGCTCTGTCTAGCAGGAGTTGCCACATGATTGCTGGGCTCAGTGGGAGTTGTTTTTCTTGAGGATGAAGTTGTTCTTTCCAAATCTTCCTTTTGTGAGAACAGTTGTTTTCCCCATTAAAATTTTCCCTGCTGTGTTTCAAAATCAAGTTGAAAAAACATTGCATAAGAGCTGGGAAAACAAGGATGTGTCATCGGTCAAGCAGAGTGAGCTGCAGACAGTCAGAACACTGATAGCCCTTCAAGGATCTAAAATTCATGGGGAAATCCCTGTCAGTGGAACCGACATGGCTTAGGGGAAAACTAGATTTGTATTTCCGTGTTTAATTTCAGTTATTTTCTCACTGTGTTTATTTCTTATTTATTTTTCACGGCACAATTTTTTTTCCGTTTTAAGGTTATGAAATTTTAGTCAAACCATGACTTTTCAGTCCTACAGGATGGCATTTGGAGGCTTGTCATGACCATCCATGCCTTCAGAAGTAGGACATACAAAATGCCTTCCTTGTAACTTTTACAGTGTTTGATTCTGAAATTTCCTGGTTGATAAAGAAGGGGAGAAAGAGCATGGAGAGAGAGCAGGGAATCATCCAGCAGCACTCATTGCAAAGGTTTATTCTCCTGATTGTCTCAGTATTTTGCAGATACCTGTGTGTGTTGTGGGGCACGTGGGTGTGTGTGGAGGATGAGAAAAGCCAGTAGTGGAGTCTCAGTGTTTGCTGTGAGCTCTGCTGGATTGTTCAAGACAGATAATCAGCAGGCTGGTGTGTAGCCCAGCTTTCATTCATTAACTTGAGTCCTTTTTCAGCTCTGCTTCTGAAGAAAGAAACTAGGAGAAAACTGCTTACGAAGGGGGTGGATTTAATGAGAGCCTGAAGGGTGGTGTCTTGAAGATGGATTTTAGAGGGCATTTTCAAGACTTGTTTTGGAGAGCAAAGCTGTTTGAGGAGTATTAGAAAGTAGGACTCAGGGCAGGGGGGTTGGCACCACGGTGTGAAGTTAGAAATCCCACTGCCTTTTCCCTCTTACTTCAGCGGATTTTCAAGCACTGGAGTAAGGTAATTCCCATTGGCTTGGAAGCTGTGGGATGACAGTCACAAACATGGACTGTGCAACCTGAATTTGACAGTCACAAATGAGCTCCTGCACACCAGGGGAAAGAGGGCATGCACTGTGCTACTGCCAGCTCTGCTTCTGAGAGCAAGTGACTTGTGTGAGGTGTTTCATTCCATGGTGGAGGAGGAAAGCTCACTGAGCCCCTCCTGCTCGCTCCTGTCTCTGTGCAGGGTTGTACTACTCCAGTGAGTCCTTTTCTTTTAAGTATCTGTAACATTTTTGATTTTTGGCAGATTGCACGTTTTACACACCTGTTTGCTCACTCATTTTGTTTGCATCACTGTGATGTTACAACTCATGAAGAATTTCCATGATCTGGGTTTTGCCTGAAGGAAGAAAAAAATGAAGCTTAGTCCACAAAATTGTTCAATTCCTGACAGTTGCTTATGGGGCTCTTTTGTTCCTGTTTTATTTAAACCAGGAACCAGCCTGATGCTGTCATTTCCTGGGATCTTTAATCAAGCTGTTTCAAAGCAAAATGGGAGATTCTTCAAAACTTTAGAGAATGCCTGTTTTTGCCAAATCCTCAGGAGAGATCCTGTAGGAGTGGGCAGCGGGTTGGATGTGCTGCCTTGGTGTAGTCAGAACACTGATCTGCCTGTGTTGAATATTGGAGATATTTCATCAGCTTTGCAGGTGAAATACTATAATAGTTGGATATAGGAATGCTGAGATATGAGGAGGAATAAAATATATCCATGTGCCTGCTTACACCCTAAAGTGGAGGAGCACAGGCCATTGCCAGTGCAGGGGATGACTGAGAGCATATTTTGCCTGGAGACTAAAACGTAAGTCAAACTTTCAGAATGAAAAGCAGTCAACAGCTGTGCAGTGCATAATAATGTCAATATGTGTCTCTTCTACTTTTGATTTTATTTGGGTATTTTAATTAAACCTAAAAAAAGAAAGGGGGTAGATCTGCCGTCCTGCACTATGCCAAGTTCTGTTCCTCTCTGTCAGAAGCTGTTTGTCATGTGGAGGGTGGCACAGAGTGAAACATTGTGAGGAAAAGCTCTGCTCCAGTTGAGTGGTGTCTTGGATTGCTTTGACTGCTTGCTCTGATCCTGTGTGTGTGTGCAACGCAGCAGCATGGGACACATTATCATGAAATACCCCAGCAGAAAATAGACTATACTATTCTGCTGCCTAATTCATGTGTTTTTATTGTTTTTCGTTGTAAGGTGGTAGTCCTTGAATAACTAAGGAGTGAAAATAACTGCATAGATGACTTGTACAAAAAACTTGAACAAAACATTACAGCTATTGCTGTAAAAGACAATAAAAATATTTCTATAAATACATACTACACCACTTAGACAAGTCTCTGAGGCCAAATAGGATCCAGTCAAGGGCACTGAAGGAGCTAGCAGAGGTGCTCACTGAGCCAGTTCCCATCATTTCCCAGCCTTCCTGGCTAACCAGGAAGGTCCCACTCGACTGGATATTTGCAAATGTAATGCCCATGTAGAAGAAGGGCCAGAAAATGGATCTGGGGACTGCAGCCTGACCTCAGTGGTGTGGAAGGTTGTAGAACAACCCATCATATGGCACATACAGGACAAGCAGGGGTCAGTCCCAGCCAGCACGTGTTTAGGAGAGGCAGATCCTGCCTGACCAACCTGTTCTCCTTCTACAACAAGGTGACTTGCATCGTGGATAAGGGAAGGGCTGTGGATGTGTCTGCCTGAACCTTAGGAAATCCTTTGACACCATTTCTCCTGGAGAAACTGGCTGCTCAGGGCTTGGGCAGGTGCACTCTTTGCTGGGTTTAAAACTGTCTGGATGGCTGGGCCCAGAGAGTGAGGGGGAATGGAACTACATCCCTGTGGGGCCAGGCACTGGTGGAATTCCCCAGGGTTCAGTATTGGGACCAGTCATCCTTGGTATCTTTATGAAAATTCTGGACAAGGGAATGGAGTGCATCCTAAGCTCAACAATCCCATGGAACATTCCAGGCTGGGAGAAAAGTGGCTGGAAGGAGGCCCATCAGGAAAGGACCTGGGGATGCTGGTTGACAGCTGCTGAATGTGAGCCTGTGCATGTGCACAGGTGGCCAAAAATGACAAGGGCATCCTGGCCTGTGTGAAAAATGGTGTGTCAAGCAGGAATAGGGAAGTGATTGCCCTTCTCTTTTGGGTTCAGTTTTGGGCCCCTCACTACAATACAGACATTGAGGGGCTGGAGCATGTCCAGAGGAGGGTCTGAAGCACAAATCTGATGAAGAGCAGCGGGAGAAACTGGTGGGGCTCAGCCTGGAGAAAAGGAGGCTTGGGAGGATCTTCTTGCTCTCCACAACTCCCTACCAGGAGGATGGAGCCAGGTGGATCAGGCTCTGCTCCCAAGGGACAGGGCAAGAGAAAATGGCCTCAAGCTATGCCAGGGAAGGTTTAGATTAGATTTTGGGGAAAATTTCTTCCCTGAAAGGGCTGTCCAGCCCTGGCACAGCTGCCCAGGGCACAGGTGGAGTCACTGTCCCTCAAGGGATTTAAAAGACAAGGCACTTGGGGACAGGGATTAGTGGTGGCCTTGGCCACCATTGCTGGGTGTTGGTTGGACCTAATGATCTTGGAGGTCTTTTCCAACATAAATGATGCTATGGTTTTATTCCAACTCTAATAGATGCAATTTCATTACCCCAGTCAAAGCTTTGTTCTTAGGGAAATAGTGACTGTTTTAAAGTAATATAAAACCATAGTCAATTAGCTTTTTTCCCCCTAATCAGTATAATTACTGCATGTTGGTTTTATCACAGTATCCTGGCTTTAATTATTTGCAGCTTGGGAGAACAGTTTCTTGCATGAAACTTTATATTCAAAGCCAAGGCAGATGGGCTTGAAAAGCACAAGCTGAAAGTAAATAGCAGTCTATCCAGGTGCTACTCATAGCGGGCTGCTCATAGTCGTTTCAGAAATTCTATCCAGAGTATCTAGTTTGAGAAAGTCTGACCAAGCTGGACTTTGTATTTTAGGATTTTTAAAACAGGATTTAGTGCAAGCAACTGGAGATCACTTGCCAGGGCTTTTAATAGTGAATTATGGCATCAAGATGTTGTGCAGAGAAGGCAGCTGCTAAGAGTGATTCTGCAGCCCATTCCTCTGCTCTGATGCCTTCTGGTCTGAAGTTTAGATAATGTGGATCCTTAAATTGAGCAAACAAAATAAAATGAGTTGCAAACCCAAGTTTTAATATTTTGCATTGTTGGTGTTCCATGTAAGTTGGAATTAAACAGGATGGTTATTCAAAACAAGTATAGATCAAATAAAAACTGGTGTTTGATTCACATATTACAGAATAATTTTCATCCCATAAAGGGAGAAAGTGTGGTACTTTGCTGGTTTCCAGAAGCAGAACAATGGACTCATTTTTCTGAATGTTTCTTTCATTGCAGCAGCTCATTTAATGGCTTCTTGCACACTTGCTTCCATTTTGTACTGTTATTCACAAGCCCAGTGGCCCACAGAAGCATTCTCACCACCTGGATCTGATACCTCTGCTGTTGTGTTCACTTGGGGTTTAAAAATGTACTGTAATAATGTGTGATAAGCTTACCTGAAGTGCAGTTACCTTGAGTTTTATACAAGTTAAAATCTAATTTTGAGATTTGACGTGCAAAAAGAAACCCAACCAAAACCCCCCAAAAATCCCTCCAAAAACCCCAACAAAAGTTAGCATTGAGTATTTTCAGTTTTTAAAAATCATCTTTGTTGCTGGTGAGCTGCTGGCTCAGTGTGCTTCTCTGAGGCGGTTCAGGCTGAGCAAGTGCAAGATGCTGTGTTTGTTTTTTGGGAAAGCCAAGCTCTGGGTGGTTCAGACCTCTCCTGCTGGGTGAGGAGGTGTCCAACACCACCTGGAGGGGCTTGGGGCCCTGGGGCATGCACCTGCCAAGGACTGGGGCTGGCTGGAGGGCTGCTGGGGTTTAGCTGTGGTGGAGAGGGCTATGAGGGATATCCCAGAATCACTGGGTTGGAAGAGACCTTCAAGATCATCGAGTGCAGCCCATGCCCCAACACCTCCACTAAACCCTGGCACCGAGTGCCACATCCAAGCTTTGTTTAAACCCATCCAGGGATGGTGACTCCACCACTTCCCTGGGCAGACAATTCCAGTACTTTACCACTCTTTCCATAAAAATCTTTTTCCTAACATCCAACCTGAATTTCCCCTGGCACAGCTCAAGGCTGTGTCCTCTCGTGTCAGTCGCTGCCTGGAGAAAGAGACCAACCCCACCTGGCTCCAGGCACCCTCCAGGGAGGTGGAGAGAGTGACAAGGGCACCTCTGAGCCTCCTTTTCTCCAGGCTAAACAACCCCAGCTCCCTCAGTCGTTCCTCACAGGGTTTGTGTTCCAAGCCCCTCACCAGCCTTGTTGCCCTCCTCTGCAATGAGCAGGGCAGGAGCAGCTGCTCTCTGGATCCTCCTGGATCCTCCTCTGGTGGCTTCAGCCTTGGAGCTGACAGCAGCTTCACTCTGCCTCTCAGTGCAGGAGGAGAGAGGCAGGCAGAGATTCTTGCCATGCCGTGATCCAGAGACTTTCTGTGCCCAGCCACAAGAAGGCGTTTGCCTGCTCTGTGTGAGAACCTGGTGACTGGGTGGGTGATACAGGGGAAAAGGTTGTATATTTATCAGTGACTGATGTCTCTGCTTCGTCAAAGTGAAACATCGAGTAGATGGTAAAATCATGCTCTCATTTACCATGGCTGTGGCTGAAAAGGGACATCCTGTTGCTCTGCTTGCTTGTTTTTCCTGACCCTCATCCTGCTGGCTCCCTGGAACAGGGCTGTGTGGGCCAGAGCTGATGTTTCTGACATCACCTTAGCACAAAGATTGTGTTTTCATGGTTAATATAAAATTATTCCAGGCTGCACTTTCTGTTCATCTGCTTTGGTTCAGTCATCAGCTTCCAGGTGCCACAAGGTGCTCAGCTTATTTGGAAAGAGTGTTTTCTTCACACGTGTAACATTCCAATGGGACTCTGAGAGTGTTTTTGTCTTTGTAATTATTTAAATCCTTCTCAAAACTAGAATTAAAGAACTACTCACAGCTTTTAAGCAAAGTATGGCATGGGAAGTTACTGCTGTATGGATCAGTGGAATGTAAAATATTTTTCCATACTGAAGAGTTCAGTTTAGGATTTTTTTCTATGAAATTACACAACAAAACAGTGTTAAATAACAGAAATGAAGGATGAAGGAGAGGATCTCTTAGTATGAATTTCAAATCTTCTTGCTCTTGGCCACTGTATTTTGTACTCTTTTTTTATAATCTCTGAGTAGCAGTTTCTCTTCAGTCCTAATTTTTCTCTTTTATCTCTACAAAAAAAAGAAAAAAAAAGATTTATATTTTAAATAAAACTGATTGAAACTGATGGAGGAAAAACTGTAGAGGTAACAGTAGTGTTTTATATTGTAGACTTGTGTGTTGTGAATAGGGTTGTTTCCAAAGAACCTGAGTTATGGAAGAGACTAATTGTGAATTCAGTTGACTTAGAGTTCAGGCAATAATGGTAAGTAGCTTTGATTAGGGGTGGCAGCCTTGCAAAGTCCTCAAACCCTCAATGAAATTTTATCCTGGCACACACAATACACCCTGACACGTAAGACCTGTCCTCAAATCAGGGAGAAACCCTTTGTGTTTTCGTGGTTAATATGAAATTATTCCGGGCTGCATAGCAACCCTGTGGCTGGCACGTGGGACTGGGCTGCGGATGGGCTGCACGTGCTGCCAGGTAAAGTAGGTCTGGCAGCAGCCAGGGAGGGGACAGGGACATGGTTTTCAGGACACCAGAAAGTTGTTTCTGTAAACTAGTTCAGGCAGTCACTTTGTGTGGGGATAATCCCACGATGGGAAGGTGCCTGAATAGTCCGGACAAGGTGGGGTAAACAGGAGGTCCTAGAGGAAGGAGTAGTGGGTAAAATGACTTTTTGCATTTCTTCTGACACAGCCAGGCTTTTGGGGCTGTGGAGGCAGGAATAGGTTGTACCTCAGCAGAGAAAGTTGCTGGCTTTAGTTTCTCCAACCCACTAAGTGTTTTTCAGCATTTTTTCTGATTTCTGCAATCCCCTGAAGTTGTGCTGTGTGGATGTGTGGCAGAGCAGGTGCTGCTGCGGTGGCAGAGGAGACAGCTCAGGGAAAGCTGCTCTGGGGTTGGTTTTAGTAAAGTGGCTCCCAAATGAGAAGGGGAACGAACAAAAGTACAGGTCGTACTGCTCATGCACATCAGGTCAGCAGGGGGGGAAGCCAGGAGGACAAAAACCTTTATCTTTTGCCCAGCAAATTGCAAATGTTAATCAGGTTGTGAAAATATTCTGCAAAATTTCTTTTTCATGATTTTAAGCTCCTGGAAGATAGCAGCTTTTTGATGCAGTATATAAGATCTCTCCGCTAAATGCTTCCAAGTTAAAAATTATTTTATAAAATTTCATCAAACTCCTCTTTTTGAAAGATGCAGTTGAAATAATGAACTTGCTTTGTGAATTTGGTGAGGAACAGCACTTTGTGTAAATGCATTTAGGTGTGCAGTCTTGTCCTGATTTTTTTTGATTGTTATATAAATGTTCTAAATTAAAACAGGTTAGATTGAATCATGCTGTTTACTGACCTAGTAGACCAGACTTGATCATTTAAAGTGTCTTTAAAATCATGGTGCACGTGTCTGATTAAAGTGTTAGCTTCTGCAGTCAGTGCAGTCCGAGTAAATGATGTAGAAATGTACCATGTGCATGCAAAATCTGTATCTTCGAAGCTTAAAGCTAAATCCCTTGTTTATGAAATCTTTCCATATATGAATTTTGTATTTTATTTGGGAGATGGCCACACGAGTTTTGTGGGAGGAGTATATAACAATTAGTATTCTCTGATAGCCTACATGATAAGCCCCCAAAAAGTACATAAAGCTATGAACACCTTTTCTTAACAGGGCTTGAAAACTGCTGAGGAACACAGGATTTGAATCATTTGGGCATTGAAATAGTAATACCCATGGAAGAGCCACAAGACTTACCCGAACAACCAGTAAGTACATTTAAAAAAGACTGAACATGAAAATATAAAACAAATTGGTGATCTCACAAATTCGGTATGCAGTTATTTTAACTAATATTGGAAAAGAAGGCTTATATTTAGTATATTTATCCAGAAGACAGAAAGCATTTTGTTGTTTGTAAAATGTGCTGTACATTTGATTTACTATAATTGTACAGGCAGTAGTAATTAAGGAATAATTATGTGTACTTGAACTCTATGATGTTTCTATGCAAAATGATAACTTGTTATGCTCAGAAAACCAGACTTATTTTGGGCCTGTTGCAGAGAAGATAAAATTCACTATTTTAGGGACAGAATCAGCATGCTGATTATTACAGGGTATATAGACTTTAATTATTTTTATGCTTGAGATCTTGAAAAGATCCTGTGATTCATTGATTCCACAAGTGGAAGGCATTTTTTAATGACTGATGTAACAGTATGCTGGGGTAGGGAAGCATGTCTGAAGGTTAAAGTTGCTGCATGTATGTGAAATATTTGCAGTACTGTTTGCATTATCATGATCTAATATTAACACAGCACAGAAGTGTTGGGAAGAGAATTATCAATACAGTATGAGATGAATGAAATTGTGTATCTAAAACATAATAGCATAGGAATTAAGCAGAAATGTTTGTATTAATGTTCTGTTCCCCAAATAAACTTGGTGCAAACTCAACAAGAAATTGCCAAGTTATGATGGGAGTGATGCTTGTAATCTTGGAGACCTTGTCAAATGCACACAGAAACAGAATAATGTTCTTGAGGGCACTTTGGGTGTGTTGTAATTGAAAAGATTTGGATGCCTTTTTAATGTGAGAATTTCATGTTCTTCAGTTAAACTAGTTAGAAAATATATTGTAATGTCATTTATGCAATTTTATGACATTGGAACAAAGTCAAATGAAATGGAAATGTAAAGTTAAAATTATTCAGAACCTGGCTTGCCACAACCTGCGGATGATGGGCCTGAGTAATACCCACTAAATGTGAAACTAAGCAGCAAAACCATATAGTTTGTACTCCAGCTGTTTGAGGAGTTAAAAAATGAATTGCCTGTATACTATAAAAAGGAAATCTCTCTAATTACATCCTTATATAATGAAAACTGTCTTCATTCTTCAGGGCATGAGAGGTAGGGTACAGCTAATTTTCAGTGGCTTTTCCTTTAAGCAGATACTGCTGTAATATTCAGCTAAAGATTTCCTTGGTGATTTCTGATACCAGTCAGTCATTCTGTGACAGAATATGAGAGTAGATGGATCATAATCAATGAGTGAGGTGGTATTTTGGGTATAGTGGCACATTCTTGCAGGAGGAACTCACCCTGGCATCCTACTGAGGGCTTCACAGTGGTGTTTGTAGCCTGCAAAAACCAAATTAGTGCTCAAGCCAGTGCTGTCTGTGGTGTAATACCCTGTACAGGAACAGGATCCAGCTGGCATCTACAAAATGAGAATGAGTGCTGTATTGGTTTTAGTCAGGAGTCAAAACTCCTAATTTATTACAGAAAAAACATTCATTATGCAATATTAAAATATAGGGGGAAAAGAGCAAAGGTGGTGGCTGTAGTGCTGAATCTGTGCAGAAAAAGATTTTCTTAAAATTTATGACTCTGTTATTCAGTTTCCACAGAATTGTCCTTACCAGCCATTTTTGTGGCACCTGTTACTTACATAACTACCGTGACAATTCCACTATACAAGATCCAGTGTTAGCCCTTGTTTTCTCATTAGGAAAAGGCTTGTTTTGAGATGAAGAGCCCATGGTTACACTGGTGAGTTCTGGAGTGCAGGACCAGGCTGTGTATTTAGCCACCACTGTGAACCCTCCAGCTTGTGTTAGTTGTAGCTCTGAACATTTTTGTCTTCCCAGGTAAAAAAAGCCAAGATGCAGGAATCCAGAGAGCAGAGCCTGAGGTATGGGATTTTAAATTTGATTTTAGTGTGGAACAGTTCATTATGGTCTTTTACAATTATAAAGCTTTCATTTTAGAAATTTGCCTCTTGATTTATTTTTTACAGAGCTATGGCAAATATAGGTGCATTTGTATTTGGTATAATTTTGGTTAATTTCCCAGTAAAAAATAATTAACTGGCCCTGTGGTATAAAGCTTTATAAAAGTGGCTACAAAGAGTCTTAATGGCACCATCACACCCATCTTTCACAAAATGAGACTGTCGTGTATTGCACATAACATGCATTTACTTTGGTGAGACTTGGGATATTTTAATAATATCTGTGTTACTGTTCTTAGTGAAACTGTGTGGATAACTGCTTTGAGAAATGAAACTCTCTTGAGTCAGTAGCCTCTCCTATTTAGAGCTGTTGTGTGATACTATTTTTAGCCTCAGTAGATGCTTTCTGATGGGTATTGTACTTAGGAATTAACTATTATTATTACTACTTATAATGAGAATAGCTATATTAGGATTTATTCTCTTTCTCTGAGTAGCAGCAAATGCAGTGAAGAAAGATTTCTTTTTGGAGTCTCTGCCTTCCAATAGGAGCAAGGAGGAAACATTCCATTTCTACAGGAGTGGACGTGGTATATTCTAAAAGTTAGAAGTTTGAACTAATCACACAAGCTCCCTTTCTGGCCCATCTGAGCTCAGAGGAATCACATCCTAGGGAGGGTTTTTTTCCTCTCTTGGATAAAGAGGGCCTGAGGGCAGCATGGGCAGGTCTTAACGTGTTGGGGTGCTCTTTCTTGTTCCTCTGGTCACCCTGCTTCAGCACAACCACAGCTTCCCTGCGGGCACAGGGAGATCAAGATTTGAGTGTAAATATCCTTTATTTTAAAACTGTAGACATCCAGTATTTAAAAATAGAGGAGAGGGATAAAGTTGCATTTCTAACTTGATGAAATATTCTGTTCAAATATTCTGGCTCTGTTTTGATAAAACTTTGCACGATTTTAAGTTTGACCAATGGATTAGTTTGAACAAATTTATTTGACCTGTTTCTCCCATTCCCCTGCACTTCAGGGGATGGAGGAGGGAGAGAAAATGAGGAGTTTAGTTGAGTCCAAAAAGCAGGGAGGGGTGGGGGAAGGTGTTCAAAGATTTGGGTTTATTTCTTGAACAGCCTCTTGCTCCCTGTGCAGGTCAGCTCAGGCACCTTTAGACTCTTCTTGAGAGTTTAATTTGCTCATCCAACACAAAACTGTGCAGTTGTTTTTTGTTGGGATGCTGACTGGAGTCATGTAGGGAGGCAGAGAGCACCGTGCTTGGTGCACACCTGAGCTACAAGTCCCCCACTCAGCAGCAATGAACAGTTCCTTTGGCTCCTTCACCTTGAGAAATGCAGTCTCAGAATGTCAGAACAGCACACAGATGCTCAGAATCTCATGAAAAGCTGTGTTACAGAACTAGCAATAATAAAAAAAACAAAACTAAAGCCAGGAAGGCAATCATCAAAGAAAAAACCAGTTTCGTTCAGAAATTACCTGCACTTCCTACTCTGTACATGAGCAAAGCAACATTGACAAGGAACTGAAACAGTGTGAGACAAATGCAAAATAATCCAGTAACCTGCAAATGTTTAAGTATAGAAGTGACCCCCAGTTCAAGGATGTTTCAGCACTGGTCTCCAGGGACAGATCCAGCAGTGAGGCAATGCCCATGGGCAGGGGAGCCTGTGACAGCAGGGCCACACGTCTGGCAGCAGTTCCTTGGCTGTTGCAGCTTGGGGGAATGGAGATGCCAAGGGCTGTTTCTCACCCCTGCAGTCCCCCCTCTACTAAACCTTGGCCGCTCAAACCCCATAGTTTGATGTCTAATTCTGCTGCAGATCTCTCAGAACCTCTTCATGAAATAGCAAAGAGCACAGGTTCTGTGAAGAGTTATTTTATCTTGGTCAGAAAGGTTGAACCCAGGGGTTATGATGCCCAAGGATGTTAATTTAAGAGTTCATAATGCTAATACTGGGCTTTTGTTGTCGTGGCAGTCATGTGAGCAGCACAGAAGTCAGCGATCAGAAAACGGAATCTTCAAACCTTGGCTCAAACCTTCCCATGTCCAGTGAGAGTGAGTATCTCTGGAGTTCTCCCACTGTCTTTCCTCATATCTTTCCCTGGTACCATGCTTCATCAACCACAAGCTTTGTCTCTTCCCTGTAAGCCTTAGCCTGCCCTCGCTATCTGTTGTAAAGTGAACGTTTGCTGTTGTGTTTACAAAGTGTTAATGCCTGATGGTAAGGAAATATCTGTTTCTAACAAATGTTTTTGTGTCACTGCCCCTCAGCTTGCTGTTGGATGCTTCTGAGTACTGCTGTGTCTTATCTGCCTTTAGACATGATTCTTCTCGAGGGTTGAGTCAATATCAGTTATAATGCCTGTTGTAAACATGTTTTATAAATCATTATCTCTACACAGGTGGTTGAGTCCTTTGTAGCAATATGCCATACACTTCATCTTAGACTCTGAATTGTATTGAATGTCTGCAGAAAGCTCTTAGGAAATAAACAGAGAGGAAACAGGCAGGGAATACGAAGATTGCATAGTACGTGAAAAGTGGAGTGTATCCTTTTTTTTGGAAAAAGAGGGCTGGAAGTTATTAGGAAAGGCAGATTCCTGTGTGGAGTACCTTTGACTGCCAATACATATTTTGAAGTGTAAGTCAACTCATCTTAGCTGGAAGTATGTAAGGTGTAACTTTCCATTGTAATTGGTTTAATCTTTGCTATTTTAAGCCATGTACTGTGGTGTTGCAGGATTTACGAGAAATTTCAGCCTGCAAAGCCTGCTGCCCAATTGGATAAGCCATTTACAGATCCCAGAAATTGCATGCAGTGTTATTGTGGGATTTTTTGCTTTTTTACACCATTGCCTAATTCTTTACATGCAATTTTATAAATAGGAATTCTAGAAATATCATAACTACCTAACTATTCAGATGAATATTGGCATTCTTAAAAAAAACCCTACAATATGAAACATTTTTGCAGGAGGGATGTGGGAACTGACAAGTGTTAAAGGAAAGCCTTTAGGTCCAAAAGTTCCCAGTTTGTGTTTCCTGTTGAATCCTTGTGCTACCTGGGCTTCACACTGTGAGTAAAGGCAAACACTGAGGAACAGAGGAAGGTGATTCATGGATCGTTTGGGAGGTTCAGCACATGCGGTTGATGGTTTGTACTTCTCAGGTGTTCAGATTACACGAAGAGAAGGTTATGGAGGTGGCAGAATGCACATTGGGGTTAGAGCTGCCTGTGATTGTCTCAGTATAACTCAGGAGAGTTCCCTATGTGGTCATACAAGAGCAATAACGTAGGTCCGGTGTGGAAAGCCCGACTTTTTTGAGCACATTGTTGGAATTTGGATCAAATCCCAAGGCAGAGTGTGCAGTTATCCATGACCCTGTGCCATTTTGAAGGCTGTTAATCGAGTCACTCCAGAGGGAGTGGGAAAATGTGGTCTCTTGTAATGGTAGTGATGGGGGAGCCCCTGGGCCTGCACAGGGGATACACTGTTAGCCTGGATTACCTCCTAGGTGAGCCCCAGGTGCTTTGTTTCAGCTGGATCCACAGCAGTGCAGCTGTGTTTGCTAAGGGTTTCAGTGTGGAACTGATAAACCCATGTCCTGGGCCGATCCACAGCCACAAAAGCTGTAGCATCCTGCACTGTGGTGGTGGCCTGTGCCAGAGAGGCTGCACGGGGCCAGATCCTGTGCTGGGCTCCTGCCCATTGCTGCTTTCCTAATTTGATGGACAGTTGAGTATTTAATCAGGTCAGCTTGTGTGAATCCAGGGCGTGTTTAATGGCTCTTGGATTAAGCCATAGGAGCCCCTTCTCCACTCCAACCTGGAATGCTGTAACAGAGCTGTCTCACACAAGGTGTACCAGAGCCATAGGCTGTGCTGAGTGAGACCATTTGAAACATTTCCTCAGTGGGTTTGCCAACTGAGCCACTCTGTTTTACCAGCTTCAGAGTGCAATTGCTGTGCATTTATTCAAGCAGAAAAATTGAAACATCTGGTTAAATGTAACTACCAGATTACGTGAAGCTCTGAGCCTTGTGCACTGCAGCTGTGCTTCACTGGATGTATGTGATTAAGTTCATTGAGCTGGAGCTGTTCCTTTTTACAGGAAAGACTTTGCTGGAGCCATGTGTGGGTAGAGTATGCAGGGGAAGAGGAAAGCTTAGCAAAACAGGAGTTTGGTCTCTGCTCCAGGACACAGAAATGTTACACATGGCGCAGATGAAGCCCTGTTGCAAATATGCAGGGTTTTGGGGAGGACTGAAATCAAAGGTTTTTTTTATGACAGTTGCAGAAAGTTGTGGTACCAGCTGATAACGAGCATTGTTTCACTGGGAGGAATAGTGTTGCTGGCTGATCTACCTGCTGTGAGCTGACAGAATATTTTTGTGCCAGTTTAACAGTGTGTTTTTGAGAACTTACTTTGAAACAGATATTCAGGGCACTAAAACTCTTTGTAAATACTGTGTGTTGACTAAAATATATCGTGAGTATTGATATTTGTCTTTATTTGTTGGGTTTTGAAAGCACCTCTGTAATTACACAAACTATTTTTTTTTCAGTTATGACATGCACTGATTATATCCCAAGGTCATCAAATGATTATACCTCACAAATGTATTCTGCAAAGTAAGTCAAGAAATTGTTACTGAGTTCTGTAACTCTTACTTCTCTCTGAAATAATCTTTTTATATCTTTATGCATTTCTTGAGTGCTGTAAATCCCACTACTGGCAGCAGATACTCATTGCTGAGGACACTGAACTTACAGAATTCACCCTTTGGCTTTAGTGACTGTTGTTTTATATTCACAAAAATAAATGAGCCCCTTCAAGTAATTAACATGATAGTCTTGGTGAATAATGCACATAATACTTCTCAAATAAACAAATTGAGCATAAATAACTATAAGGGGAGTATAAGATTTTCTCATCATTCACTGTGTTTAGGGATTTTTGTAGTTCTTCCTGTTGAAGCAGGATAGGCCTTAACCTCTGCTGCTTGTTTTTGTGTAGTCTCTGTGTGTGTCCCACTGGTTTTTATAGCTTACAGTGGCTGTGGTAAGGCATGGTGAGTGGGACTGACTACTTGTGTCTGTTGGAATGGGGAGTTTGTCCCTCCCAGTCCTAGATGAGCACTGGTGCTGTGCATCATGGAGGAGGGGATTTCCCTGGTGTCACTGCAGGAAGCTGGCAGCATCTGTTAACTCCAGAGCCTGCCCTGGGCACCACAAGGAGCTTATTGCAGTAAGAGGACATGTCAGTCTCAGTAGTTTTTCCTTTCTGGAGCAGTTTTTTAATGTATCTTCTGATTTGAAGGCTGAAAGATGCATGATGTGAATGGTTCTTTCTGACTTTTGTTCTCTCCTTTCACCAAGGCCATATGCACATATCCTTTCTGTACCAGTGTCGGAAGCCATGAGCCCTTACCCTGGTCAGCCTCAGTACCAAGCAGTACAGCAGTCCCAGCCCTACACCATCTACCCCCAGACCACCCAGACCTACGGACTACCTCCTTTCGGTAAAGAGTGACTTTTCAAAGACTTCTCAGTGCCTTCAATTGCTGTTTTATGTCTCAAGCCAATGTTAAGCGTAACCAGGTGTGTTGGAGAGAAGAGTTCGTTGGAGAGCGCATGCGTAGCTTAAATTGTAGATGGGCACTGATCTCTTGATGTCACTTCAGCTTAAAAAATGAGATTTCTTACAAAACTGTTACTTTGGATCTCCTCATGAAGTTTGCCATATAGTTCTTGGTTTGGGATCATAATTGTCTCCACTTGTGGTACAGCTATGTTTGTGCAGTTTCCTTGTTAGTGAAATGACACAACACCCCACTCTACAACTTCTCTGCTTTTTCCTTTCCTTTTTGTTGTGCAAGATTAAGACTTTTTTATTTCATCTTCCACCAAATGAGAGCTCATGCTAAAATGCCTCCAAGTTTACTAGGCAAATAATTTGCTTAATTTGCTCGAATAACTGAGCCCTCTTGATGGTTATTCCAGTCTTTGCAAATGCTTGAAGGGTCAGTTGTGTTGTTCCTAAAGCTCCACTATGGGTTTTGAGCTGTCCACCCTGTGCATGGGTGGGGAAACACACCATGGATGGATGTTGGAATATTTTGGAAGATAATTGCTGACCTTCTCCATGGTGTATAAAGGGAGCCGAGGATGAGTAGTGCAGATAGAAAAATACGTAACTTCTGGGTGGGTTAGCCAGTGAAAGGAACTGCCTGGTCTTTTCTTATACTCTGTATATTTGAATCAGAGTGTACTGAGTTGGAAGGGACCCACAAGGATCACTGAGTCCAACCCCTGGCCCTGCACAAACACCCCAACAATCCCGCCCTGTGCATCTTAGTACTTTGATGTGTGTATGATGAATTTATCTCTAGCTAAAGAATTAGATGTCTTTGAATGAAAACAGCTACATTTCTGGCTTTTGTTAGCTGCTGACAGAGCATGGGCTTTTCTAAAGGTTACAAAACAATTGGTTTGTCATGATATATTTGAAAGATGGTGTAGAAAAGATCATAAATCCAGACTTGGCTTTGTTAAACATAAGTTAAATTACTAATACTGTAATTACTAATGGTTGCTGGAACATACTCCTCCTCACTGGGTCCCTGTACTTTGGTTTCAGTGCCTTGTTGCACTGTTTTTTGCTGTATCTGAACAGTGGCTGATGATTTCCTTTGTCTCATTTATTTGGTGTTTTTTGATAATGTGTTGTGCATGGGCACTGAGGCTGCTTTGTGTGCTGTTGGGTGTTTTAATGTGTCACATGTTGGTTTTTTATAGGCAAATATTTGTAAATATGTGGACTGCACCAATGAAGTTGTTTTAAAAGGTGGTTTAGACTTCTACAATTTTGGAGGGAGGGAGTGAGGATGTAGGGGTTTTGTTAGTGTGTTGTGTGTGTGATGTTCTGTTGGTGGCTGTAGTTGTGGCTGTATTTGGGGGGAGTGTTCAGTTTTTTAAATCCAAAGGTTCTGGAGTGCAGGGGTACTCACCTGCTTCAGTATTATACTCAAAATGTAACACTAGAAATTACTCTGAAGACCTGGAAGGAGATTTGCATTTTCTGTTGACTTCAAAGGAGCTTTAGTCTGTAAAATATCCAAAATGTGTTCAGTTACTGAAATGTCTGGTGTGGATTTTATTACATACCTGAGTTTTTAGTGTGAAATCAAGTGTTAGGAAGATGTTAAAAGTCATTATTTCCAGTGATGGAAATCATACTAGAGTGGTACCTGCTGAGTCATGCTGAGAAGATGGACCTTTCATGGTGTGATGGAGAGGCAGAGGGTAAAGAGCTGAACGTGCACACTGCAGAATTCTGGAAATTGTTTCTGCTCACAAAATCTCCAGTGTGCAGGTGAGGGCCAATAACTTGGTCAGATGTTTTATCAGCACCAGAAGACTTGTTACAGAGGTTGGTGTGTCTTTCTGCTGTGTACTTGTTTCTATGCTAGAAAGAAGGCACCATGGATTATCTAACTGGAACAAACCAGCTTGAAATTCAAGCAAACTGACAAGCACAAGCATAGTCTTGAGGTGGCTGAAGTCAAGATGCTGCTTTTAGAGAAGGGATGACCTCTGCTCTTGCTGATTTGTCACTTCTCTCATTGTTCTGCAAGGGATGCCCTTGTGGTCTGGAGAGATTTTTTTAAAGAAGCATTAAAATAAGAGTAGTGACATCCAAGCTGCCTATGAGTAGCTGTGAGTTGGTGTTAGAAACACCATAGATGTGATGGCTTACATCAACTCAAGAAAAACCTACAAGTGATGGGATGTCCTGTGTGGGGCCTTTCCATGTATGTAGATGTGTGCTCTGACATTCTGTGACATGCAGTGCTGCCATTGGACATGAAAGAGTCTCATTCCACCTCTCACAGCTTCTCTATCATCCTTGAGGCTGTGCTAGCTTATAATGCTGTCCTGCAGAGTGAGAGGGGAAGGACATGTGCCACCAGTCCAGGAGTGTGCCTTGCTGTGTAGGAAGCAGGGCATGGCTGTAACAAGGCAGTCATGGAAGGCAGGGGCAGAGAGATGCCTTAGAATGGCCTGAATCAGCTCCTGCACTGGCACCCAGCCAGCACTGCCAGCAGCTGTGTGTGTGTCTGACCTGGTGCCACACTCCCTGCGTGGTCATTATCCCATAGCATTCAGGGTGGGTTTGTGTTTCACTGTCAGGTTTTTTGGCACTTCTGCACCTCATGTGGCCATCACATTGTGTTGCTGTCTGCTCCTTGTCCCTCTGTCTTGTGCCATAAGGAGATTCTGGTTACTGTCCCCTATAAAAACTACTGACCCATGTGGAGATGGTGGCACTCCCTTTCCAGACTAAACAAACACAGCTACTCCCACTCTCCTTGGAGGGTGTTTTCCATAGATACTGTTCTGGAGTTTCTGCAGTGTATCTGCAGTCTTTCTAAATCAGCCTTTCCTTTTTGTTTGCTAATTATTGAGGTTCTGGAGGTTTGAAACCCTAACAAAGACAACTTGAGAGTTGAAGAGTCAAATCCTGGGGTGGCTTTACAGAGGGGAGTGATTTAAGTTGACTCATAGGTGTCAGTTTGAGATCAGATATGTAAATAAATCAAATGAAAGGGCCATTGCAGAATTTAATTCTGACAGAGCTGCAGCATGGAGCGACCTCTTGGAGCTGCTGCTCATGTCCAGCTTGGTGGAGTCTCCCATGTGTTCTAGGTAAGAAACCTGGAGCTCATAGCCTGTGGCTCAATCCTGGTGAAGGGCTGCAGGTGGCTTACACTGCCTTGGTACTGGTTTTGGCATGTTTAAAAAGGAGAGTGGTCTTTTGGATGGCCATGAATTCTGTCTAGCTCCAAATGTCCTTTGTCCCTCTGCTTTGCACACTCCTGCTCAAAATATTTCTGCTTTCTAACCAGGGCCAGGGAGAACTGTCTTTGACTTTGGCTGTAGGTTTGGAGACACTCAAATGAAAGCCTGAAGAGCCCCGAAGAGTGAGGTCTGAGCTGAGCTGCCTCAGTTGGACACTGTCAGTGCAGGGACCTCAACCATAACACAGCACCTGAGCTGAACCACATGCTAAAAGTCTGCCCTGTGCACATATTTACAGTTACTCTGCTCTCTGTGCTGTGCCCAGGGTTGTTACAAAAGCATTCCAAAACAACAGGAAATCTGGAAGAAGCATTCAGATTTTAAATTTTTTTTACCTCTATATTTGTTGTTGTCAGTCTAGGAAAATCACTGACTTGTGGCTTGTTTTAAAATACTCATCTCAAAGCCCAGTGAAGTAGTGAAAGTGTTGAGCTTGGCCTTCATAGATCCCAGCTGATGTCACTTGCTCTGCTGTGCAGCTAAGCCCAAAATCACAGCGACTGGCAGGTCCTTTATTTGCATGGGCAGTGAATCTTAGTGACACAAACAGATTTTTAGTTACAAGCCTTGCGAATTAGACTTCTTGGTGCTTTTAATTTTCTCTTTTTCAGCCATTTTGCCACCAGCTCTAATCCCTGCACAACCTGACAGTCAGCGCTTACTATTGCCGAAATTAAACATTTTCCATGTGTCATTTGTTACTTGCTTTTGTGATGAGCAAAACCCTTAATCTGAGGTAGGAGCATGCTGTTTGATCCCAGCATATATGTTTGTAACTGGTCCAATTTATCTGATTCAGGTGCACTGTGGCCAGGTATGAAACCTGAAAGTGGTTTAATTCAGACTCCATCTACAAGTCAGCACAGTGTTCTTACCTGCACTACAGGGTTAACCACAAGCCAGCCCAGCCCAGCACATTATTCTTATTCCATTGAAGGTAACTTGGCATGGTTTTTATCTGCATCTCTCTCCATCTAACTGAGTCCAGATACCAAACTAGAGAGGCTTGCACGATTGTCCTTGGTTTATGCATGCTTCTTCATGCTTTGCCTCTTTTGTCTTCGTGCCTGTGTGTGTCTGGGTTTGTATTTGCCTCACACCTGTGTGTGCACCAGGCTGGCTTGTTGGTGCCATGCTGCTGGGCTGAACAGGGTGAAGAGCAAATGGGAAGGGGAAAGGAGACTGAATGTTGTGTTCTTGCATGCTTTATTGGGAATGCTCTTGCATTTCTCTTTGTTTGTGGTCTTTACCTTGATGTCAGGAAATAAGCTGACTGAAGTGAGATTTTTAAACATTTGTTTTTAATTCCTTCTGGAGGGAAATGGCTCTTGCATATCACACACACTGGGCTGGTAGACCTGCTAGGAGGTGAATTTCTCAGTATAGAACTACCATACAAATATTGTAGTTGCTGGAAGTGCCACATCTAAGAAGGCAGGTGCTGAATTCCACCAGCTTCTACAGCACCTTTTAGGAATGAATGTGCCAGATAGTTGAATAATGCAATATTGTTGCTTGTGGCACATATGTGTGAATTGATACCTTTTCTTTAGGTTGGAATTTGCCATTTATGTTTTGGTGACAAATTGTGAAAATCTGTCTCTTTCTCTGGAAATTTTATAAAGCATTTGAGGAATTCGTAATCTATTTCTTGTGGAATATTTTCACAGAATAATTCAGGGACTTCAGGAAATTTTTAGTTCAGCTTCGTGCTCAAAGAGTAGTTGATACAGAATTCAGAACCTCAGAGCTTTATCTAGTTGGGTCTCCAAACTTCCAGGGATGGAAATTTTGCCAGTTCCAGAACCTGACTGTCATTGTGATGAAACTCTTTTTCTTTCATCAGCTCAGAGCTTTCCCTTCTTTCGTGTTCTGACCATTTCTCTCCTGCTGCTGCTGCACACCTGCAAAAAGAGCCTGTGTCTGTCCTCTCACTAATGTCCATGCAGGTACCAGCAGGCTGTGTCAGGTCTCCAAAGCCACCTCCTCTCCTGGCTGGACAGTCCCTCTCCCCTGAAATGCCCGTTGCAGGGCACGTTCTCCAGATCCCTGACTGCTTTCGTGTCTCTTTACCCGACCCACTGAATTTTATCAACATTGTTCTTGTGCTTGAGGTGCCAAAATGAATGCCATAACCAGATGTGGTCTCATGAGAGCCAAGAAGAGGAGGATAATTCTTAAAATTAGCAGTGAGTGGGTTTTACCATGTCTCTCACTGAGGAATGTGGTATGTCATGGTACTTGCTCAGCTTGCATTATTGTGACAGTCAATGGCCCAGTGCAATATTTATCCTTAATTCGCTTTTCACATTCATAACACAAAGAAAGCAATACTGGAAATACTCCCTTCCTTCCAGCACAACCCTCCTTCCCATACTCCCACCAGCAGAATGACTCACTGTGCCTTACAGCACCAGCTTTAACTGCCAAGGGTCAGGAATGGTTCTACACAGCGTGACCCCTGCCAGATTTCCCAGTGATGTCCCATGGGGAGCAGGGGGATCCCTGGGGCTTGGGGAGGTGACAGACCCATGGCAGGCCTTCTCTGTAGAAGAATTATAAAATCACAGGCTTGATTGGGCTGGAAGGGACCTTAAAGATCATCCACTGCCAACCCCTCTGCTGTGGGCAGGGACACCTTCCATTAGACCAGGCTGCTCCAAGCCCTGTCCAGCCTGGCCTTGGACACTTCCAGGGATGGGGCAACTGCAGTTTCTGTGGGCACCCTCACAGCCAGGAATTCCCTCTAAATATCCCATCTATCCCTGCCTTCTGGCAGTGAAAGCCATTCCCCTTATCCTGCCACTCCATCCCTTGTCCAAAGCCCTTCTCCAGCTCTCTGTGAGCTCCCCTGGATGCTGGAGGAGGCTCTAAGGTCTCCCTGGAGTCTTCTCTTCTGCACACTGCACAACCCCACCTTTGTCAGGCTTTCACACAGGAGAAGGATTTTCACCTGTGCTGCTGGGAGAATGTGTGATGTGAGAAGTTTCCCTGCAGGCTGCTCTCTGAAAGTGTGCACAAGTCACCCCAGTTGTGCAAATGCTGCTGCTTTTTGGAAAAACATTTTGCAAACTCTCAGGAAACTTCTCCTTTCTCAGATTTACTGTATTTCCTTCTCAAGCAGCCTGCCAAGGGGTCAGGTCAGTACAGGGGCTGGTACCAGGGAGGTGGTGGGGAGCAGAGCTGGAAGGATGGACAGAGTTGTTTTAATAGTGATCCCTGGAATATCTGTCTTTTCTCTCCACTCAAATCAGCAGGGTGAGACTCAGTTGTACAATGATACTGACCCACTGGAGGGGAATTTCAATGCATAGTTCTGGTTTTGGCTCTTTGGAAATGATAGAAGCAAAGCAGATTGGGATTAATAAGGTAGGGGAGGCAGGGATGTAATGTCTGACAATGAGATCAGAAGTGGGGGATAAAGAAAGGAAAAGAGTCGCAGCATCTTTAATGCAGTACTTGTGTTTGCTAGTCTTTAAAGCTCAGCCCTTGTAGTCATGTTTGGCAAATCTGTGCCAAATATTTTTGCATAGTTCTGGCCCATTCACAGGCAAAAGGAAGTGGCCCACGGTGCAGAAAGAATTGGTTCATCCTTGTGATGGGGACTGTTTGAAAAAATCTGATATGTAGCACTGTTTAGATATAGGATGATTGAAAAGACATGTTGGAGGGAGACCAGTGTTAAGATAAACAATGAAATTCATATGAGGGAATGCCAAACCTTGAAATCTTTTTTCCCATTTCTTAACTTCTGTAATCAATCTCAGTGGAGAAGCAACCTCTGCAGAGCACTACAGATAAGAATCACTTTCTGTTTCCTCTTCATGATAGTCTCGAGAGCAGTGGTGTAACAATCTGTCTTCCAGAGAGTTGCTCTGCCCCAGCTGCGTGGCAGGTTTGTGCAGTTAGCAAGGGTCTGTTCTGGAGAGCTGAGCTTCCCAGGGGCCTAGGAAGGGGCCTTCTCTTAAGGTGGAAACAACCTTGATAGCTTCCATAATGTGAAGTTGAAAGGAGTTTTATTTGGAAACTGCCCCTTGATTTCAAGCAGTTGCTTATGAGAAGTGTTTGTGACAGATTCTTTGGCTCTCGCAGGATTCAAGGAGCTGTGGAGCAACTGTAGGTCCTTGAGTGTCTTCATTGCCATTATTGCTGTTCAGTGCAGCCCTTTTGCGTTTTTCTAAATGTTTCTGGGGCTAATTACTTCCCTTTGTTTCTGCTTCCACAAAGATGACACCCTTCATATTTCTCACCTCCTGTAAATACTGTGTATTTCTACACAACTTTTAAGATCTGTTTATTCTGTTTTCTTGACTTTTTTGCCTCCTCTTTCCAGGAAGCACCAGGTAGTATCAGTGCTTGCCGCAGCACAGCATACACTCGTTAAGAGTTCATGATGGGTCTGTTTCCCTGGGGCAGCAGGACTGAAACTTTCAGAAACTTGCGTTCTTGGGGTGAATTCTGCGTGGTGGTATTTGCAGAAAATGAGAGTTTTTCTCAGAGTGATGGTAAAATAGGGATATTGTAAATTTCTGCAAGTCCACATAAGCATCTAAAAGTGATTTTTAAATTTTATTTGTGTACAGAGAAAGGTGGTTTAGAAAATAGTTCTTGGTGGCATCTGGTTTTGTACATTCTGGTTTTATTCATGCTGATTTAATTATTTGTTATCCTTGTGAGTCCCAAAACCCCACTTTGAGGAACGTTGAATGGAGTGGCCCTGTGTCTGCAACCCCCCCAAAACTGCTAAACAAGTGGGGCTCCCAAGTGCTGCTCTAGCAGTCTCTTCTGTGTTTTGGGAGAACTGAATGCAGTGACATGAAGCTTATGAAACATATTCAAGTTGATAATAACAACTACACATCTGTAAGAATTAGTCCTGTGAGCTGCTGACAGATTATTTCAGAAAGTCACGTCCAAAAAGCAGTTCTAGACACAGGGGTGTTTGGATAGATGTTTCCTTTCTCCAGCAGGAAACATTCTTTTTCTACTATTTAAAACATTCTTAAGGTTTCGTTAAGTTTTAAATCTAATTAGACTAAAAATTCTAAGTTTGATGCAGAGATTTTTAAAATGGAACTGATTTAAACACGTTAATGTCCTTGATTTATTCTGATTCATTTTCAACTGCTACTGGTTAACCATCAGAATGGAGTTGTTGTCTTATCAAAACATTTAGTAAAGATGTAAAACCTTTTTAATTCTACACCAATTGCTTAGCAACCGTGGAGGGAAAAGGTTTCTGAATCATTTGAAAGACTGTTTTTAAAGATGTACCAGCTCTCCCTCCCTGTAAGCCCAACTGAAATGGGACTGGTGTCAAAACACACCCCAGTCCTGTTTTGGCTGTTAGCAGCAGAGTGCTGCATTTGCCTAGTAAGTATTTATTTCACAACTTCTCATTTCTTATGCTTTTCTAGAATATTTAATGCAGTAATTCTCAATTTTGCAGCATCAACTACCAATGCCAGTTCAGTCTCTACATCCTCAACTGTTGTCAATATTTCCACATCAGCAGTAGCCAGCATCTCACAGGTAAAACTTCCTTGGTGAATTTATGTGTATCATGTCCTTTACCTTTATTTAACACGTTGCTCAAAGCTCACATGGAAATGTCACTTCAAATGGAGCACAGTGGTACTGGAGTTGCAGTCACTCAGAGTCACCAAATCACTCCTGCTGTCCCTTTGACCGTGGTGCTTCTCCCTTTGGCCTTTGCAACAAACTCACTTCAAAGCTGTTGCCTCATCTGAAAATTGTGAGGTAAGTCTTAAACTCTCTGCAAGAGAGGTGGAGGGGAAGAAACAATTCAGCTGTTTCGAGAACTAAACCTACAGGGAGGTTTAGAGGTGGATGTTTATTGGATGCCTTTGTTCTCCCTCAGCAAGAACAGGAAATGAGGTTGCACACAAACAAAACCTCAGCCCAGTAAAGTAGAGTGTGCATTCTGATGGTAGACTAGAACAAAGTGAAACAGCCCTGCAAGCTAGCAAAGACCATTTCTCCCTGCCTTTTACCTCTGTGGGTGATTAACTGCCATTCTGAGTACTTGGATATACAGAGGAAGTCTTCAGTGTCCAGCTTTTCAGAAAAAGAATACAGGAAGTGTGGAAAATGCACTGGATGCATAAAAATCCTTCTGTGCTTATACTGTTGCTTTTAAAGCATAAACTTGCTTGGAACCTTAAGGGGAAAAAAAGATTTTCTTTTAGTATTTCAGACCAAGGTACCTGATTCACAAACCCAGGCTGCTCTTGAAGGGAATCAGGAGAGCACAGAGTACCAGAATAGTGTGATGTGACATTTGGGGTCACTGCTTTTTTTACTGTCAGTAGCAGAAGTTAAAATCCTCAAGCACAGCTCCAGGTGCTCAGTGATCTCTTAAATTAATTAAGTAGTTACCATAAATGGATACCTTGCAGCACAGCATGCAGAATTATTGCTCGATGAAGTCAGGACATGAGCAAGGGCCATTTATTCTGTAGTTGTGCCCTCAGAGAGGCCCAGGGTCGCTTTCTGTCACTGTCAGTACATCTGATACCAGGAAGTCAAATGCAAAACAAAACCACACATTCCAGAGCACAGAGTGCACTGATGTCTTGGCATCCACTCAACTCCGCTGTTACTGTCACATCATTCATTATGAATTAATTTTTGCAGACACTGGAGGCAGAGGAATGGCCCTGTGGTCACTGGTCTCCTCTGCAAAACCTGCCTGTGCAGGGGCCGTTGGGCAGCCAGAGCTCTCAGCCCTTTTCGGGAATGTCTGACATGTGCAGAATGAAACAGCATGAAGTCAGACTGTGCTCTTGCTGGGATTTTTCTTGGACAGGATATTCTAATACAAAAGTTGTCCTCATTCAGAGTTTTTTCTGCGTGAAATGTCCTGCCATCACTAACTCTTTTCTCCAACAGGACTATCCTACGTACACGATCCTTGGCCAGAGTCAGTACCAGACCTGCTATCCGAGCACAGGCTTTGGGGTGGTGCCACCAGCAGACAGCAGCACAGAGAGCCTGGCATTGGCCACGACCACATACCCAGAGGAGAAATCAAACGCCCTGGTGCCAGCACGGGCGGTGCAGAGACCTCCCTCTGGTGAGGCGGGGTCTGTAAAACACCTCTGCTCAACAGTGCAGGGGGCAGGCGTGGGGAAACATCTCCAGAGGGTACCTGCAGCATCTCTTTGTGCTGGGCCAGACACTTGCCTTCCTTGTCAGACTGGTCTCACTGGTGTGCAGAGTATTATGGTGGGCCAGCCAAACTGATGTGTCAGAGACCTTGTAGTGCTGCAATTCCAGGACACCGCCACGTGCTCTGTGTGCCTCAGGGAGAGGGAGTACTCTGAACACCTGGCTGCAGGACAGAAAGGTGCAGGAGGTGGTGTACTTTCCCCAGGAAGGGTGTTCCTACCAGTAGCAGAAAAGGCTCCATCACGTGTCCCCATCAGCCATGGCCATGCTGCTTGGCCAAGGCTGTCTCCAGGGCCAACATCATCTCTGTTGCTCTTTTATAGTCAACTGTCTGTTAAATAAAATTGACATAGTTGAGTAACAGAGTAGCTCCAGGGTAGGGAGATGACTGCAGGGTTCCAGGCCTTAGGGTGGAGGGTGCTCTGGTCTGGCTTTGCTCTGAAGGCAAAGCTCTTGCAATAGCTCAGTCCTGGGGGATTGAATTGAGGAAATGGAGCTGTTTAGAAATGATGGGACAAAGAAATCATGGTTTATGTTCTAATCAGGGTTCAACTACTGCTGCACCCACATAGTAAAGTAACATCTGAACTTTTGCTAAAGTGATTTGTGGCCAGTGCTGTATTGGTGTTGGTTTTGAGACATGAGGGGATGAGAGCTGTGGGATTTCTTTCTTCCAGGAGATGCATCCACAAGTCCTTTGCTACCAAGAGCAACAGCAAGTAAAGAGTTAGATGAGCAAGCAAGAAAAAACATCCCTGGAAAGAACAGAGGGAAGAGGAAAGCAGATACCTCCTCCTCACAGGACAGTGAACTGGAGGTAAATAGTGATCTTTTCTACAGGTAGCACTGCAGAATAGTGTGATGGTGAAAATTCTCCTCCCTTTTTTCATTCCACCTCCATGGAAATGGAAATTATAGAATGGTTTGGATTGAAGAGACCTTTCAGGGTCATCTAGTCCAACCACCCTGCAATGAACAGGGACATCTTCAAGTAGATGTCAGGTTGCTCAAAGCTCTATCCAACCTGGTCTTGAATGTTTTCACGATGGGGCATCCACCACCTTTCTGGGCAACATGTGCCAGTGCCCCACCACTTCAATTGTAAAAAATGTCTACTTTACATCTAGTCTAAATTTACTCTCTTTGAGCTTAAAACCATTCTCCCTTGTTCTGTCACTACAGGCCGTACTAAAAGGTCTGTCCCCATGGGTTCAAATTGCAAGAGAGTAGGGTTAGATTAGATATTAGGAAAAAATGTCTTCCCTGTGAGAGTGAGGAAGTCCTGGCACAGACTGCCCAGGCAATGTGTGGCTGCTCCATCCCATCCCTGCACATTGCTCCACTGCAATAAACTGAAGAGTTGAATGTGTTCAGCTTGTAAGATGAGAACTGTTGTTCATACCTGTTAAAGCATATTGCAGCTAACCAAAATTAACTCTCAACCTTGCTCCTTTATTATAGTTCAATGCTTGGAATATCTTAGCTCTAACCTGCTCTTGTTCTTTCTGCAGCGGGTGTTTCTCTGGGACCTTGATGAGACCATCATCATCTTCCATTCCCTTCTCACAGGATCTTATGCTCAAAAATATGGCAAGGTAATACTGTCATTTCCATGGAAGAAAACCCATTTCTGTCATGTAGAATTAAATGTCAATCTTTGGAAAAGGAATAGATTTTTTTTTTTTTTAACTCTCTGAGGTGGTACTTTTAATTTGTTGGTGGTTTGGGGCAGGGAAAGAACTAAATTTGATTTTAGACAGAGCTAGGACATCACCAACATGTCCCTTCTTACAGTGCAAGTCTGTCAAACTGGTTTTATCCTCACTGGGAATTACTGAGGTTCTAGCACATAGGGAAAGGTAGTAGGGAAAATACATAGTAGATTTTTTAATGTTTTTTATGTGCTGACTGTTAAAATGTATCAGTCTCTCCTGTGGAGTACTGTAGTGTTTTGTTGGGCCAATGTATTACCAGAATGTGGATTTTTCTTTTTTCTTTTTTTTTTTTCCTTTTTTTTGTTGTTTAAAATATTAGGGAAATTGTAATTCACACCATTGAATGTAGCTGGACTTATGCCAGGTGTGGTATTACAGTGGAAAGCTGTGCAGTTTAACTGATGAGAGATTGATGATAATTCCCTTCTGCCTGTATCCACAGTGCATTTACATTTTCTTTTTGTGTTTTTCCAGGATCCAACTCTAGTGATTGGCTCAGGTCTGTCCATGGAGGAGATGATTTTTGAAGTTGCTGATACTCACTTATTTTTCAATGACTTGGAGGTACATGGAAAATGTGTTTGAAAGGCAGAACTCCACGTTACCATGTCAGAATTACACTGCACTGTTTGTGAGGGATCTGTGCTTCAGAGCCTCCTATTGCTTGTCGTAAGCACAGCCAAATCAGGGCTGCACTCTTAACTGAGACAGGCATTCTGCAGCCTTCTAAGTGTCAGGAGCTATCTCAGTTTCTGCTGGGTTTCTGCTTGAACCCCTACAAATACAAAGAGTGATGTCTGATCCATCCTGTATTTGCATTTCTGGACTGGTAAGCACTTTGCTTCCACTGATCCTCTTTTGAAATGAAGACCAGAGATGTGAGGAAAAGGCAGTCTTGAGGATGTCAGTCCTCAAGGGCTGTGACTAGGCCAGGGACAGAATGCAGGAGGTGACTTTGGCTGTGGAGCAGCTTTGAAGGACACTGCATAGACAAGCAGGTTGTACCCATGGAGGACCCACAACACCATCCCTTTTTCTTTTGTGTTATCTTTGATGTAACTCAACTCGATGTAATTTTCAGAATTGACAGCACTCATTTCAGGCTTAGGAAGGCTGAATATGAACAGGGACCAGTTAGTTGTAGGTGGATCACTGATGGACATAGTGGAAAAACAAGATGGTTTGTGGAGGCAGTGTGGCATGGCTTGTTGCTGTTGGGAAGTGTGAAGGGATTGGTTTGTCACAGTTTCTTTAGTCTGGAAATTTCAGTGTATTTCTGGATTACCACAACATGACACTATTTTTGGTGTTTTTTTTGTCTTTAACAGGAGTGTGACCAGGTACACATAGAAGATGTGGCATCTGATGACAATGGCCAAGATCTAAGGTGTGATACTGATGAATGCAGGAAATGTATTGCTGATGTAATCAGGTTTTGTGAAGACTTCAAATGCAGATGGGGTTAAGGGATGGGGTCAGCATTGTGCAGGGAATGAAACCTGGCAAAGTGTTTGCTGGGGGGCATTTCTTTGAAGACCTGCAAAGCATTAAGAGTTTTGAAATTGTATTGTGAATTATATTGTCGTTGAATGCAGTTGAATGTTGCCTCTGTGCTCAATGACAAGTGAGGAATGGAGAACCAACACTTCAGATCTCATGATGACCTTTCGATTAGTAACCTAATCTAATGGTAACTCTAATAAGAGTAGTGGGAAAAGTCCCTGCTGTGGCAGGGGTTTAGAATGAGATGATCTTGAAGGTCCTATCCAACCTAAACCATCCTGTGATTCCATGATCTTGACCTTTGAATGTCCCTCTGTGGTTTGCATCCCTCTGAGAGATGATGGTGCTCAAACTGAGCTGGCTCATGAAAAAGTCTGAGAAAGATCTGTCAGGGAGAAAGAAATACAGGAAA
Source organism: Eopsaltria australis (assembly GCA_034509425.1). Classification (NCBI taxonomy): domain Eukaryota; kingdom Metazoa; phylum Chordata; class Aves; order Passeriformes; family Petroicidae; genus Eopsaltria; species Eopsaltria australis. The sequence goes on from JAVTVJ010000469.1 coordinate 721,528, forward strand.
AGTGGTGAAGCAGGACTTGCTTTTTCCAGTCATAAACTGGTGAAGCAGCTCATGTGCTTGTGGAGCTGCAGTTGTGTTGGAAAGGCATGGATGTTATGTTTGGAAGATGTTGTGCTGGGGTTTATTGCTGCAGGATGAGGAAGGGGTCAGTGGGAAGGATGCTCCGTATGGCAGAGGAGTGAGCACCCAAACAGTAAAGGAAGGTTTTGTAGTGGAAGATGTGAAAGTTGTATCAGGGCAGCAGTTCAGAGCCAGCAGCTGTAGCTGGGTGTCAGCATTCCCACAGGAGCCAGGTGCTGCTCTCCAGGTGCCACAGTGCTTGTGCAGCTCCTCTCTGAGGTGTTTCCAGCTGCTGTTTTTTTGCCAGAAATGCCACAGTGGTTCTGCTGCTGTGGCTCACCTAACACATCTGCTTTCCTGGAACAGCAACTACAACTTCTCCACGGATGGGTTCAGTGGCTCAGGAAGCAATGCAAACCACAGCTCCTCAGTGGGTGTGCAAGGAGTGGACTGGATGAGGAAGCTGGCCTTCCGCTACCGCAGGGTACGCGAGATCTACAACAAATACAAAACTAACGTTGGAGGTGAGTGGGCACCTGCACTGAGGTCTGAGCACTGAACAGAGCTTGTGGGGCCAGGCTCCATCCTTCCTTAGAGCTTTGGCTTTCCTGATATGTGGACATGAGCAGAAAACCATTCTCCTAGTGCTAACTGGGATCAAATTTCCATGGAATCTAAGAGGGTACATCTTCCGAAACTGAACGGTGTGCCAGTGCAGGCTGTGATTTATCGTGAAGATAAGGATGGTCACTCAGTCCTAGAGGCAAAAGTTTTAGTGCAGATAGTATTCCTTTGATTTGGTGTGAAAGGCTGCCTGGCACTCTGCTCAGCAGTAGCCTGAATGAATCATTTGCCCTGCTGCTCAGGAGGTCTCCGTCGTGTCTCCACAAAGTCTGCCTTTGGTGCTGCCCTTGTCAGGAAACACAGTGGTCACCCCTGGGCTCTCAAGCTCAGTCTGACATGACTTCTCTGCTCTCTCTTCATAAAGTCACTTAAAGCCTTCTAGTTTTGCTTCCCTTTCAACTCCAAAGCAGTCATAATCATGCAAACCATAGTGAGCAAATGGAGATGAATTTTCTGTATAGTCTGAATCTCTGCATTGGCATCCCTGGAAAAGGGATACTGCTGGAGCAGCTTACCTGGTAGGGTGACTTGGCCTGGTTGGTTGTGGGTTTGGGTACCCTTTGCCTACACAAAAACCTTGATATTTTTTTGGACATATTTTCTGAAAACCAAGTGTTCAAAGCCACAACTTTCAGCCTTAAAAATCTGCCAGTTTAGGTCTGCAGTTTGGTGTGCTGGAGTTACCTGATTTCTTTTAGGGGGGATCAGACCATGATTTCGTATTTTTCTTGTGGGAAACCTGGATGCAGAGTTTTTCAGGGCCTGTGGAAAGCTACATGATGAAGCAGCTGTCAGTGCAGCCTCAGTGCAGAGGACTGGTGTAACTGAAGGCTGGAGTGAGGGAGGCTCATATGTCAGGGATGGGAATTGGAGAGAAGTGCTCCTTTCTTGCTGTGTTTACTGTCAGGAGTAGAAAAAGGCTCCTCTTCTGTCTGCTTTTATTCAAAACTGGAGGCTTGTAGAAAGTGATATTTAAAAGCAATTACAAGCATGGGAATAAAAGAAGGGGGGGTAGTTTAAAAAAAGATATGTAAAAGGGCTTAAAGTGGAAAGGGTCCTTGGAAAGCAGAAAGTCAGAGAGGGTGACTGTAGGAGTTCCTTCCCTTCCTCTGTTGCCTTGGACCCCTGCTACTGTGAGTGTTCTATGAGAAAAGTGCCTTTGATTGCCTGCATCCTGAGAAATGCTTTGAAATAATGGCAGAAAAGTGTCTGCCCAGTTCCCCACGGGCAAACTCCTGGATGGATGTCTGGGCTCATTCATGTCACTGGGAGCAGGTCACTTTTGTGGCTTTGAGACACAGCCCAGCTCCCAGAGGGCTTCAGTTGTGTTATTTACTGCAAAGCAGGCAGCTGGTGCATTGGGGGACAGCCCTCCCTGCGTCAGACTTGCCAGGCAAACACATTCCTTACCTTCCAGGCCTGCTTAGCCCACAGAAGAGGGAAGCTCTGCAGCGACTGAGGACTGACATAGAAGTGCTGACAGATTCCTGGCTGGAAACTGCATTAAAATCCCTGCTGCTCATCCAGTCCAGGTATGGAACCTGGAAGTGCAAGTGAGGCTTTCTCAGCCCTTTCTCACCCTCGGGTTTGTGTGCAGTGCTGTGCTGGGCACTGCCCCATCACACTGCTGCTGTTTGGCACAGGTGCCAAGTGACTGAGGGCAAGAACTCCACCCCTGTTTCCCTGCTGCAACACCTGTAGTTAGCAAGGTCCCCGTGCTCACCAAATAATTTTTCTGACAGAGGATTCTGCCATAAGGAAACAAAAATTGCAAAATCATGTCCTAAAACACCTCGTGGAAGCAGGACAGCAAAGCACAAGGCACCTGGGAAAGCTGATCAGACTGCCTGGAGCAGTCCTGGCACTGCTGCCTGTAGATGTGCTGTTACAAGTGAAAGATTCTCTTTCTTCTTTTAGAAAAAACTGTGAGAACATCCTGATCACAACCACCCAACTGATGCCAGCTCTTGCCAAAGTTCTCCTGTATGGATTGGGCGAGGTGTTTCCCATTGAAAATATTTATAGTGCTACAAAAATAGGTAAGGGGTTGTGCCAAGTGTCTGGCACTGCGGTGTTTGCTGAGGATTAGCTGGCATTTTTACATGGGGAAATGCCATTTCTGCAGCTGAGCAGCCCCGTGCTGTGGCCCACCTGGTCAAGGCTTCTGGCCTTGGGAGCTGAACTGGGTGCTACCCCTGCTCAGTAAGACAAGAAGTGTGTCTGTACTGGGAGGAAGGGACCTGTTGAGGCTCTGTTTCTCTCTGCCCGAGGCTCCTTACAGGGGGATTGTCTTTGGCAGGTAAAGAGAGCTGCTTCGAGAGGATTGTGTCACGGTTTGGAAAGAAAGTCACTTACGTGGTGATTGGAGATGGGCGTGATGAGGAGGTTGCAGCCAAGCAGGTGGGTCTGACTGCAGAGGTGGGGCAATGCAAAGGGCAGATGCTGGCAGCCTTTGCCTACAAGGACTCGTGTTCCAAGGCTGAACTCTTCAGGCCAGGGCAGCTAGGAGCAAAGTTTGCCTTTGATGCAAGAGATCATCCATTGTGTTAAGGTGGGCAGTTTTCTGGCTCCTGGCTGTTGAAAGTTTCTCTCTTAGAATTGTTTAGGATTGCATATAACACTGTCCCTGTCAGCAGTGTCTTAGTATAGCATGTTGAAAGGTTGAACTCCGTGATCTTGGAGGTCCCTTCCACCCTTGATGATTCTGTGGTTCTATATGCTGATCATAGCCTGTGACAATTAGGATAATGCAGTTTTTCAGGAGTGCAGAGGAGTCAGGGCTCAGGAACAGCAGCAGATCAATACAGCACCTGCCATTAGGCTGGTTAGCAAACAAAGAGCAAAGAGTTTGATTTGGACAGGTCTGGATGGGTTATTCAGTTGTGCTAATTAGTAGTGAAATGCAAAGATGAGTGTCAGGATCTTGACTCTGCAGGCTTCACGTGTTCTGTCATGTGCCAGAGCTGTCACCTGTGCAGCTTTTCTGGGGGACTGGACAGGCATTCCTGGGTGCAGCAGCAGCTCACAGCCAAGGTTTCCATCGTGAGCAGCTGACAGTCAGTGCTGGTGCCTGTCACACACAGATGTGCACATCAGGTGGGCTCCAGACACAGGTGTGCACAGGGCTGAGGTCTGTGCTGAGCATGGTGTGCTCAGAACCACCACACTGCACAGCCTTGCAGCTCTACCCAGCCTGCTTCCACCTCAGATGAAAATCCCTGCATAAACCTGACTGTCCTCTCTCTTTACAGCACAACATGCCCTTCTGGAGGATCACAAATCACGCTGACCTCGTGTCCCTTCACCAAGCCCTGGAGTTAGACTTCCTGTAAGAAGTTGGAGCAAAGACATGACTGCAGCTCCCACAAGCCCTCTCCATTACTGGAGGGGCAGAAATCTCACATGTTTGGGGACTCACTTTTCAGCTTGATGAAGAAAACATACCTAATGCAAAGTGTACAGTGGAATATGACAGCAGGTCGTTCATCGGGAGCACGGGCCCTGCCAAGTCCAGAGGTGTCCTGTAAAGAAGCCCTAGACTCAGCAGAGCTAGAGCTTGTCTGCAGAGGGGACTTACAGAGCCAGCTGAATGCCTCTGGCAGGTGTCTCCAGAGGGAGGGGCCATAAAACAGCAGATGTATTTGTAAGAGCCTTCTCCTTTCTATTCAGCTTAGTTGTAGAACCCAAGTAAACACAAAACTTTATTTTTATAGGAAAACGCTGATGGCAGAGCTTAAACCTTCCTTGTTTTGCAAAGCCGAAGAGCTATGGTTTTTTTCATAAGAAATATTAATGAAAATGTCAAAAATACCTCTATTGCTGTAAAATGTGTCCTGTCTCCTTCCCTGGGTGTTCAAAACAGTTAATTTATTACAATGTCCTTATGTTATTTCCTCAGCGTGGGATTACTGGAAAATATAAAGGTAAGGGAATGCTTCTGGGATATGTGGTTCCTTGTAGAGGCAGGTATTGGTGTTCTGAGTTGATCCCAGTGGCTTCTAGTCAATGTGTGCACAAGCTCTTCTAGCCAGCAAGAGATAACTGGATTCCAGCCTTGGTCTGGACTGTAGATGCCACAGATTTTCCCTGCAAAGAGAAATGAAAACACCTGTGAACATCAGGTACAGCAGACTGGTGCAGACTGCTCAGATGTGAACAGAGTCCTCCCCTGGACTAGGGATAATCTAATTCCTAAATCCTCATGAATGTTGCAGAGAAGGCTCTGGCTATGGTGTAACCTTCATCTCTGTGTTCCTGACCCTATTTGTAAGTCCCTTTTAGTAGAATCAGATTCAGTTTCCTTATATTCTTTGCATTAGCCTAACTACAGAGTGAGAAACAAATGCCTTGTTAAGAGGGACTTGATTTTCTAAGACACTGTGACTTGGCAGCATGGAGCACTTGGGAGTGATGGTGATGCTGATTTTTCTGCTACTGTCTCAGAATAGAGGCTGGAGTCAGTGACCTGCAGCTCCTCTGACCAGGAACAGCCAGCTGGGTACTGGGGCTGGCACAGGGGCTGGGTTTGTGCCAACTCAGGCTATGTTTGGTGGTCTCTTCCATTTACCCTGATGGCACCAGATCAGCAGGTGCCCTGAGATGTGTGCTGTGCCCCAGAGCTGCTGCTCCTGCACAGCCAGATCTGTGGATGCACCCAGACCCCTCCAGATAGTGGGCACCAGCCCCACATCACCCATCAGGAGACTGGGCTGAAAGTCTGTCACTGCAGGGAGGACAGTGATCCATTTGCTGTGCCCATACAGGACGTGATGTGTTTGCTGCATTCTTTTCATGGCATTAATTACTGAGGGTTAATTTCCATCAGTGCAAGGGGAGCTACTGGGCCAGCTTGGCACAGGCTCTGCTGTGCCTTGGGAACATCTGTTCCTGGGCCATCTCCAGTGACCATGGGGCAGAAGGTGCCTAGAGCCAGGGGTTCGGATACCTCGTGCTCAGGGACTGGACCCAGGAGGTCTATTCCACATAGCAGCAGCTCCAGTTTCCCTTTGGGTTTTATTTTTTTTTTTTTTAGTTTAATGAAATTGGAATCAAAGGTGATTTTCTTTCTCCAGGGTGGTCACTGGAGTCAGGAGTGATCTGCTTTCCCTTCAGCTCCTTGCCAGGTATTGGCCTTGTGCTCTGATCCCAGGTGGACACTGGGTCTGTGTGTTTCCCCAGGAGTTCTGCAGCAGGAACAGATCAGCAGCTGTCCACGTGGGAGCTGCTGCCTGCCAGCAGCAGAGCTGCTCATCCCATGAGGAAAATTTGTGGAGTCTGCAGTGGGTGTCACTGGGCAGCTCAGCACAGGGAAAGGTGTTTGGCTGCCCTGGGGGCTGCTGGCCCAGCAGAGCCCAGGGAGCAAACAGACTGTGCTGAGTGCTCAGCAGTGGGTTTGGAAAGAGGAACAGGACCCAGGGATGTTCTCTGTCTACACCAAAAGGAGAGCTCAGGTGTCTTAGCACCTGTTCCAAGGCAGCTGGGGCAGCTTCATTACTGCTGGGTCTAGAGTCCAGTTCCTCTGGGGTCCCTGTGAAGTGCCAGAGCTGTGGTGAAGAGCAGCCTCATTGCTCCCAGGGTTGGAAATGTCACCAGAGGATCAGGACTCAGTTTTAGTCTCAGAAGAGTCTGTGCTGATGCTGAACATCCCTCAGCCCATCCAAAGGTGTCCTGTGAGCAGGTTTGGGAGCTGTCCCAGCCTGTGCAGCAGCCTGGTGGGAGCACATCTCGTACTCCAGCTGGCTGAACTTTGGGATTTAAACCTGTGCCTTAACCTCCCACCACCGGCATGGCTGAGCAGCCCAAATGCTTCACTCCATCAGGAGCAGCTGACCAGGGCCGTGCTGGAGAGGGGCTGGGTTTGCCCAGGCACTGGCAGTGGGTGCTTTACCTGCAGGCCTGAGCTGCCTGGCAGCTGGCTGTGCTTTGTGTTTGTTTACTTCAAATGTTTTAAGGAAATTTTAAGATGTTGGTAAAATTTTAGCTGAGTGTGGAACTCGCAGCCACTGACATTTCATACTGGTATTTATATGATGTTTCCTTGAATGTATGTAAAGTACTTTTATAACAGGAGGTTGATGGTACATTTCTGTGTTTGTTAATAAAGGGTTGACCTGGCTATTTTATTTTTTCCTCTACTGGCTGAATTTAAGCCTTTTCCTGTCTGTCTTGAGGCAAGAACAGCATCTCTATCCAAGCATTGATTTTCTCCTGTCTCTGTCACCAGTTCAGCTACAGTCAGGTCAGGGGTAATGGGAGAGCAAACCCGAACACCTGAAGGACAGTCAGCCTGCAGGCCCAGAGCACCTGAGCTCACCTGGGTGCTGCTGGCTTCCCCTTCAGCTTCAACACAGCCACAGAGGCTTTAAAAACCACCTGATCCAGTAAAATTTGTTGCCTCTGGAGAGGTGTCTGTGCTGGCAGTGGTGGGAAGCAGCAGGACCCCTGGAGCCCACAGCCCCTCTTTTGCTGTGCTATGAGGGGTGAGCCCCAGGTGCTGCTGCCTGTGGGGCCTTTGCCTGTTCATGGTCTGTAATGGGAACTGTCCTGTGAACTGGAAAAAAAAAATAAAGTCTTTATTTTCTATAGTCAGTGCTTCAGCCTGTTCTCTGCCCCCGTATCAGTCCCTGCCCCTGTGACAGCCCCAGCCAGGCTTGGCAGCACCAGCAGCATTCAGGTCACAGTGCAGCCACCAGAGCCCCCATGCCCCTGGGGAGTCTTGGGGAGCCAGGGGGGCAGGGATCTACTCCTGGGCTCTGCTGAGGTGCCATGGGGAGGCACATGGTGCTTCCTGCACAAACGTTCCCCTCCCATTTTCTTCTGCACAAGGCAACACCCCTCCCACCCTCTGCTGTGGTGCATTTGGCCCTGGGCAGGGCTGAGCTTCTTACAGGAGCAGCTGTGAAACAGCATTTCAGCTGCTCCTCCAGCTGCATCCTGATACCTTCCCTGGTATGGAGGTTCCCCCCTGGGATGGGGTGCTGGGAGGGATATGATGGAGGTGATGGGATGAAGCCAAAGGTCAGTGCTGTGGGCAGCCAGGATGTGCCACAGCTGCCAGCTGGGCAACAGCAAAAGGCAGGGGCTGCTCGGGGGCCTGCCTGGGTTTGTGCACCAAGCTGGGTGGAGGTAGCCTGAGCTGGGAAGTGGTGGGTGTCTGTACCCAGGAGCTGGCACAACATTGACTTCACTGCTGACTACACTGACCACATCAACAGCCACCTATGGCTGAGAAACTGGCTGTGGCCAACTCCAGCCTGGTACACAGCCTTGGGAGCGCTGCCCAGGCTGTGGTGGTGGGAATGGCAGCCAAGGGAGCATGAGTGTCCATAATAAGCCAGAAGCCCTGAGCCACCCTGCAGCCACTCCTCCCAGCACAGGCTTCCTCCTGCCCCATCCCTCCCTGAACACAGTGATAACAGCTGAGCTTTGACCTTAACACCAAAACTAACACAGGGAGGAAAATCCTGGCTAGAAACAGAAAGGTCAGATAGCCACAACCATGGAGAAAACAAGTTCTCCCTGCCCTACCACCCGTATCCCTGCACAGCAATGGCAGCTGCAGGCACAGGAGAGGCACAGAGAAAATAAACCAGTGCTCTTGTTTTCATTTTTCTTTTTTGAAAAAGCTAGTAATAAATAACAAGAAAAACTGACACAACAGTGCAGCCACATGCCACAACGGGCTGGACTCACCACAAATACTGTGGCTTTCCGAGGGCACAGCCAGGGGAGCCATGCTGAGTGGCATGGGACTCATGGGGTGTTTCCACATCACCCCTGGTTTCTGCCAGGTCCCTCCAGCTGTCCAAAACAACAGTCTGGGGGGCACAACCAACAAGTCTAGCTCCTCTCTCATGTCCCTTTAGAGGATCAGCCCTCAGACAGCAGACTCCAGAGCAGCAGCCCCATTCAGGAATTGCTGCCGTGCCGGCTGGGACAAGGGGAAGTGAGTCTGGGCCAGCCACTGCATCCGCCTGTTCACAAGGTCTGGTTCCAAGAAGGAGCGAAACTCTGCCCCATCACTCCCTTCACTGGCATCCACCTCGTCAGATCTGCCTTCCTGCTGCACCCCAACGTTGGGGTGTAGCCGTGTGTAGTAGGTGACCCTCAGCCCCAGCCCCAGCAGGTAGCAGGGCAGGGCAGCAAAGACCACTGGCAGGAGGTACGAGTGCTCCTCAGAGGGGGTCTGGCCCCAGAGCCAGGAGAGGGCCAGCAGTGTGCTGTCCACCAGGAAGAAGCTGTGGTAGATGATGCTGCGGTACAGAGTCCTCCCCGGTGCCACATTGAACCAGCTGAAGTAGAGGATCACAGCCACCATGGCCCGGTAAAGCTGCTCGGGGCCGGAGGACTCCATGAAGTTCGTGCCCTGCAGGCTGACCCACAGGAACATGGCCAGCCACACCAGTGAGAAGTGGACAGCCACGCCGTAGGGCCAGAGCAGGGCAAAGAGGGCGACCACGAGGATGCGGGGGCAGATGAGGAAGAGGTTCCACAAGAAGTAGATGATGGAGGAGCCCAGGCTCAGCTCGTACTTGTTCTGCAGGAAGGAGCGCAGGGACTGGTGGTAGTCCAGCAGAGACCAGGACACACACAGGAACGCTGTGCCGACCCCCAAGCCTGCAAACACACAGGTGAAGATGCTGAGGGGGGACCAAGGGGTGGCCCAGCCCTGCCCAGCACTCCTAAAATGAGTTTCCCCCCAGCTCACAAAGCAGCTGCTGTCAGGGTCAGAGCATCAGCACCTGCATCTCTCCCCTGGCCTTCTGCCCTCCCTGAGGACAAGAAGGCTGGTGCCTGGCCTTGCTCAGAAGATGGGGAAGAAGTGCTGGGATTGAACAGCTCTGCAGGGCCCATCTCCCAGGCATGGAAGCCCTCATCCCACACAGGCAGGTGAGCGCTGGCTCCCACATTGCTGGGCTCCCCATTTCCCTGCAGTGACACCTGCTCCCCACCCTGGGAAGGGCACCACAGCACCTGCTCAGCAGCCTGTGCCCCACCCATACCAACATCAGCACCTCCCTACTCCCCAGAAGGTGCCTGATTTCCCACCTGACCCTCAGCCTCTCCTGGGGCACATAAGAGAATGACCACAGTGGTCCACCAGGTTCGACCCTCCCACCCCAAGCCCAGCATGGTCCATTGGGGCATATGAGGGTAGGACAGGGGTCAAAGGAAAGAGTGACACAGGAGCAGAATGACACTACAAGTGTCTTGCTGGGTCCTCCAGCCCCTGGACAGCCTCTCCGGTCTGCCCCATCCGAGCCCACTCTGACCCCAAGCCTGCACCCTGCAGCCCCCTCACCCTGGGAGAGCTCAGCCTTGTTTGTCCGCAGGATGATGTAGAGCAGCAGGGTGACCTGCGGGGTGTTCTCCAGGAAGGTCTCGAAGAGACGCAGCATGCTGATGTCGTGCGAGAGGAAGGCCATGTGTCTCTGCTCATCCTCCTGCTCCGCCTTCGCCCAGCACACCTTCCAGCCCATCTTCAGAGCATGGAGGCACCTGTGTGGGGAGCCAGGGTGGTGAGCGGCCACACAAGGCACCACACACCCTGGTCCCCACACTGCCCTGACAGGTCAACAAACTCCTCACAGGACAACAAATCCCACTGATTTATGTCCAAACCCCTCCTTCCCCCTGCCCAAACCACGCACACGATGCCCAGCCATGGGTGAAGTGCAAGTGTAAAGCTGAGCATCGCCCTCAGCGGACCTGCCTGGATTATTCCCTTCCCTCGGCTCGGCTTCGCTGCCCCCCTGAACTGCAGTGACGAGGTTTCGGGGCGCTGTTCCGTTTGTCCCGAGGGCAGCAGCAACAGCACCGGGAGCCAGAGCAGAGCCGGAGGCAACTTCTGCTGCAGGGACACAGGCAGCTCCCACCGACACATTTCACACTTCCCGCTCCGCGCGGGAGCCTCTTGTCCCTCCCGGCAGCTGAGGCACCGCTCACCCCAAACCCGGGAGCCAGGAGGGGCCGAGAGGCTGCAGAGGGTCGGGCACCACGGGGATCTGGAGTAGAGCGGGGCCCGGGGGATGCCCGGGGATGCGCGGGGGAGTCGGTGCGGGGCTGCCGTACCTGAAGAAAAAGCCGAGCTGCAGGAGGTGAAGGGCGGCGAGCAGCGGCATGGGCACGGCGGGGCGCAGCGCGGGCGGGTCGGAGCGCAGCCACAGCCAGCTGCAGGCCTGGGCGGCGGCTGAGGCGGCGGCGAGCAGCGACAGCGACAGCGCGGCCCAGCCGGGGTGGCCCCGCCGCGCGTACTCCGCCGCCACCCACCCGTCCATGCACAGGTCCAGCGTCGCCGCCAACGTCCCCGCCGCCGCCAGCACCAACTGCAGCGGCCCGAACCGCGGCGGGGCAGCTCGCGGAGACATCGGGGCTCCACGAGCGGACCCGGAACCGGCGGTGGCGGCGCCGGGACGGGCCAGACCCACACCCCGACAGGACCCGCCCCGGGCAGGCCCCGCCCCGGGCCGTGTGTCCGACCCCGGGCCGCGTGTCCCGCCTCGGGCCGTGTGTCTCGCCCCGGGCCGTGTGTCCGGCCCCGGACCGTGTGTCTCGCCCCGGGCCGTGTGTCCGGCCCCGGGCCGTGTGTCCCGCCTCGGGCCGTGTGTCCGGCCCCGGGCCGTGTGTCCAACCCCGGGCCCGGCCCGGCCCCATCTCCGCTCCCGCTCCTCCTCCCTCTCCCGCCGGCCGGGCCGTGCCCCTTGGCCGCACCCGCAGCCCCCGGCGGTGCCTCGGGCGGGGGCAGAGCCATTCCGGCCATTTCCCGGGAAGCTGCATTCGCTCCCGCCCGCTCCTCCCGGCCGCAGCCCCGCGGGGCCCCCGCTCCCCACACGTCTCCCGCAGCGGTTCTGCTGCACCGGGGCAGAGCCGCCCCGAGCCCTGCAGTCACGGACTCGAGTGTCCCTCCATAGCCCCTGCCCACGCAGTCCTGACCCGCCGAGTGCCTGGCACGGCCGGGCCAGAGGGGCTGTGCGAGGTCTGACCCCGGCAGGAAGCGGGGTGAGGAGCCCGGGTGCTCGGACACTGCCCTTCTCTGCCTCTGGCTGCACCCAGCCCGCCCTGTTCCACTCGCTTTGGCCCTGCCAGAGTCAGGGCGGGCTGCGACACGGGGGATGCGTTCCGTGGTAGGGTGGGACGGGCTGGAGCATCGATGCAGCCAGCACAGCACCATGAAGAGCTGGGGGTCCCTGCCTTCAGCCACCCTCAGCTCCGCCAGCACAGGATTGTGCTGTCCAGTTGCACAACTACTCTCCTTACTGCAAGCAATTCCACTCATCTTCACTTCCAAAAATCCTCAGGGATCTTCTTCCTAACCTGCATACCTCCTACTAAAAGAAAATTACAGTACTCTTGGCTTCTAGGTATGCTGAACTCTACAGACAAATGTTCACCTATTACACACCTACTGCATGATTTAGCAGGGATCCTCCAGTCCAGCTCCTGGCCCTGTACAAGACACTCCAACAATCCCACCCTGTGCCTGAGCGTGTTGTCCAAACAATTCTTGAGCTCTGGCAGCCTTGGGGCTGTGATCCCTTTCCTGGGGACTCTGTTTTGGTGGCAGAAATGGTTCTGGCCCGATGTGGAACACTGATACATGTTTTCTTCAGTAGTACAATTATTTAATTTCTTACTGGCCAGACATTCACTTCAGTTTGAACCTTCAAAGCAAAAAGCGAAGAAAAAAATAAGGATAGTTAAGCTGAAAGTATGAGCTGTGCTTTTATCCCCAGGTTTTATCAACCTTTTTCTGCCTCTTCTTCAAGACAGAAAAGCCTCTAGAGTCACATGTGATGCAAAGTTAACATTTTATTGGAAATGTTCAAAAGCTCTAGTAACAAGATCAGCTCTAGTACAAATATAGATTTAAATGCACAAACTAAACAATAAAAACATCTTTTCATGATTGCTGTACATTAGTGGAAGATTACTCTTGGCTACCCACTTTATGAATAAAACTGAATGGAAGATGAGTTAGGAGAAACTGCTCTAAAACAGCTCTAGAAATAAAGGACAAATCATAAAGAGGCTCTTCTTTCTAACAGGCACTCTCTAAGGAGCCAAAACAAAGTGAAACCTTGGAAGCTTTGAGGAGTTCAGTTTTCCTCTGTCTGTTTATGCTTTCAGTCACATGGTCACAGCAAAGAATCACACACGTTCTGCTCGTCCTTGAACTCCAAGGAGTCAGCATTCACAGGGTAACCAGGACTTTCCACCAAACGCAAAGGTCACCCTCCACGTAACAGAGCTCAGCAAGGTATCTTGAAACATGGACAAACATTCGCTTGGAAGTAAAATCAGATGGACCGAAGTTTACACTGTATCTGTTGACTTATAGTGATCATCATCCACCGTGGAGTAGATGTGTCCCTCGCTGCTGAGGAATTCCACAGCTTTCCTTGAAGAAAAACCCCACAGTGGGTAACTAGTTAGCAATTAGTTAGCAAAGAGAGGTAAATCACCACCTTTCTGCCAGGTAATTCCCATTTACAGACCCCCCATCCCCACAGTTCCCTTCTGGCAGCTGCCAAGGGAAGCTCTTGGTGTCTCTGTCCCGTGGGCAGTGTAAGTGACACAGCGAGTTTCTCCAAAGCTCTGGCAATGTGCTCCCCCTAAAGCTCAGACTCTCCCTGAGTCACCACTCTGCACTTCCCAGGTAGCACCCAGCACTCTGCTCCAGAGGGGACAGAATATACAAAGCTCATGGAAGTTAACAACTGTTTCTGTAAGTCTCAAGAAGAAGTTATAAGAGACAGTGCAGTAGAATAGAGCAGACTATTCCTAAATTTTTTATCAGTGTGCAGAGAGCAAAGTAGTCCTTGAACAGGAGAAATGCTACTGAGAGGCACTGCAGCACATTGCCACTGAACTGACAAACAGCTTATTTTGAAAACAGGGAGCAAAGGAACTGGCACAGCTCACTGAGAGCAGTGAATCTGCCAAAAGCTCTGGCTCCTGTGCTGCTGGGACCACCTGAATCACCCACCCTGATTCACAGGTGAGTGTCTGGGCTTGTCCACTGTCCTCTCTGCCTCTGGAAGGACAGCCCGGATTTCCACAGCATCCTTCATTTCTACACACTTACCTGATTGTCGACATACTCATACTGTGGAGCTGAAGTCCCAAGTCTTGCAGACTCATCCCCTCTGGGATATGGCAGCTTTTGATCAAGTTCAGCACCTGGAGGAGCAAGAACCACACTCCATCACATCGGAGGAGCCTCTGCTGTGCTCCCAGAAAAGCTGCTGGCACCCACCTGGCTCTGGTGCTCTGTGAGCCCATTCACTGGCAGGCTGCCACCTCCTCCGTAGCCTCCCATGTCACTCATCTCAGTGGAAGAAAATGACTGTGGCATTCTTGATGCTGACTGGAATGATGAGAAGAGAAGGGCTGTGGTTATCCAGGCTGCCCAAGCCTGCAGCATTAAAGGCTCACTGTTATTTCTAAGCCAGTGAGTAAAAAAAGATTCTTATGGAAGGGGACTGCAACATAATCTCTCTCCAAGGAAGCCAGGACTCCTGTCACACCTTCAGTGTTGCCCAGCTTTAATTAGGCAATTAGGCAATTTTCCCAGTGAAAGGTCCCTCTTTGGAACATCACCAGTCACCCAGGGATCAGGATCTTTGTACGTACCATAGGATTTTTCCTGAGCATCATGTGTGCATGGACAACTTCTAGCATGTGTGCGGTGAATTCATTCATATTTTCCAGAGGCGTGATCTTAAATGCTACCAAGCTATTGCTAGTCTTACAGAGGAAAGAAAAAAAACAAACACAAAGAAAACAATTTACAGCACAGCAACACAAAGATGCCTAACAGCCAACCCAGCCATTCTCTCCAGAAGTGGGACAGCAGAGGGAGACAGCTTCTGCATGCAACTAATCCAAAACATTCTGACCTACATCTTGTGCTGCTTTTGGCTGGGGTACAGTAGCATGGGCTAGTTTTGGACTTGTGCTGGAACCAGTGTTAGTAACACAGGGATGGATGTTTTAGTCACTGCTCATCAACCTTTGCATAGAGTCAAGGGCTTTCCTGCTTCTCACACAGCTCCACCAGTATTAGGCTGGGAGGGGACAAGGAGCTGTGAGGGGGAAGAGCTGGGACCTCACTGCCCCAAGGAAGAACCCAGAGCAGCCAGTGCCATGCTCAGCTATAAAACTGGATAAAGAAGGAGCAGGAGGCACACCTCTCCCCATGGCAAGTGTGGAATGAATTCCTTGTTTTGCTTTACTTACTAAGCTGCCTTTATCTGAACTCATGGGTTTTCTTGCTTTGACCCTTTCGATTCCCCCCATTCCACTGGGAACGAGCAAGCAGTGGGGGAGGGATGTGATTTTGAAAGACACTGGAGACAGACACGCCTCCTTCTAACCAGCTGAGAATTAACTGCACCTTGTCTTAATACATGCACCATTATTTGAATATTTAAACCACATGTTCTACATGAAATGCTACAGGAAGTCTCCCCATGAGCCAGAACTTGGTCTAGGCTTGACAGCACCAACAACCCCAGAACCTGGTGGCCAGAACTCTGCTCTGCTGAAAACACACTGATGATGAGGGAAATTTTGAAAGGACTCTCCTTTTAAATAGTCCTCTGCATTCAGGAGCAATTCGAATGTTATTAAATACAACTCTGGCAGAGATATTGACGGATTTGTGCAGAGATCATGATTAAATGGATATTCTAAAGCAGCCCCCTAGCACTAAGCCAGATCACCAATCCTCCACAGCCCTGCTCCAGCCTCATGGCCAGGACTCTTGCACAGGTGCCATGACCTTACCTGGAATGTCCGGAGGTGACCAGCTACTTTGACATAAGTTCCTGGAGGTACCACAACATTCTCACCTCCTGCCTCCTAACAGAGAGGGAAAAAAGAGGTTTGATGATTCATATTTCCATTTCTCAATTATCACAACAACTTAACAAAGCAGGCTCATCTCAAGCAAGCACAAACAATGTGCATCCCTATATTCACTAAGAGCAGTTAGAGAAACATAAATGTAAATTAAAAAAAAAGAAAGATATTGGTATGCATTTCAGAGCAGCCAGAGCCAGTTGTCGGCTCTGCTTTCTATGTACACTTATAAGAGATTCTCAGAGTATAACAAGAGGAAAGGAACCTTGAATAGTAAAAAATTAGGAGTTGAATTCCTTAATCTGGCTGCGGGAAGGGGCAAGCCGTTTTTGAACTCACACTAAACCTGCAGTAAGACAACTGAATATCTGCCTGATTTCCCTTCCAAAACTGTTCAACTGAACTCAGCTATATAAACAGGTGGACAGTCATTTACATAACCAGTGATCTCTGCTACAGCAGCATCTCCCTTGGATTTCAGGGACATGTTATCCCCAAAATACTTTCCAGAAAAGCCACATCTTTTGGATTAAAAAAGCTCTGTGAGAAGCAGGGAGTTAGAGTTGACCAATGATCCTTATGGGTCCTTCCAGTTGAGACACTATAATTCTACAACTTTCCTCTACTCACTGCTCTCAAAAGCTACTAAAGAAGCCTGTTCACAGCAAATTCAACGCTTACATCAGTATCGACCCACTGCCGGACGTCCATCGGGGCTGCCGTCATGTCGTCCAATTTGTAGACGATGTTGGTGGGCGCCTTCTCGGCGTGCCGGATGACGCCCACCACGGTGACCTGCGGCGGAACGGGAAGGGGTTGCTCGGGCCGCTCGCGGGCCGCGGGTCCGCCCCGGCCGCGCCCGCCCCGGCGCCCACCTGCGAGATCTCCACGTCGCAGATGCGATAGTTCTCCTTCACCTGCTCGGCCGCCAGCAGCTGCGACACGGTGCAGGGCACGATGTTCTGCAAGCGGCTCCGCTGCAAGGGGCGCAGGGCCCGTTAGAGTCGGCCCCGGCCCCGCGCCCCCTCCCGCGGCCGCCGCCCGGCCTACCTGCTTCTTCTCCGCCTGCCAGCCGGCGGGCGACCCGAACCCGCCCGGGGACTGCGTGTATCCGCCCGGGAGCCCCGCGCCACCCATGGTGCCGTACCCGCCATCGTAGTTCCCTAAGGGGAGAGAGAGAGGGACGGTGAGGCGGCGGCGGGGGCGCAGCCCGCTTTCCCAGCGCTGCGGCCATCACGGGGAGGGGCGGCGGCCTCGGGCCCCGCATCCCCCACAGGCGCCGCGCTCCCCGCACACACCGTGCCCGCTCCCGCTCCCGCTCCACATGGCGCCGCTCCCGCTCCGCTCCGCTCCGCTCCGGGACCCGCCCGCCCGCGCGCGCGCCGCCTGCCGCCCAATCCCGCAGCGCCGCTCTGCCGGCCGGCAGCCAATCGCGTCTCGCCGCCTTCCGCCTCCGTCCAATAGGAGGAGCCCGCGGGGAAGCCGCCGCCACCGCCATTTTGAGAGCGGGCGCTGCCCGGCCTGGCATCATGAGGGGGCGGGGCCGAGGGGCCGGGCCGGGCTGGGCTCAGGCGGGGCTCAGGCGGGGCCGAGGGGCCGGGCCGGGCTGGGCTCAGGCGGGGCTCAGGCGGGGCTCAGGCGGGGCCGAGGGGCCGGGCCGGGCTGGGCTGGGCTCAGGCTGGGCTCAGGCGGGGCTCAGGCGGGGCTCAGGCGGGGCCGAGGGGCCGGGCCGGGCTGGGCTCAGGCGGGGCTCAGGCGGGGCCAGGCTCGGCCAGGCTCGGCCAGGCTCAGGCGAGGCTCAGGCGGGGCTCAGGCGGGGCTCAGGCGGGGCCGAGGGGCCGGGCCGGGCTGGGCTCAGGCGGGGCTCAGGCGGGGCCCAGGCGGGGCCCAGGCGAGGCTCAGGTGGGGCTCAGGTGGGGCTCAGGCGGGGCCAGGCTCGGCCAGGCTCAGGCGGGGCCAGGCGCAGGTGCGAGCAGCGTAGCGGTGTCTGCCATGCAGCCCATGGGCCAGCCCGTGGTGCTGCTCCTGCTGTGCCTGCCGGCCGCGGCTGTGCCCAGAGCCGGCGGCCGCTCCGGGCGGTTCTGGCACCTCACGGACCTGCACTGGGACCCCGGGTACGAGGCGGCGGCGGCAGCGGGACGGCCGTGCCCCTCGGGCGGCGGTCGAGCCGGGCCCGCCGGGCCGTGGGGCAGCTACCTGTGCGACGCGCCCTGGAGCCTGCTGGGCTCGGCCGCCCGGGCCATGCGGGACCTGCTGCCCACGCCGGACTTCGTGCTCTGGACCGGGTGAGAGGGGCCGGGCCCGCTCGGAGGGACAGCCGGGCTGGGCGGGAGAAGGGCAGTGCAGCCCATGCGGGTCTCGTGAGGCTCTTTCCATGGTCCCTGCTTTGAAAGGGAGAGGGGAGAATGTGCTCCATAATGCAAAACAGGAGTTTGGAGGAGAGCAGAGCCCTCGCGAGGGCTCTCGACACTGGCAAGAAGCTCGTGGCAGTGAGGTGACCAAATGATGTCGACTCACTGTCCGTCCTTCGTGCATCCTGCCCAGCCGAGTCTGATTCCACAGTGACTCCGGGTACCTGGAATGCCCAGGGGAAGGAGCTCTGGGCTGCGTGCCGGTCAGAGAAGTGGGAGGAGAGCACCGTAAATCAGCTTGCAGCATTTCTTCTGGCTGCGGTGAGGCACCTGGCAGAGAGTCTCAAGAAGTTTTGCTTAGGAGTCAGAGGAACCTCCCCAGTGGAGGATGTTCTCTCCTGGTATGGTTCCCAGGGGTGGGTCCCCTGTCCTGTGGGAAGCCTCGATAGCACCTACAGATGGTAAAGCTTTATTTTGCATGGTGATTGTGTATATCATCCTTTCTCTGATAGTGCAACCTCAGCTTGCTGTAACCTCCAGTCCCAGTTTGCAGGGCTGTTGCCTGTGCCATGTTTTCATTTCCTATCCCTGCAGTTGCCTGTTCCTGCTTAGATGTAGTTACTGATCCTTGTGACTTTATGTTGAGCATTCTTTTTCCCTCAAGCAATTTTCCCCAGTCCTTTGATGTGATTCTGAAGGTTCTTCTCTCTCTGCAGTGGGCTTGTGGACAGCCCAGCATCATCTACAAATGCCATAAGCATGTTAGTGCAAGCACAGACGTGGAGCAGCCCTGGATTGCTGCCTTACTGGAGCCATTTCCTTGTTTCATGGTGATCACAGTTGTGCAAACTGCTCTTCTTATCGCAGATCAGATGCCCTCAGACTGCAAAGTGCTGATCTTTGTAATGTTCCAGGCAGCTTTAGTGCCTGTGACGCTCCCTGAGGCAGAGGGAGAGTCCCCTTCACACCTTTGTGCACAGGGGCTTTAAGATGAAGTGAATCATAGAATCACAGAATGTCCTGGATCATGGATTCCAACTCCTGGCCCTGCCCAGACACCCCAGCAATCCCACCCTGTGCATCCCTGGGAGTGTTGTCTGAGCACTCCTTGACTCTGGCAAGTTTGGAGTGGAGCTCATTTTCCCTGTGAGCAATTTCTTGAAACTCCCTCAGTGTCAGTATAGCACTGACTTCTGCTAAATACCTAAAATATTAAACTTTCTCTTCTAGGAGGCACAGAGAGGAGTTGGCAAGTTTCTCTGCCTTGCTCTTTGCTCTAAGCACAGGCCCTGTTAGTCCCAGAGAGTGACTGTGCTGCTTCTCTTTTTCTAGAGATGACACTCCCCATGTCCCCAATGAGCAGCTTGGAGAAGAAAAGGTTCTGCACATAATAGCAAATCTGACTTCTCTGATAAAAGAGACATTTCCAGGTAGGATTTGAGGGGATGAGAAGGGGAGTGGGGCACAGAGACTCATGGGAGGGGCTAACCAGGATGGAGAAATGACAGAACTGGAACAAGGAAAGGTACAGAAGAGCTGTGGTCACTGGGATTTGTTTCTCTTCTTCCCGGTGGCCTCAGTTGATGCACGCTCATGTTTCAGGTTGGCTGACTCAGGAGAGAGGAAAACAAAGGTTTCTGTCATTAGTCATTTAGGCAGAAAAGGCTGCAAGATCCCCTAAGATGTAACCTGTGGAGGGCAAGGACTGTCAGTGCTGGTGACAGCTCAGTCACTTGACTGTGGGTGGCTTGTCCCAGGGGCGGTCAGAGCCGTGTGATGCCCCTGAGCAGTGTGGCCTTGGGGGCAGAGGGTGACTGGCCTTGGCAAAACTCTCTTGCCAAGGCTGGAAGTGCCTGGGGGAGCGTGGAGGAGCTCTGCAGCACTGACCTCCCCTGTGCCTCCAGGTACCAAGGTCTATGCAGCGATGGGCAATCATGACTTCCACCCCAAGAATCAGTTTCCTGGGAAGGAGCACAGGATCTACAACCAAACAGCGGAACTGTGGCGGCCCTGGCTGAGTGATGCCTCCCTTCGTCTCTTCAGAGCAGGTCTGGCACCACTGGCTCATGTTTGGAGCACACTGGGGATATGTGGAGGGGTAGGAGAGTACCATGAGCAATTTTTCTTGCTTGTATGCTCAGAGCAACCGTATTCATAGAGCATTTGCAGAAGTAGAGTCCAATTTAATGTTGATTTCTGTTTTGGAGTTCTGCTTGCAAGAAGAGCAATTATTTTATACTTTAGTCTCTCCTGCCACTGTCAAGTTACTGGAAAGAATGCAGAGTGGTGACCTACAGGGGGAGGAAAAATATCTTTAAAGGTAGCAGCTGGTGCAGGCAGTGCTGGGGGCTCTCCAGAGCTGCCCAGCTCCTGGTGCTGCCCATTGCACCCATTCAGGTCTCCCTTCACCAGGAGAGGCACGAGAATGACAAGAGACACAGGGAAGAGACACTCCAAATCCACATCCTGGAATGCTCAGAGCACTGTTCCAGGCAGTGACCCTGCTGTGGCTATTGCTAAGGAGAGCAGAGACAGGTGGAAACAAAGTGATTTGGGGTCACAGCCTCCAGTGTGACCAGACCTGCAGCTCTTTCTCCATTGGTTGCATTTTTCAGGAGCTTTCTATAGCGAGAAGCTGCCTGGCCCAGGGATGAGGGGGCGGATGGTTGTCCTCAACACCAACCTGTACTATGACCAGAATGATGAGACAGCTGGTGAGGAGGATCCTGGGGGGCAATTCCAGTGGCTGGAAGAAACACTGACCAATGCCTCCAGAGCAGATGAAATGGTATTAAAAAGACTGAAGAAACAACCTGGGCTTCTCCCCAGCCTGGAAGCTCTTCCTGCTCTGTTCCTTCTGGGTGCAGGTGCAGCTGGCTGGTGCTCTGTGGGCAGTGTGGGCTCTGTGCTTAGGGCAGCTCTTGCTTCTGCAGGTCTACATTGTGGGGCACGTCCCCCCTGGCTTCTTCGAGAAGAAACGGGGCAAGCCCTGGTTCCAGAGGGGCTTTAACGAGCGCTACCTGGGAATTGTGCAGAGGCACCACAGGGTGATTGCTGCCCAGTTCTTTGGGCACCATCACACAGACAGCTTTCGCATGTTCTACAGCAACACAGGTACCTGTTCTGGTCACCCAAGCACTTGTGTGACAGCTCTGCCAGCTTTCAGAATCGCTGTCCATGACAGTTTTCAGTGGCTGTTGGCTGAAAGCAACTAAAAAGCCAGAGAAAGCTTCTGAAATGCTTTGGGCAACAAGAGGCAACAGTTTTTCTCATCTCTACACCCAGTCTGTAGTTTCTGCCCTCCTTCCCATTCATCCTCAAATGTTTTTGTTTCCCCTCAGTGCCTGGCAGCTTCTTGCCTGTTCCCTCTTGAGGGGTTTGGGCATTGCTGAGGGAGCAGTGCTGAATCTCTGTGTGTGTGTGAGGTGCTCTGGGTGAACACCTTTGCTGAGTGTGGTTCCCTGGCCACCCTCACTGCAAGAGCCCCTGCCAGCATTGAAGAGCCCATTCCTGGCTGCAGTAGCCCTGTGCTCAGTCCCCAGTATTGTTCCATGTGTTAATGTTTGTGTGTGGTGGTACCAGGAGCTGGTGACAAAGGTACTGTCAGCAGTGCAATCTGCTCTGGGTGGTCACTGTGATGGGGATGGAGTATGGGACAAGCCACGGTTTCCAGTCACAGTTTGCTGTGCATTTCTGTGAAGGTGCTCCAATCAGTGTCATGTTCCTGGCCCCTGGAGTGTCTCCCTGGAAAACAACATTACCTGGAGTGAGCAATGGAGCCAACAACCCTGCGATTCGGGTGATCGAGTATGATCAGGACACCCTTCAGGTCTTGGTAGGGGATCCTTGTGTGCACCTCACTGCAGCTCTGCAACAACTTTAAATTCCCCTCTGTAGTTGGAACGGGCTTTTCAGGATTTCTCAGTCCACAGGAGCAGAGTGGCTGTGTGGCAGAGGACTCTGACCCAGGATATTTCAGCCTTGTGTCTGGCACAAAGGTTTAGTCCGAACATCAGTGAGTTGAAGCATGGCCCTGGCAGCCAGTGCATCCTGCTGGAATGAGTTCCCCAGGGCAGGCTCAGACAGTTTTTGTGGTGTTCTTCATGTCCTTAGCAAGTTTCCTTTGACACTTGCTTTGCTCCCCAGATAATGTGGACCACAGAACTACTCTTTGAGTAATAACAGACTTATCAGACCCCCTCCAAAAACTTTAAACAATCTGAAAAATTATTTGTGTACCTCTACTTGCTAAAATGATGCATTTTGAGTGAATCTGAATTGAGGTGAATTGTAGGGCCAGCTTCTGTTTCCCATCTTGTTTGCCAAGAGGTGGAGGATGGGTGCTTATGCCCTCCTTTGGAGTGGATGAAACTCTCTATAGCTGCTCTGTTTACTTGTTTATAGCATAGAAGTGGGTGCTAAAATATGCTGTGCAAGGCTGGGAAGCCAGGGAAGCAGAGAGAAGGGCAAGAGGCTGAGAACAGAAGTTGTGAAAAACTTGATTCTTCAGTTTGCTCACAGTTGAGAAAATAACTGCTCAGGAATTAATACTCCTCCAGCCCTTGCTTCTGCTGCTGGACAGTGTTGATAGCAATTAACTGATGTCTGCAGCAGGCCAGGCTCAAAGTTTCTGATGTTTGGAGGTCAAAGTCAAGCAGAGCAAAGCCACCCCTTCACCCCTTAGGAAACAGGCTCTGTTTGGAGTGGGTTCTAGAGGGGCTCACCTGAGGTGCCCCCAGGTGTCCATATCAGTAGGCAGCCCCATCAGGGGCAGCTGGGTCCTTGGGGTGGAGGTTGGGAGGTTGCTGCAGTGGGGGCCAAGCCCAGCCCAGTATCTCACTCCAGGGCCAATCTTGTCCTGTTGTCTCCCCCGTTCTGTTTTTCTCTCCCTCAGGATATGGTGACTTACTACTTGAACCTTACTCGTGCCAACATGAGGGCCTCAGCACGGGAGGAAGAGTTCCCAGTGTGGGAGGAAGAGTACAGGCTGACAAAAGCCTTCCAGGTCCCTGATGGCTCTGCACGTTCCATGCAGACGGTGCTGGAGAGGATCTCGAGGGACCAGCACTACCTGCAGCTGTACTATGATCTTAACTCTGCCAGATATGACCTGGAGCCGTGCAAGCAGGAATGCCGTGTGGATCACATCTGTGCCATCCGGGAAGTCGATTTTACAAAGTATGAGGAGTGTGTGAAAACCAACAACTCTGCCTCTGCTTCCAGCAGTGTTTGGCTTTTGGTTTTCTGCATGTTCTTAGGATTTCTCAGTTCTCAGCGAGTGCTGTGATGGCCAAGAGCAAGAGGAAAGGAGGAGGGCACGAGATCACACTACACTGCACGTGAATTGGTGATTTTGGCATTGAGAATTTGCTTGGAAACCAGGACAGAATTGTCGATGTTTACTAAAAGCCCTGTGATGCTGATTTGAAGTTTTCTAGATAAGCTTGATGTGTGAAGGGCAATGTTTTTGAGAGCCTTGAGCCAAACTGCAAACGAGGAGTCTGTTCTCCCCTCTGCTGGGACTGCTGGAGCAACCTCACAAATCAGATGAAGACCAGGCCTCCCTGTGGACATGAACTGGCAGCGGGTGAGGGTAGGGAGCTGCCACATGTTCCAGGGGCTGCTGCCAGCATTCCTTATGTTGGCACACACTTCTGCAAGTCTGCATAGTTGCTGACTCAGGAAGTCTTGTGGTGGCTTTGTTCCACAGCAGCCTGTGGCTTATGAGCAAAGCCAGGTGGGGTGGCAGTGTCTGGACTTCAGCAGACTTTGCTGTTTCAGTGCCGAAGATGAGGTACTGATGATTATCTATTCACTCTTCTGTGCTCTCTTCACTCGCCTCCACTGAGTTCCCTCCCTCAGCTGGGCTTGGGAGGTGATCTGGGCCACTTTGCCTGTGAGATCTGGGGTGCTTTACAGCCTTGGGTTTGCCAGCTGCTCTGAGACCCTGGAGGGAACCAGTGCACAATGCTGGTGTTGGACTCCAGGTACGGGTGGAGGGGCTGCAGGATGAGTGCTCTGCGTTGTGTGAAGGTGGCTCTGGGCTCTCCCAGGGGTCTGGTGGGGTGGGGTGGGAGAAAGTCCTGCTTTTTTTGCTGGGGTTGGTATTTGCTCCGGAACTACTTCTGTGTGTGTGGAGCGATGCTGTGGATGCTTGTAAGAGACGGTATGAAAATCCCTCATCTGCCTCACAGTCATTGATGAGGACAGAGACTGAAAACCCAAAAAACCCCAGAGGGGAAAGAGGACAGGGCCGGGCCAAGGTGCGATGTCTGCCAAGTGCAGGTGCCCAAACTGGTAGTGCAGGTCATGGTAGACTGCGTCGTTCCTGCTGCTAAGGCAGAAAGGACTGCACAGGATGATTTGTGCTGTACACCTGTTCTGTACCCCAAAACAATGGGCCTCATTCGCCCACCTCTTGGCCAGCTGCCCCTCACTTTCATAATGACTATAAAGGGACTTTCTGAAAAGATCCCTACGAGATCTCCCCACGGAAAGAAGATGGAATCTATTGGCACAGGACCACGAGGATTCCGTCTCACCGTTGGTAGCTATTACCCCTCCCCCTCTATACTTTTTTTCTTTATATCTCTCTTTCTCTCCTCTATCGCATAATCGTGTTGTTGGCACTCAATAAAAATGCACTGTTTTGATTGAAACTAAAATCCCTGTTTGTGTTTCTTTTGCGCTCTGAGATCGGTTAACGAACCATCACGACTCCCGCTTGTGTTAGCGGATGGTGACAGTGCTTGAACACCCGGTAAGGGCCCCGGTAAGGGCCGGAACCCCCCGCGGGCGTGTCAGCGCAGGGTCTGGTGTGTTGGTGCCACGCTCCCCATGGGAACACACCTCACTCCGCTCGGGGGCTGCAGGGCTCGCTGTCGCCAGAGCTCCGTAGAGCAAGCGCAGATCTGAGAGGGACCGGTAGTTGCCGGTGTTGCCTGCCTTGAAATCCTCCTGTTTGCAATGGGAGGACCGAGCTGGCAGGTCCCAACCGGGCCGCTTTGAGACCGGGTTCGTTCTGAAGTATCTCCAAGCGTGGGCAGGAGCTGCGGGGGAACATGCGAGGGCAGGGCCGCAGGGCTGGGGCAGCTCTGCCCCGGCGCAGCGGAACCGCTGCGGCAGCCGGAGGTAGCGGGCAGGGACGGGTGCTGCTCCCGGGAAGAGGCCGGAGCGACTGTGCCCCCGCCCGAGGCACCGCCGAGCATGGGGGTTACCCCGCGGGGATGCTGGGGCCGGCCTCGAGAGCCGGGGGTGCAGGAGAGAGGGCCGCCCAGGGTGTCTCTGCCCCGTGAGAAGCGTGTGCCACCGTGAGGAACGCTGGCAGCAGCCTCCGGGACATGTGGCAGCTCCCTACCCTCACCCCCGGGCCGTTCCGGGGCCAGCCTGCCCACGCCCGCCGTTTGTGGGCTCCGGCAGTATTTAAGCTTTAGTATTTATGGCTTCATACCATTCTGCAACTGTGCTTGAAACCTTTCCCTGATGTTTGTCAGATTCAATGGCAGGAGAGACAGCAAAGGTTATGTATAAGGGGATGGAGAGCATGGATTCACACTCTTTAGCTGCTTCTCTCTTAAAGCTTCTCTGAGGAGGACATCAGTTCTGGAAAATTCATACAAAGCAAAAGACAACCAAATTCACCCTCATTGCTTCTGGAAAGCTGCTGCTCTCTTCTGAGGGAGGCAGGGGAAGCATCAGGGTTAGTTTCAGGCACTAATTGTGATCCTGGAATGTCAGATACCTCTTACTGCTTTATAGCTTACAGGACCTTTGGGGAAGGGTCATTAAACAACTGCAACCCAAACCCCACGGGTGTTGATCCTGGACTCACTCCAGGCTCTTACTTCACACTCTCTTCAGTATTCCCTCTCCCACATGCAGCAGGTAAAGCCCAGAGCCACCACACAGCTCCTATGGGTGAAGATCTGTACGTGGCGTTGAGAAGTGAAAGCAGAAACATCACTCCCACTTTACCTACCAGTGCTAGAGTGAGAGTTTTGAGATCAAAGAACCTACGGATGATCTGACTGTATCTGCCTGCTTTTGGAGAAACACATGGCAAACAGCAACTGACATCCGAGCCCAGCATCAGGCACTGCACAGCCCCAGGTCCTTGGCTTGTCCCAAGCTATGTCTTGCACTCCTGTGGTCTCTCCTGGTGCCGTTGACGTTTCAAAGCCCTTGGTGTAATTGCACAAGTGCACACTTCACCTGTTCTGCACTGGAAGCTATTCCTGCTTTCCTGAAGGGCCCCAAGGAGGTCTCATCTCCACCCCCAATCTTGCTTTCAGGCACAGAGGCTGATGTGGGGTACCCTCACATCAAGCTCTTGGGTTGCACCCTTTATCTATGTATTTCCAAATCAGGGAGGAGGGGTTACAGTGGCAACCCAGGAAATTCTGCAAGGACAGATGTTCCTGGGCACTACTAACATTTTCTTTAGCTCATCATTCAGCTGCAAACCAGTCTCCACTTTGTTCCCATCTCTGCATTTCCACTGCTGAGGGCTTCAGATTATTCTGCAGGTTTCCTCCTATTTAATCCTTCATTTAATACAAGAGGTTAACACACCCAAACTGCCAGTGTCAGACCACAGAGGGAACACCTTCACTTCTTCCAGCTATTTCACCTGTGGCAAGTGAGCAGCTGGCACATGAACTGTGAACTTCAGCCTTCTGTTGACACTGCAGTGCAAATGCACCTGCCTCAGCTGCTGCTGCACTGGGAAAAAACCCATGTATAGCCTAAATATTACTGAGCTCAGCAAAGCTGGGGAGTTCCTCCCAACCCTACACTGCAGGCCCTGTGGTTACCTGTACCCAGTTTGCTGTTTGTCACTCAGCTGTCCCCAGGGCAGGCTGCAGATGCAGTGCCAGGGGATGCTGCCCTCAGCCTGCCCAGGGCTGCTCTGTCGGAGGAGCAGGCTGGGCAATGAGAGCAGCAGAGCTGGGCTCTGCAGTACAACTTACAAAGAGGATTATACCAGAACCAGATAAAACTCAGCTTGGAAAACAAAAGCAACCACTGTTCAAAATCCACTGTTAAGTAAGTGTCACTTGTGTACCAAAGTGCAGCACGAGGCAGCAGAGCAGCTCACAAGCAAAGCAGCTGGGGCAGCTTTAGGAGCTGCAGCCTGAGACAGCCCAAGGACAAGGCCTGCAGGGAGAAGGGCACTCTGCCATGGCAGGATCCTCCATGAGCCACAGCACGATGGGCACTCTCAGCTGTACCAGTGCAGACTGGAACGAACACACTACACTCTCCAACCTGGCAAAATCTGCATTTAATTTACAACATAGTAAAGGTTACAGGTAAAAAGCTCAACAGAAGTGTGAAAAGGCCTATTACATATTACACAAGTGTACAAATGTCTGTACAAAGCCCCTCGATGTTCCAGTCCCCTCCTGGACAGCCGCGGCCCCTAAGCTCTGAAATAATAAGAGCTGGTTCAGAGTCTGGGAGGAGAAGAGCTTTAAAAAACAACGAGCAGTAAAGTTTCCCTTGTCAAGAAAAATCTTGCAAAGAGCCACTTGCAAAAAAAAAAATCCCCAAAACCCCCAAAACCAACCCCCTTCCCCCCAAAATAAAACAAAAAATCTCCAAAACAAAAAGGAAACCTGCTCAACTTTTGTTTGTCCTGACTAGTCTTACCCTAAAGAGTTGCCTTCAGAAAGCAACTGGTTGGGAAATGAAAATCCTACAGGCCAGACTAAAAAGAGAGGAAGATTTTGAGTCATTGTGGAAGCACTGGGAAGCAGAACAAATGCCCAATGGCTGAATCATCAATGGCAACTTAAACACAGAGCAGGTGCAGCTGGATCATGGAGCAGGTGCTGAATCCACGCAAGGAATAGTCTGAGCTGGATATGATGGTGTGGGGAGGGAGCAGAGCAGTCTCTAAAGCCATGGCTCTGTGAACTGGGCAGCTGCTGGCTGGCACCTCAGGGACACGATAGAAGCAAGCACTGCGGAGCAGAACTCACACAGATTTTGGAGCATCTGTCTGAAATGGGTCTCGTTCATCCATCTGGAGCACCCCATCTCCCTGGAACAGCCCTGATCCTGCACCATCCACCACCCCAGCTCACTGAACCCAGCACTGATCCCGCACCCCAGCTCACTGGAACACAGCCCTGCCTCAGCAACCCAGCACTACCTCCTGAGGCAGCTGCAGTGAACAGCCAGGTACATGCCCTCATTCTGGTGCACATTTCCTGGATCCCCCAAACAGCAAAGGAATGTGACTTGTAGCTGACCTGCACTGGAGAGTGTACAAAAATCCAGAGTAAACTTAAGTATAATAGAGCTCTGGCCTTACCTTGTGTAAAGTACAGCCACAGTGTCTGAATATGTGAATCACCTTCAAATCTAAACCCAAGGAACTAAAGGGCCTGAGCAACAACTCAAGTCCCCTGAGAATTCCTATTCTGGCTCACAGTAGCACTCAATTCTCACCTGCTGTTGCCAGCAGCCAAAACACTTGCGTGTGGGGAAAACATCAGTCCTCCCAGCTTTTTACCTTGTTGAACCTCATATACCCTAAGCTTACAAGTTCCATTTGCAAATAAAAATGAAACTATTTAAGTTACAGGGGCCACCAAGTCTAAAAGAAACTCCACTGAGTAAACTTCACCCTGAGTTATCCAGGGGAGTCACCATGGCACAGTGCAGACAGTGCCTGCTCCTGTTGGATGCTCTAACCTGTGCTCCCTGTATCCATCCCACAGACCCCATTCTGCAGCACTGGAACAAAGCTAAGGAATCCACCTGCTGATTATCCATCTCCTCATGACTCATGGGATGCTCTAGTGTTTTATGTGGAAATTAAAACAAGCTGTAGCAAAACTAAAAATAATAATAATAAAAAAAGAGAATGCCCCACATTGGTGGGGTTTTGAAAATACAAAAAATAAAAGCTGACCTATATTCTGCAAGTTCCACAACTCCTACCAATGGGATTCTGCAAGGCTTGGCCCCACAAACGTTTCCTTTTGACAGAGCTGCCCTGCTGTGACTGTGTCCAGCAGGAACAGTGTCAGCACAGCGAGCCCAGCACTGAAATACACGGACCTGCAGGGTCATGCCATAAGTGATAATTAAATTGTGTAACTGCCCCTTCGACTTGTGGATCCAAACTCAGCATAGAGACCTCTGGGACAGTGGTGGCTAAGAAAAGGCTGTTGGGGTTTTGGTTCAAAAGGAGAGGGGAGCTGTATTTTTTTTTTTTTAACAGACATAGAAAAACATTTGAAGACAGATCTTTAAAGGATATTTCACTCCTCCAATCTTGGTATTACATCTGTTAGGACACTGAAATTTTAAAAAGACGATACCGCACATGAAAAGTTTCTGGAGTTGGTAACTCCTACCCTCTCTCAGCCCAGCTCAGATCAGCAGGGACGGGGTCGGCTTCTTGCCCGGCCAGGCCTCCTTGGCATATTTCTTCTTCTTGGGTTCATTCACAGCTTCGGGGTTGAAGACAGCGGGGTTTGGAGCCGGGTTCATGTTCACTGTGGAGGGCACAACCGGAGTCAAGTCCACGTCGGGGGCGAGGTTGGGGTAGGGCATGGGCAGCCCCCCGATGAGTGCGGTGCCGTGGACGCTGTGGGGCTGGGACCCTGCCTCGTTGTGGGTGGGGGGCAGGCCCCCGTACAATCCTCCGCTGTAGGGGAAGCTCTGCATGCGCCGCGACGCCGACTCGTCCGTGGGCAGCGAGCCCGCGTTCTCCAGGCGCTTCTTCTGCAGGCACAGGGAGTTAAAGGGTTATTCACAATGCACGAAACCATCAGCCTGTTTGAACTGGCTGCCTAGACCATTTCTCCCAAAAGGCACCTAAATCTGCCACGTACAAAGTGCCCACAGACCACGTCCCAGTCTGTGTCCTGCAAGGTTTCCTCTGGGTTCCCTTGAAAACCACAATAAACTCTTAGAGGTGCACAATGCAGGAAGGGAGACAAAAGCTGACACTCAGGTTTAACTCAAATGAAGTCTGAGCACCTCTTCACCTCCTGTACAATCCTGCCAGTCTTGAGCTTGTCCTGAACAAAGACCAAGTAGGTCATAGAATGTCTTGAGTTGGAACAGACCCAAAAGGCTCCTGGTCCTGCACAATATCCCAAGAATCCCATCCTGTGCCTGAGAGCATTACAATACAAACCTTCTCTTCTCCACAGAAATAAACTGCAACTTCTAGATAACTTGGGTAATTTTGCTCCTGATCATTGGAATCTTCTCGTGCAGTCTGGGTTTATGGAATATTATCCTTCCCCACATGATTTTATTTAGTCTATACCAGCAACAAGTGAAATTGCTGATACACAGTGGCTTAGCTGCTCTGAAGTTCTGCGTATCTTTCTTCCTCCTTGCATATTCCAATTAAATAGAACACTGGCAGCACACGCATCCTGGAGCAAAGTCTAAACCTGCTTGTTCTAGTACGCAAATGTAGGAAACATTGAACACAGTACTGAAATAAACAAACTCTCCCTTTTCCCTTCTACTTCCCACATTTCCCCCAGTTTTATCTGATGCCTGGAACTAATGCACTGAATTTCTAGAAAGTGTTTCTTTTTGGGAGGAAATAAAATCACCATTGATCCCATGTGTTATTAAAGAAAAAAGCTAAAGCTGAGTTCAAAGGGAAATGGGCAAATCTGCTAAAAAAGACAATTGTGAAACACAAACATGACTTCTCCTTAACAATGAAACACTTCCCACATGGGAGCATTCTGTTTCTAAGGTGCAATTCATAAACCATAAAGTGAGTTCATTAATGTGATGTGCTAATGAGAAAGTTGGGAGTCACCCCCTACCTTAACAGGGACCACTGCTGTCTGTACCATGTTCCGGAATCGCCCCACAGATGGGTCCACATCCTCTGCAAAGCAAGAACAGGGATGCTTTCAGTGAGCACATGGGAAAACCAGAACCTCTGGGGGGTAAAGGAATCTATACAAGAAACTGGAACAGACCTCCTTCTCCCAAAGCCAGCACTCCAGCAGCTCCCAGTGAGCACAAGTGTGACCAAATAAAGGGAGGAACAGCTGGTGGCTTTGTCTCCAGGTGACTCATCAGGCATCCTGACTTTCCCTCAAATGGAGAATGGGAGCAGCTGGATGGCTGGTTTGGGACCAGACAGGCTGGAGTTTGGGCTGAAAGCTGCTGCTGACAAGGCACTGCATGTGCTAAAGGCACAGCAGCTGGTCCCTAAAGGCCTTGGGGGGCCTTGAAGCAGGAGTCAGAAGCAGTCAATGTGAATCTCTGACAGTCTGGAAAAATTATCTTTTTTTGCGATGAGAATGACTGGTATTCGCATGAAGATGTTCTGAGCTCCGAACTGCATCACATCATAAACCAGAATAGTCACTCTGGGTGCCAAAGGAACCACCTCCACACTGTATTTCAAAATGCCTGCTCATTAATTAGCTGCTCTTATTAACAGGGATATTATCCAAATAAACTATGATTGATGAGAATGCCATTAATACAGAACAGCTAAGGGAGAAAAAAAGACTAATTTGGAATTGGATACATTTTCAGGTGCATCAGTTTGAATGAGGATTAGGGACGACGGGGTTCAGATGTGCAGAAAAATAGCAAAAACCCTCTGAGCTTGAGACGTTCCAGAGGCAACAGGTAAAGAAAGCATTAAAGGACAGATGAAAAGCAAACAAGCCCTCTTCCACTGAGATTCTAAAGAGGGCAAAACATGTAAACCACCTTCCTCCTTTTGGACCCATAGCATTTCTCCAGTATCTGACAGAGTACTGAACAATGAAGCTGAGTTTGATATCCCCATCCTGCTCAGAGCACGCAGTTACTTTACTGGTAGAACAGAAGCAACAGAAAGAGGTCACAGACTTCAGTGAGATGTGGCAGCAGCTTCTGTGAAATAGCAGATCCCAAATATTGACTCCCAAATTTATTTTCTCCTTATCCATGTGCACCCACGAGGAGTCCCTCTGAGCATACCAGAAGGAGGTCCTGAAGGGCATCAGCTGAGGATGAAAGCAAACTCCTTACCCGGATTGATGATCTCATCATCATCACTGAACGTCACTCTGGAGTTCTTCCGTTTCCGCTTTGGCCTCTGGATGTCCAAGTTCCCTTCCTCAATGGTCAGTGTGGAGATCCTTTTGTTGTGGGCTGTATTGAACTCTGTCAGATTCTAACAGCAAATTTAGAAATGAAAGAGTTTAAGCAACCAGTGTATGAAGTCTGATTTAATCACATCAGAAGACCACAGTACATTGTTTAGTTTCAACTTCAGACCCTGAGAACAAGCAGAGGTTCAGGGCTGCAATGAGCTGCCCTGAGAGGCTGCGGGGTCTCTGCAGAGATGTTTAGAATGGAGCACAAACATTGGTCATTCAGTGTTGTTTCACTCCAATCAGCCCCAATGGCTCTATTAACAAGAACCTGAGTTAACCTCATCCCCAGGGGTGGGTCATAACAGCCTGGCAGTGTTAGATTTATGGACCTGATGATCTTAAAAGCCTTTTCCAACCTAAATGATTCCACAACTCTAGGCAAACAAGTGGGGAATGCTGTCCTCGCTGGAAGTGCCATCAAGGCAGTGTGCCGTCATACTCACATCCAGTTCTGTCTCCTCCTCTGGCAGCCCCAGCAAACCCTTCAGCTCCTCATCCTCACCACCCATCTTCTCGTCCCCTTTCACAGCTGAAGGCAGCGTCTGCGGCTTCTCTCGCAGAGTGTACGCACGGGTGGAGGCTCCAAAGGAAACCGTGGAGTCAATGGGGATCTGCTGGGGTTTGTGAGCTTCCAAACGGATGTGACCCAAGAATGTGCCATGTGCTGAGGATATCAAAATGCAAAATAGGCTGTTGAGCTTGGGGTCATGGTATTCCAGTTCACATCTGAGAATCTCAGAAACTGTAACGATTGTTCCAAGGGACAAGGCACTGAGGTACTGCTGAAAGCATCAGCTATGTAGACCCACCATCTCACAAACTGAGATAACACACACCACAAGTCCTCTGAAAGTCACTGGAAATAAATTACAGGCACCTTTTACTTTCTGTACTCCTGCAGGTCCCAATGTGCTGTGTCTGGACAGTGCAAAAAACCACCTGACAGGTTTTAGACCTTGGGAAATCACCCTCAGAAGAGAAGGCTTCACTAAAATTGTGGTGGGAAGGCTAAGTCACTTTCCTCCTCTCCTTTGGCCTCTTTCAAGTTAGAAATGTTTGAAACACCCAGTGAGGCAGCTGTAGGCTGACTGCAGCCAAAACTCCTTTGCCCTAACCCTTGTCTTTCCCTATGATACAAATTCCAATTATATCCATTTGCTCACTGTGCAGATACCAATGGAAAAGGAAAAAGTGCCTCAGATTCAGAATGTTTAAGCACTGAAGTACAGCTCTTCTGTCTGGTTAAATGCCACACTACTTACTGCTGTTCAGATCTATGAGGAAAACCCTCTTGAGATGTTTGTGATAGACCAAGGCAGCATGGACCCGAGAGCAAGACTGGTGGTCAATGGTAAAATCGCACAGATCAGGATTTCTCCCAAAGAGATAGTATTTCTTCTCATCAATGATGAGTTTCTGAGGTAGAATATCAAACAGAGAAGCATATTAGACTCCTAGAATCTTTTGGATCTTCCTGAAAAAAATTCAAGAACATGAATAAATTGAGCAAATTCAAAACAAAGCATCAACAGCTCATCAATATTTCAGTTTAGTCTGGCACTGTGAAACGCATAAACTCAAGGCTGGTCTTTATAAAATCAGAACAGCTGAATATGGGAGAGTCCCAGTTATTCCCTTCTTTACCAGCTAACACTGGACAGTCTGGGAAGGACAGTCACTCTTCCAAGCATTACACTACCTCATACAGAAGATTTTCTCTGACATCTGTTCCCAGAGATTTTAACACATTCCTTGATGGATGACCTCAAGCTTTGTCTAAGACAGGAACACGTGCTCAGTGATCTCTGGTCTGATACAGGACATCAAAATTATCCTTCTGTACAGAAATGGACCTACAGGAGATTTCAGACCTCTGGCATAAAGATGCAAATCTCTACTGAGTATGTGGTGTGATCTCAATCCACATTAGTCTATTCAAGTAAACCATTAATTTCAGGTATTTCTTCTTTATTGAACCTAGTTCTAATATCTTCTTTTAAAAATATCTTACAAACCTTAATACCAGTTACATAAAAATCTCTGTAAAGTGAGGGACATGTTGACAAGTCCTACAGTATTCATGTTACCAGACTGTGCTGTTGAAGGAACTCCTTGCACCTGAATGCTGCAGTACTGAACAGGGCATGCACAGAACCTTCTCACTGGACCCCAAGAACTTAATCCAATCTGTACCTTCCTACTCCAGCTGCACAAAGCAAAGGCTGGCAGTGCATTACAAATCTGTTAACAGGCTTCTCCTGCTTTTTGAAATATTTACCAAAGCCCACACATTTCAACAGCATCCTCCAGGGAATGCTGAGGATACATCTTCCATTGCAAAACCCACACCTTGGATCAGGAGAGCATTGCTTCCATGAGATGGTCTGAGATGAGCTAACATTCTGCCTGCTTGAGCACCTGGATTTCTTTCCCTGCATTCCCAGCAATTCAATCCTCTCCTCAATCCCACTGCCACGTGTCTGAGCAAAGTTTCTGGCTTGCAAAGCCTTTTTTTCCCTGTGTTAATCTTCCCCCATTTGAGTGGACTGCTCAGTCTGCCTTTGGCCAGCTGTACGTCCAAGCTGCTCCACACAAGCACTGGATTCCAGGCACTGGGCTGGGTGATGCCAAGGATCTCTCAAGGATTTCCCTCTCCCTCTCAGCATTCCAGCCAGGCAGGTGTTTGCTCCTCACCTTGCCAGGTACAAACCATGTGCTCAGTAATAAGCAGTGTGTGGCCAGGTGCAGAGGGCTGGACTGGGGCTTTTCTGAGCTACCAGATGACCCAATGAGCACCCACACAATTGTGGGGCACCTCCAAGTCATACAGAAAATAAGGAGACAGACTGGAACAAGACGCAGTATTTATACTCCCCTGCCTTGTCTGCAAGGACAAAAATGCCATCATGGACCTCAGCTTCTACTGCAGATCACCTTGCAAATCACATCTATTTACCTGCCTACCAACTGTGGGTTTAGCACTGCTACAGTCACATCTCACTTCCTCACTGTTTTTTTCCTCATTTTTCCCCCATACATGTGCTCTGTATTTTCCAGGTTGGACTTTCCAGCATTCTACTGAATATCTGTCAGCCCTCATGTTGCAAGTTCTCATCATCTAGTATTCAGTAATAAGAATTTATTTCTGCACGTTTAGAAGAATTAACTGAACGACCTGACTCCACACTTGTACACATCATGACAATTTTACAGTTGATTGGTTCCTTAGGTAATACTCTGTTAAATGCCTTATTCCCCACCAACTCAAGGTATACAATTTAAGCACCAAGTCATGACAGTGACTGCTTTGTGAAATCTACTGACCAGCATATTTTGGCCTGCTGTCTTAAAAAAAGAGGATTTTGGTGATCAAGGTGTGTATATTTATCAGCTCTGACACCCACTACTAAACCAAATAACTTCTAAACCTCTGGCTAGTTTCAACCATCACTACAAATTATTAAATTTCAAGCAATTCTGTGAAAACCAACAGCTAGATAGAATGATAGCTCCATCAATCCCTTCAGTGATACACAGGCTGGCAGAAAATCCCAAAGAGAGCCAATACTTAGATTTCAACCACAAAAAAATCTTTTTGAGTCCACATCTCATTTAATAAGTCAGCAATGACAGCTCAACTGGCAATTCATCTGCAGGTTCATGGTACATGGTCTATTGACAAATGAAGTGCAAATGCAAAATGCCCACAACTGAAACCAAAAGCATCCTGTAAGTTTTCATTTGCACCTGTTACACACAAACAATACTGCCCTGACTGGGCAGCACTTCCAAGAGATTCTGCAAAGACACAAATTCATGGAAACACTGCAACAAATCATCAACAGAGAAAAAAATAATTGTATTGCCTTTGAGTCAAGATAACGTTTCCAAAATGTTTTGTGCCTCTGAGCTATAACCCAGTGTCTTCCTTCATACACTGAGCTTAAACACTGCATGGCTTGTTTTGCTGTTGCACTTTGTAGACCCAGCAATCACAAGGTGACCCCCAGGCCTCTGCACAAGGCTGGGGCACTGATGGCTCGGTTAGTATCAAGTGCTCAGTAACCCACAGGATTTAACAATCCTCTTCCTTGGTTACTGCTGGCTACTAGAAAAGACAAAACTGAGAAACTCTCCACCACCTGCATTGAACAGGGAAACACAAGGATCACATCCAAGTGCTATTTGCCTCAGAGCTGTGGGATCTTGCAAGAATCTTTGAATTAGTGGAACATGTTGCCAATGGTACCTACGAGCAGCAGTTTGTTCTTCTGGTCAGAGAAGAGGAGGAAGTGAGAACACGGGAGGGAAAACAACATGGCAGCACCAAGGTCAGTGGAAAAGAAAGAGGGGGAAGAGATGCTCCAAGTGTCAGAGCTCAGACTCCTCTGCAGGCCGTGGTGAGGACCATGGTGAAACAAACTGTTCCCCTGTAATGCAGGAAATCCATGAGGGATGCAGAGATCCATTCACAGCCCATGGGAGAACTGCTCATGCTGAAGTGGGTGAATGCCAGAGAAAGCTGTGATCCAGTGGGAGACCCAAATGGAGAGAGGGTCCCTGCTTCCAGAGATAGAGAGAGAGGGCCCTTTCTCCCAAACTGGAGCAGCCTGTCCTTGAAAGACCGCACCCTGTGGATGAGTGACCCACATCACAGCAATTTTGGGATGACTTCTTGCCTGTGGGAGGGACCCCATGGCATAGCAGAGCAAAGATTCCTCTCCCTGACTGAACAGAAAAAGATCTTGAGTGATAAATTGGCCAAAACCCCCATGCCCTGTCTCCCTGTGCTGTCAGTGGGAAAGAGGGAGGGGCTGGGGGCAAAAAGGTGTTTTAAAGGCTTTTTTTACTTCTTGTTATCCTCCTCTGACTCTATTAATAATAAATTTACTTTATACCTTTAAATTTGAACCTGTTTTGCCCTTAGAATGTTTTTTTTCTCCCAATCCTTATCTCAACTCTTGAGTCCTTCATTAATTTTTTTCCTCTCTGCCCAACTGTAGCAGGAGAGGGTAAGTGAATGACTTTCGTGGTGCCTGGCATTTGGACAGTGTCAAACCATGACACCCAGAAACATTTCTGTTTCAGTCAGCTTCAAGTTAGCAGTCTCTCCACAGCTGAAAAACATTCATTGGTTTGGGTTCTCTCTGTCAACCATGAAAAAGAGACTTTATTTATTACTCTCAGTGTGATATAAGACAAAATATGAAACAGAGAATGAGGTGGTGCTGTAATCAAAATAACTTGCTGTATCTGTGGTGATCACAACACTGTTCACAGATCCTGAATGTGGGAGGAAAAATAAATCAAACTGTATTTCATACTGTAGGACAGAGCAGCACTCTAGCAAAATACAGGATGCCTGGTTAATCTGACTGTAATGCAAAATAAAAAATAAACTGACCAGACAGGTTTCTCAAACAAGCAGTACAAAGGGAAGAGGTTTAACTGATGGAAGCTCTGCGTGACATGAGACTGCCTTGCACAGGCAAGAGAAAAGTCACTTTATTCATTGTTTCAGAGCAAAACAAACTGATTTGAATGTAATGAATACATGAGAGAAAGGAAATACTTATGAATAAGTGTGGAAAATTATGGGGAATGTTCTACTGCTGGTGCCTATGTACATGATACACCAAATCCATCAAACTCTACTTCCATACCTCAATGAGTTTGTCTCCTTTGACTACATCCAGGTGTAAGCCAGGTGGTGGTTTCCCCGCCCTGGAAAATAAAGAAAGGAAAAATATAGTAACAAAACATTTAATCAAAAATTTATTAGTATTAGAGCTGCTCAAGCTACAGACCAAACCTACACAAGTGTAAGCAGAAGTATTTTGGGGGAAATACGAAAATCCCGTAATTTTCTTTTCCTCCCTGCAGATTCCATCTAGCAGAAACATACTGGGCATTTACAATGCTCAAACCCAGGATGCTGCTGTGGTACCAACACCCTGCCCTGCACCACATAGGATCCTTCACCTCCTGGCAGCAAAGGATCTTTTTCTGCTCAGATATCTCAGAATCTGCATCTCTAGTACTTCCTCATAGATAACATCTCTGCTGCTTGTCTCTAGGCTGGACCAGCTTTCCAGCCAGCAGCAGCGACCCACTTCTTGGCTGCACCACTGCCCTGCTGAGGAACTCTGCAGAGATCACGTTCCCATTCTGCTCAGTGCATGGAGCCAGCCCAGGGAACAGTGACAATGGGCAGTGATGTTCTCAGGGTGGCTGGAGAAGAAAGAAAAGTCACTAACAGCTGAAGTTGTTTGAAGGGGTTAAATATAGATGTTAATGTTTTATATTCAAAACTAATTAGCTCCAGAGTCACCAAAGATCAGAAGTAATGCCTGGATTTGGAAGTATCAGTCACCCTT
Source organism: Eopsaltria australis (assembly GCA_034509425.1). Taxonomy (NCBI): domain Eukaryota; kingdom Metazoa; phylum Chordata; class Aves; order Passeriformes; family Petroicidae; genus Eopsaltria; species Eopsaltria australis. Next base: position 759,952 of record JAVTVJ010000469.1, read on the forward strand.
CACATGCTCTGCCCCATCAGACCTTGCACCTCACGGATCAAGGAGTAAAACATGAATGGAAATCTCTTGCAAAAATCTCCTGGAAGGAAGTTTGTTGGAAAGCTGGCCCTATGCTGTTACAGGAGAGCAGTTTTTCCCCCGTCATGTCCAATGTTAAAAGGAAAAAGTCCTTTTCCACTACCTAATGTGCTAAAATATCCACTAAATTGATTTTCCTACACTGTTCTGAAGGATGAAGAATTACTTGAGGTCAGCCGATTGTCCTTTGTACAGAACACAGAGCCCTCAGCATTGCCCTGAGGCCAATGCTCTCCTATCACAACTGCTTGTGTTTGAAAATGAGAAACAAGCAGCTCTTCTGTGCCTTCCAGATGGTGCATCCCAGTCCCCAGTGCCTCCCCAGGGCAGCATCCTGCAAGTGACCTGAAAATAACACCTGCAAATGCACTGATTGGGATGGTCAGCAGCTGAGTGAGTGTGACTGAGACACAGGATGCTCTGAGTGCCTCCTGAATCACAAAAGCTTCTGGGGAGACGTGAAGCCTTCCAGAGAATTAACAGAGCTGACTGGCAAGGAGAACGCGAGCATTACCAGCATCTGTAAGGGAACTGTTTGGATCAGAGAAAAGATGAGAATATCAAAAAATTAATTCTTGAGAGCAAGCCCATAAATATTCTATTAGAGAGAACTTCAGGTTTTATAACATCAAAAATTAATTCAAGTGACACTGAATTAAATCAGAAAATTAGTATTAAGTAGTGAACAACAATGGAACAATTGTTTCATAAGATTATTCCTACATTTTCAGAGTGAGAGCAGATATACTGGAAGTGTAATTTACTTGCAGAAATTACAGGAAGATAGGACTATAATGTTTATGTCTACCATGATGACATTCTTATTCTGACAGCCTGACTTCCATGTAATTTTTCATCACATCCTTTAATTTCCATTCTAATTTTATTTTATTCTTTCCTTTTAGTTATAAAAAATATTCCCTTTTTTAAGTAAAGGTGAGCTTCATCAAGTACACGTAACACAGACTATGCATTTTCATGAACATCTTCTGCAGCAGGACTGACATTTCTCTACCTCACACAGAGAATCCCAGAATGGATCGGGTTGAAAGGGACCTTGAAGATCATCCAGCTCCACCCCCTGCCATGGGCAGGGACACCTTCCACCGTCCCAGGGTGCTCCAGGCCCCATCCAACCTGACCTTGGACACTTCCAGGGGATCCAGGGGCAGCCACAGCTTCTCTGGGTACCCTGTGCCAGGGCCTCCCCATCCTCACAGGGAACAATTCCTTCCAAATATCCCAACTAACCCTGCCCTATGACAGTGGGAAACCACTCCCCTGTGTCCTGTCCCTCCATCCCTTGTTCAGACCCCACCTTAGGCCCTGTAAGGGGCTCTGAGCTCTCCCTGCAGCCTTCTCTCCCCTAGGTGAGCACTCCCAGCTCTCCCAGCCTGGCTCCAGAGCAGAGGGGCTCCAGCCCTTGAAGCATCTCTATGGCCTCCTCTGGACTTGCTCCTACAGCTCCATGTCCTGTGCTGGGACCCTAGGGCTGGGGGCAGCTCTGCAGGTGGGGTCTTACCTGAGCAGGTTGGAGAGGCAGGATCCCCCCACCCCTGCTGCCCACACTGGGGGATGAGCTCAGGACACAGGGGGTGGCTCTGGGTGCCAGCACACACGGCTGGGGCATGCTGAGCTTCTCAAGCAGCACCGCCAAGTCCTTCTCCTGAGGGCTGCTGTCCAGCCATTCTCCACCCAGCCTGTGTATGTGCTTGGGACTGCCCCAAATTATTACCCATCAGGTACAGCTGTAGTGTTTTCATTGGTTTTGAACAGTTGTGTGTTACTGGTGACTGATGGCCACCCTGTGCTCAGACTATATACTTGTGTAGCTGATGTTTTATTGCTGAATATAAACTTGTGTCCTCTCACTTCTGAATAGTAACTTTCTGGCCTGGAGAAGTTCTTGTTCTTTGTCTCCATTCTCCACCATACACTTCTGCATTTCTTGTTTTTACCGTCACAGTCTTCACATTATCCCAAAAGACTGGGTTATTCTCTGATCTCTATGCTGATCACACTTATGTCACTAACAAGTACTACAGTCACTTTTGTCAAGGTAATTAATAAAAAACCCCAACACTAATAGGGTCAGCCCACAGACTCTATTCAACAGCTGTTACCTCCTCAAAATCAATTCCTTATAAATGCATGGCTTTTGTATGAGTCCTCTATTGCTTCCTAAAATGATCATTTCCTGTGTGTCTTGTAACAGCCTTGAAGAGAGATCTGACAGCCTTTGGCAGACACAGTACCTCTGCTTTCCTGCCTTCAATAATCAGTCCCTTTCCCTACATAGCTGAGCAGCTGGACACGGTGATGCCTGGGATTTCCCACAGCAGCTGAATGAATGAACTTGCCGGCCTTAGAGAAGACATCAACTGCTCACAATGATCAGCAATTAAATATTTACAAGGGATACCACTGAACAAAAACAGCTTGCAGCACAGGTTTTTAAAAGATCTAAATACGTACAAGCAAAGAAGTCTTTCTCCTGTACTAGAAACAGAAAATTGTGTTTCCTTGCTTTCTTTACCTCATGCTCCACAGGCCAGGCCATGTCTCTGTAACAAAGATAAACCATTTCGGAAAAGAAGGGACAAGGCCATTAACACTTTGGAATGTGCCAAGTAAGAGAACTGAAGTTTTACAAATCAGGATCTCTTCCACAGCACAGATTCAATGCTGACATGCCGACAGGGTTACAAAGCCTATATCCAGCTGAAACTCAGCAGCCTGACTGGGGTAAGTCACTACAACAAATTTTGAGTTGTTGCTATTAAGGACATAGACAGGACAGCCATAATTCTATTGTGTTAGTTTAAAATTAGGTCAATTATTTGGGTTTCTAAACGTGGATGCAGAACCTAAATTTAGCCACTTCCTAAAAATCTTGGCCTCTGTGACTACTGTACACACCTTCATGTCCAACTTCAAGGACAGGGTGGAATTTTCAGAACTCTGGAGCTCAAACTCTCCAGAAATCTGTGTAAAAACATTGCCAGGAATAGCCCGTTCTTGGCCAGAGAAACTAAAGAGGAACAATTGTTGCTTTCAAACAAACTATTTCTAATGTTTGTCCATTCCAGGACAAATCTGACATCCCCACTACTGGTGTGTCAAGATGGAGTAAAGAAAGAGCCACAATTCCAAATACAAGTTACACCAGCACAAAAGGACAGACAGGCAGTACCCATTAAACATCTGATGGTCACTTCAAAACTACACACCAGATAATCTGTACTCCCTAAAGCCAGCTCAGAAGGTTTGCAGAAGTCTTAATCAAACCAAGATGTGTAATCATTACCTAAAGATATTTTCTGATCTCATGTTATGGCTAAATTTTAATCTACAGGGAGTACTGGCACCTTCTTTATTCCAACTGTAAAAGCACAGCCCAAATCTTGGCTAACATGCACAGAGGAGCTACAGCACATGCACAAACACGTTCTGCCATCAGCAAGTACTACTCAGATGACAACTGCTCTTTTTCATCTATCTTAAGTTCAGCTGCTGGAAACACAAGGAAAGAAAGAATAAATATTTTATGGATTATGAAGAAGTAATCTATAACAGCACAAAAACTAAACCAAAGCCACAACTTAAATGGGATGGAAACTGGGAATTTCAGTGCGGAAGTCTTTTCTGGAAATGGGGTACCCAAACACTATCCAAGCTATGGAAGAACAGGTACAATGATGGAGGCAAACCTCAAAAGGATGGGCAACAACTTAAAGGCAAGGAAAAAAGCTACTCCTTTTGATTATGTCTAAGATATGTTTCTCATACAACTGGTGTTCCCAAGCCCCAGTCAGACTTCCTTAGATGCAGGAAAATAAAATAGGTAAAGACTGTGATTGTGATTTTAACAGAGGTCCAGGAGACTGAAGATAGTTCACCACACAAGAATCTGCTTCTGACTGTGAAGACTCTCTGCAACTCCACGCTTTTGGTCGCCCAAAGCTCTTGGAATGCAGCCCTACAGTGCTGCCTGTACAGGAGACTTTTTGGTGCTTGTGTAAGATGAGGCTTCCTGCAGGATACCTTTACACCCTCTGAAGTCAGAGCTTTTGAGTAACACCACTGTTGGAACAAACCTGCTCCTGCTCCTCCACTCTGGAGAATCCCACCTGAGAAAGGCCCATCACTGATTCCACACCACAACCGTGCCCTCTTTGGGTGGCTCTAAAAGGAACAAATACTTTAAAACTATGAGCTGGAATCTGCAGCTCAGCAGATGTCAGCAGAAGGCATCCAGAGCTTTAGCAATAAACAATTTAGAAATAAATAAATAAAATAAATTTAGAAATAAACTCCACTTATTTTGCAGAAGAGAAAAACAACCATAAATACATAAATAAATAAACCCACGTGGTAGGAGAGCTCCTCGCTTCCACTGGACGAGGCCATGGTTATCACCAGCCAGCATCACCCAACACTTCCCATTTTGGGTTCACTCTTCAGCAGAACACAAACACTGTGACTGGAAGCTCTCCAGACTAGCTTCCACTAGGTTTTTTTAGTTATTTTCTTAGGGTTTTTAAAGTTATTTTTTATTTTTACTCTTATGAAACGACAGCTTTTGTCTTTCAAAAGAAGCATTAAGAAAAACCACAGAGTCTTCACTGGTGTTAGCTGTCAACTGGACAAGACCAAACTCTATCAGGCACTCCTTCACTTCACAGAACAAACACACAAATCACCCAACTTGGTCCCTAAAACCATTACAATGTGTAAATATACAACAGAGTCCAAGAGAAAACAAAAAGTTTCCTTACAACCTATAAGGAGAAAGTCCAGACTTTGCTGTACTCAAGAACAATTTTGGCATGTTATTGTAAAAGGACATTCAGGTTGCAATAAGTGAATTACAAAAAATCTTAAAAATATGAGAACAGAACAGGACCTGGCACCCAAACATGCCCCCTTTTCTCCTGGGTTTGGATCACCTCCCAGATCCCTGCTCATTTCTCATCCAGCACAATCAGATTGTGCTTCAGAACCAAACCAGGGCAGGAACACACAGAAACTCTGCCAGACCCTCCCCTGCTGTGGCTAGAGACACAGAAAGGGTACCTGAAGAGGCCCTCACAGTTACAGGTGTTACAGTTCTCCCCTCCAGATGGGATTTCTTTAGGAATTCTTTTGCAATAGCATGCAAGCCACTGAGATTGAGCATTTTACAAGCTGTGCTTCCCCAGCTCCTCCATCTACATCTTTCAAAGCTACAAGTCATTCCGATTTACCATGGAATATAGCGCATATCGTGACCACTTGTATGAAAACACTAGAGGAAAAGTAAAACGGATGATACTTCAAATTTCAAGTTGAATATGCAGAATAATTTTTGGCTTTATCTAGTCTATTGTGTCATCATCTTATGGAACACCATCCTGTCTCAGTAGATATTTATTTTGTGTATAGTCAGCACAAATAAGACCCTAAAATACAGGAGGAATTCTTTTCCATGAGAGGGTTAAATGGCTTTAGCGACCAAAGGAGGCACTTAAAAACCAGGTTTAAATTAAAACGCATTCATGCACCGAGCATTATCACAAAGTACTGCGAAGTACAACACGGCTGAGAGTGCAGGGACAGCCTGGGCTCTGCAGGGACAGGCAGGGACCACAGAAGTGCCCCAGTTCCAGGTGCAGTGGTGTTCCTGTGCGATTTAAAACACAGCGGTGCCCATCCCAATGCTCCCAGAGAAGGCAGCAGAGCCAAGATCTCTTCAGCGGTGCATCAAAACAACACATGAACAAGGGTACCCTGATCCAAAGCTCAGCTGCCGGCAGGACGGAAAGGCAGGGATTTTCCGGGATCGCTCTCAAGGCGGGCTTACCCCGGCTCTAACCCAGCACGATCGCGCTGCTCCTTCTCCATCACTTCACTCAGCCCTGACCGCTCACCTCGAGCTAACAAAAACCCCAGGCCAGTTTCAAGCTGACAGATTTCCTGTACCGGCTCCATACCCTGAGCAGGATATTTAATTTCTACTACATCGCGCATTCTGTCTGAGCTCTTGGGAAAAGCCACGGCACCCCGATGAGGGCCTGGGGCCCCCCATGGCGCTGTCGATGGCGGCACCCGCAGGGCCGCGCCCGGGCCCGGACCGCGCCAGCCCGGCCAGCCCTCCGCGGCCCCGTGGAGCGCAGCCCGCGCCCCTGATCGCCCGTGGCCGCCGCGGCGCTCACCAGCTCGGGCACTCGAACAGGGACCCGCCGCCCGCCGGAGCCGCGCTCGCCGCCATCTTGGCTCTGCCCCATTCAGCCGGCGCGGGGCACCATGGGAGGCGCGATCAGCGCGCGCCGAGCCCGGCATGCCCCGCGCGCCGCCAGCGGGGCGGGAGTGGGCGGGGCCTAACGGAGCCACGCCCACCAAGGCTCGCCCCGCCCCCGCCCGGCCCCGGCAGCGCCGGCACCGAGCCCAGAACGGGGGGAGAGCCCCGGTACCGACTGTGGAACCCCGGGGAGAGCCCCGGTACCGAGCCCGGAACGGGGAGAGAGCCCCGGTACCGAGCCCGGAACGGGGAGAGAGCCCCAGTACCGACTGTGGAACGCGGGGAGAGCCCCGGTACCGACTGTGGAACCCCGGGGAGAGCCCCGGTACCGACTGTGGAACCCCGGGGAGGCCCCGGTACCGAGCCCGGAACGGGGAGAGAGCCCCCGTACCGACTGTGGAACCCCGGGGAGAGCCCCGGTACCGACTGTGGAACCCCGGGGCGAGCCCCGGTACCGACTGTGGAACGCGGGGAGAGCCCCGGTACCGAGCCCGGAACGCGGGGAGAGCCCCAGTACCGAGCCCGGAACGCGGAGCGAGCCCCGGTACCGACTGTGGAACCCCGGGAGAGCCCCGGTACCGAGCCCGGAACGGGGAGAGAGCCCCGGTACCGACTCTGGAACGCGGGGACAGCGCCGCTGGGCGAGCAGAGCCCGGGGCACGGTCGCGGTACGAGCACGGTCGCGGTACGGGCACGGTCGCGGTACGAGCACGGTCGCGGTACGGGCACAGCCGGCCGGGCCGGTAGGAGCGAGCAGCCGGCCCTTTCCCGCAGCTGCCCCGGGGCTCTGCCCGCACCCCGCACTCCGCAGGTACGGCCACGCTCGCTCCTGCCCCGGCTCTCACGGCGTCACAGAATGTTTGCAGCAACTCCCGGAGCAGCGGAACACGTCCGAGAGCCAGGCTCACCCTGCCAGAACGCTAGCAACAGCCACGGGAGTTTCTTTTCAACAACGGTGACTTTCCAAGCTCCAGAACACCAGTGTCAAGACTGTTAAAAGTCTGTGCAGCACTTGTACTGCCATGATCAATGATGTGCAGAGAGGAGAAAGGAGTCAAGCAGTTACAGAAAGAAACCCTGAGCTCAGCAACCTGTGCCTGTGTCAATTCCAGTGTCCAGAGGACTAAAACAGGCCAGAAGAAGGAAGGAGCCTAGCTCCCTTTTAGACCTGGCGAGGAGCTAAGTTCTTTTGCTCTTACCTGGCAGTGTGACACTCAAAGGACTCTGCCTGACAGCAGGCATGCACAAATCAATAGCTTCTACCATTTCCAAGGAAAACTTTAGAAAAGGAGCAGAACAACACAGAGTTCCCTTGCTTTCAAGTCAGATTTTACAGGCTCACCAATGGCTCCAAGTTTTAGCAAAAGGCAAATAGTCAGAGCTGATCCAATGCTGCTTTGAGAGTAATTTTCCTGGGATCAGCTATTGTGCAGGACTCTGCACAGAAGTATTGCATATGTCCTTGTGAAATGAATTTTGTGTTTTTAGGTAGTTGCATTCTGAAAAATCAGGGACCACAGAACTAAAGCTGCAGGAAACACAACTGTGCTGATGGAAAGTCTTCTACTCTGCTTAGAGAGGGAACTGCAAGCGCACCTGTGCCAGCATCTAAACTGCAAGAGAAATGAGCTCTGACAGAGGCTTTTAAAAGAGTTTATTGATGATGATTAGATGGAATGATGGCGCAATAGTGCAAACCACTGTGCAATTGGGAGACCACTCCCTTCCCAGCTTTCACGTTTACTTTATTATAGACGAGACATGGAATAAGGATTAAATACAAAATGGGTCAGTATGCTGCATTACCACCCCAGCTGGGCTTTGGACAGATTACTGTTCCCTCAGTGCATGTCAGTTCAGAGCTACATTGAAGCGGAGAGTGGCTGCTTGTTCTGCCCAACCCTGTGAGCTGGAACCAGCAATCTTTTTCATTTTCACACACATCCTCTGTCTGAAAATCCTAACACTTCACTCAGCCAGTTTCTGCACTTTCTGTTTCATTAAGAATTGAAAATACCAAATGTTCACAGGCCACACATAGTATTTACTAGAATGCTACAAGTGAGCTTCAAGAGCACGTCTTCAGAATCAAGATTTCTGCTAACACTCTTCACCAATTTTGCTGGCTTGTAAAATTAGGTGCCCACTTTCCCATTTTTAAGTGTTTTCCCCCCTGGAAGCTTCTAAAAACAATTGGGAGTGAACAGCTAAACCTTTTATACTTAGTGCTTTGAGTCAGCATTGGAAGAGATTTGTCCACTACTAAGTGACCAACTAGTTTGTCTAAGGAGGTTGCACTGTTAGATTCTAAGTCAAAGAACATTCTGTCCTCAAATGATGCATTTTGTGACAAAACAACCCCAACCACACCCCAAAAAATTAAACAACACAGTTACGAGTCTCAAGGCTAAACTGACCAGCACGCAGAGGTTCAAATTATCATCCACACATACTCTCCTTGCCTCTCAAATCTGTAACGACATCCTTTTCTGCAAGAGAATCTAGAACCACAGCCACTTGGAGACAATAAAACCATGGGGCAGATACTGAAGACTTTAGAAACTGCTGGATTTACATAATGTGACTTGGTGGTATGCTGTCTTTGAATGCCATTCTCATTCCAGTCCCATAAATCTACCTACACATCTGAAATGTTTAAGTTGTGCGACTTGTCCAAAAGAAGACATCTCCAATTACTGATCACACTTCAGCATACAGCTGGGACAGGGAATAACACATTACAGAAAGCAAAACCACAAGATTTTAGTAACATAAAATAACATAATTTGTATATAAACGGATAAATACTGTCTCCATGGTTCACTAATTCCAGATACTAGTTATCTGCACATTAGTTGCTAATATCTATTACTAGAAGTAGTTCCAACTTGTGCTCTCTCGGGGTGGTCAATTCATCTCCGAGACCAGTCAGCCTGTTTGCTCTGACAGAAAAAAATCTCAGCAGTGAGACTGGGTTCCATGGGAAGATTTCATGATGTTGTCTTCCAGACAATGAGTACTATGATTACACAGACCACAGCAAGGCCAAGAATCAGGATACAGATCTTCTTACGGGATTTCTTCTAATAAGAGAAGAAAAAAAAGCCACTGACACCAGGAACACTTGAGGAAAAAGCAAGGCTACCACTCATGCTGTTAACTTGGGTGAACAAGAGCACTTGATATCCACAGTTATTTGAGAGAAGTAACCAGTGTAGTCTGAACACTTTTACTTGTTCCTTAAACTCCACGATTCTACAGATGAACGTTTTTAATTTTAGGAATGCAGTGGTCTAAGAGATGCAAGTTAAGTCAAAATGTAACAGGTTTTGCTTCTCTTAAGGAAAATACAAGCCTCAGAGAAGGCTAAACCTTTCTAGCCATTTAGGTTTTTCAGGTAGTCTTAATCAAACTCCTAAGCAGTTCTCCGATACAACCTCCCCTTGGCCACCTGGGTTTGGCGCTGCATTTCTACAGTTTAAATGATTTCATGTACAGTTACTGGACTTGGATTTTACAGCTTTGCTCACTTTATTCATCACAGGAAACTACAGTCCATCCATATACACCAAATATTTTTAACTTGGCATCCAAGGATTTGAGGGTAGTTACATATAACCACTTCCTTATCCATCCAGAAAAAAAACCACACGCAAAACACGTCCAATAGCTCCCAAACTTAGATTTATAAATACCTCAGAACTTTGGCAAGGAAGCCATGGAGAGAGAGAATACTAGTACACACTGCCAGGTGGTAAAAGCAACTTCCCACCCTTGCACTCAACAGCATTGGAGTTTTATTGCCTTCCAGTACTTCCCACTTAACAGCTTGGAAGAGTCCAGTATTTATCTTGAGTGGAAACCTGAAGACCCAGCAGTAACAGGACTGACTAAAGCAGAACCAATCTTTACCCCTTCCCGACAAGGATGGTGAAAGGAACCTGCAGAAAACACTGGCTACCACCCAGCAGTGAGAGGCACTGCAGGAAGTTTGATGGGACAGGGAGCACTGCCTATGGGATACAAACTCAGCAGCTGGACAGTAGTGTTGCAAATTCTGGTCACCAGAAGTTACCCCAGTCCAGGCAGAGAATTTTGCATGTCAGTGTCTTGGCAGATATGTTTACAAATTGGATGCAACATCAGAATTTGTTCTTATTTCTTCTGCTAACTCCTAACAACAATAAAGACAGGTAAACACTTCAGCTTGCAGAGTGTGAAGGGCCAGACTCTAAAGCAGAAGGAGAATTTCAGTACGGTGTTTTTGACTCAAGTGCTTTATATATTCCTTGCAGGCAATTTTGAGTGAATGTCAGCTTGCATGAACTGGCTTTAACGACCAGTCTGGAGTGCTGCAGTTCTCAGTGTCTTGCTCTGCCTGTTTCATTATCACTCAGCTATACACTGACAATCAAGCAAGCACACAGAATTTACCTGATAATAGGCAGCTCTCTGTAACTGCTCACTGGCTCTTTCCACATGGACTTCTGCACTTTCCACATTTGCCTCTATGCTATCTATGGAAAAATAGGAGAACTCATTGTAAAATATTTCACAGCTTCAGTGTTTAAAAATTATAACCAGAAATACAATACTTTTAATGCAAAATACTGAAAAATTTAATCCATGTAGGCAAAACATGTAACTGAACCAAGAAAAAACTTCTTATTATCCAAATGCACTTACCAATCATATCTCCTTGGTCATGAATCATCATGGCTAAATCCTTAAATATCTGATTGACATCCAAAATGTCTGCCTGAAGACAACAGTTTAACAAGTTACAACAAACACTGGGTGCAATTTTTTCTAATCCTTACTCTTAGTACCTCTTCTGACCATCACTCGAAGGGTCAGAATAGACATCAGCATTCACTGAGGTGACTTGATGCTACCACCAGTGCAATTTGGGATTAACACAGGAGCCTAGAATACTCCTGGTACTGAATCTTTGTTTCATCACACCAGTAATTAGCACAGTATGAACCCTGTAACATGAGTTGCTCCTGCCATCTCTGAAGGATCATCAGCCAACACTGAGGGAAAATGTACCTCCTTCAACAGGAGCAGGGAGATTATCTTGGCATCAATCCTCTCTATGAGGAACTCTATTCATCCACCATCAGCTCTCCTCAGCCCATCCCATTAATTAGCACTGCACGACTCCTTTGATTTGTCTCCCAGGACTGTTAATTGTGCAGGATGGACTGGTCACCTCTAATTGCCTGATTGCGGTTTCTCTTTCCTTAATGAGTTCAAGGTCCTGTTCAGTTATTCCCACATCTTCTTCCTGAGACTGCATCTGATTCCAGTCTTCACCACTGGAAAGAGAGGGAAAGTCAGTGTCTCTCTGACTATAGGTACTTCCATGCTGCATTTTATGGCAAAATGAGTTAAAGTTGAAAAGTTTCTTACAGAACAACCCCCAGGTTCTTGGCCCTGCAACTGTGTACAAGGACAGGACCAATTTGTGACCAACTGAATAAAGGGACAGATCAGGCAACGTGAAGAAACTGGAAAGCAGTTACATGCATAGCACACTGTTCTAGAATGTAACAGTTACCTACAGCATTATAGAAGAAACCTGCCTATTTCAATTCTGCTTTTTAAAAAAATACTTGTTCCTTCCTTGCTTCTTACCATCCCTCCAAAAGGGAGAAATCAGGGTTAAAGTTCTGATAGAGAGCAGCCTGCAAGCACATTAACAGAACAGAACACCTGACAAACATCTGGATTCAAAGATTCTTGCCTATCTGGCATTTGGAGATAAGACTGAAGTGTTTTAGTACTTTAATTCACTAGTCTAGTAGGAACTTTGAATTAAATTACACGCCAAAAGAGATATTAAAACTCAAGTAACTCTGCATCCCAGTCTACCTCTCTCCTGATGAGCTGGTTCTTCACAACTGCTGCAGAAGTTACACCAATTAGAGTGGAGCCAGCACCTATAATACAAGGCCATCTCTATGTTCAGCTTAGAAAGTTCTTCAAGGGCAACATCTCCATCTTTTCAATAGAGAAGTGCACCAGAAAACATTGTATCAGTTCAGCGTTAGGTGCAACACTAAATAGTAAATTTTGAAGTCCTAAAAGTGCCTAAAGAAATGAAAATAAACTACATGAGTAGGTCAGACACAGCTGACCATTCCAGTAATTCAGCTCTGAGATGACCATAGGGTTTGCAGATCTCAGAAGCAGAAGTTTCTGACACACAGCACACAAGAATAGCTTTGAATGTGGAATAGCTGCTGTGTGCCACCATCTCTCACTGTGCTAAGAGCGTCTGGGTCCCACTACTTTAGTGTGCAAGGCCTTCCAACCCATCCCAGCACCTGCACAACTGAACACCTGGGGTTTCACCCCTGGCTCAGAGTGAAAGCCCAGGGCTAAGGAAGGGACACACACCAAGCAGCTGAGCAGATGATGGGCAGTTTGCAGAGGGAGGATGAGACAGGTGAGCAAAGTCTCTTGATTCAGAAAGTGAAAGGACTTAAACAGAAAGGGCCAACAGATTGATCACAGATACTTCTGGAGGGGCTCAGGCTCTCTTTACCACACTGCAGAGCTAATGTAACATTTTACAAAGCCATCTACCACACAGGCACAGTTACTGCAGGAGCAGTATAACTGCCTGACAGGTGACAGTAATGCTGTCTTGTGCACACTCTAGGATTAGTTTGCCAGTGCAAAGTGTCCAGGACTTCTGAATTTTAGGCAGCCTCATCTGCTATTCTGCTGTAGCTCCAACTGGGCTGCTGGAGAACATCCAAACCCATGATATAAATATGCAGCTCTCAGTGGGAAGAGTCACAGTGAGTGAAATCCTGCCTGGTAATCTTGTGTTTACAGGCCAGAACACCAGGAGCTCCTAAGGACAGTGCTATTTGCCTCAGGGTAGTAATCACACAATCTATACTTAAGGAGGATAAAATACTGTCAGATGCAGTTTTTTACATTGTGTATTATGTGTGCTGTGATAATTGCTTTTCAACTCTTTTTGCTTTGCATTCAGCCAGCAGAGCCTGGCCCGAGTTACAGTAATAGATCACACCATAAAAACTTAGTTATATGTAGTGAAAAATCTCAAGAGTACAAGAAGTTATTACCTATCAAATGAAACAAGCTGTTCTTCTCTGAACCGTTCATCAGCCTGGAAGAGATAAATGAGTCACTACTCTCACAGACTACCAGGACCACGCACAGAATCACCAGCAGTATCCTGAAGACCAAGGCACACACTGTCCAGAGAGTTCTTGGAGAATGCCACTGTCACTTCAGCTTTCAGATTTAACTCAGGTTATGTAAGATTAGTTTTAACTTCACCTTTAGATTTACTTTTTAGATTCAGATTGTCTCTGCAAATCAGAGGCAACTGAATGATCAAAAGTAGCCAGTCCATGTTCTCAGATCAGCTGTCAATGTTTGTAACCTCCTTTCCCAACATGAAGCAAAAAATTTAGAGCATAATTCAATGGATAAATGTGTTCCCTTGCAGAAATTAGGAATACAGAGCTAGCATAAAGCCCTGAGGCAAGAGGAGGGAAATGCTTTCACTGGCCATTTTATTATGAATTCTTGGTAGCCACAGGGGTTTGTCAAAACATAACAATGAACATATACCGGAGATATTAGCAGGACAGGAATTACATGAATATAAAGCAACACAGTGTAAGATTTAAGATGTAATTTAAGGTGTAGTAAGCTTCCATCTGAACTCTTTAAATTTTATAGCATGGGGCTGACATGCAGAGCAGCCTGCAATACTTTGCTGTTCACTATACTTTGATTCCCCATCTCATCTTCTGCAACATTTGCAACTACCAGGATTCTGTCCCTCCTCTACACTGACACTGGAGCACACTGAAATGAGAGATTACCTCCAAAACCTGGAATGGCAAAACTACTGCACTAAGGCCTCAGCTGCACTCAGCAACGTGTCAGTAGACAGGTATGAAGTTGGAAGGCAAGTACAAGATCTCTCAGAAGGCTCAGAGTTCACTATATCACTCCAAAATTCTCATAAATACTTACAGAGATACGGGAGCCAGCTCTCGCCCTTGCTACGGTCTCTTTTTCCTTCTCCGACACTCTCCTCTGTACTGCCTGGAAATTATTTAAGGCTGTAGAGAAGTCATTCATTAATCGTTCTTTCTGAAGCCTCTGCTGGCGCTGAAGAATCAAAACACAAAACAAGAGTTTAGACATTCCCATTCATTATAAAGTGACTGTCAGACTATTAAAAAACCATCATAACAACAACAACAAAGAATGCTGGCATTCAGTGATCTTTTGGTGCCAGTGGTCTGGGGTGCTGGACAGAACAAAAAGCCCACCATGTTTTAATTCCTTAATGCTTGCCAACTGCAGGACAGTTTTGTGCAACAAGGCTCTCCAATTTCAAACTAGTTTTAAAGCCTGAGGTACACAATTACTTTTGCTCTAATCACATTCCAGTAATTCACCACATTTAACTACATACCTTTTGGTTACCTACAATGCCTTTTCCCTCTATTCCTTCACTTAGGCAACCCCACAGTACTTAACCTTCTCACAAATACAGGAAACCCCACACTTCCAGAACCAATAACACCCACTGTCCTGGTTTCCTAAGCTGTCTCTCCCAACCATGCCACGCTACAAGCCCGTTGTTATTAGATCAGATGACATCCTTAGTCCTGATAACCATTTCAGTTTATCTTTTCTCCAAATACATCAGTTGCATTAATCCTTTTCATCCTCATTTTACAATGCCAATTTATTTAGCCTCCACAGGACATCTCCTTTTGAGTGTTGTGACATTTCAGTGATGGGAAATAAGAAGTTGTGGAAAAGCTTGTACCAAGGACAACATTAGATCAGTTCTTATGTTTTCTTATAGAGATATTTGCAACAGCTGGCTGAAACTGTGGGATTTCCAGGACTGTAATCCTGCAATGAGCTTGTACCAATTCAACGATCATTTCAGGGAAATAAATATTTTCAATTATATTTTTTCTATAATAAGCCACTACAGCAGCCTCATAATACACTGAAGCTTCCATCTCAACCCTCTGGAAGCAAAAACCCTTCTGCCAGAGCAGATCCTCAGCATGCTGATTCCAGCTCCTGCAGATTTTGACTGAATTTTCCCTGGGCTGCATTCAGTGAGATGCACATGACAGGATTTTGTTCACCACAGAAGATTAACCGAAAAATATTTGCTGAACAAACCAGCAAAACATGGCCATGCTTCCAACTGGCATATAAACCTTAAATACAGAATTAGAACAAGACAACATCTGCTGACCCACATCCCCAGATCATCCTGCACCCCAAAAGCAGGCAGTGGTGAATTGACACCAGAGGACTGTCCCTTCCACTTCCCACAGGGAGCAGCAACTCAAACTACTATTTGGTAAGAGAAAATCATAATCTTTGCCTCATAATATTTTGCTTTATTCAAATATAAGCAAAGTGAGTCAGCTTTTCTCCCTTCCACCATTAATAAATCACATGCAAGGGAAAGCTTTCTGGCACGCTCACATTTCACACTGGCAGGCAGTTTGCTCTGAATTCTTATCCTAAAACACTGCCTTGCACCACCAGGCACTCTGTAAACAAGATTATTTTTCAGAAATTTACTCAGAAAACCAGAATTGCATACTGAGTTCCCCCCAGACATTTAGGGCCTCTTATTCTCATGTGGGAAAGTTTTATACATATTTGTTCCTGGGAAACATGGTTCTCCCAGTGTCATATAAGCAGCCAGCTAAATGAGTTTCTCTACTTCACCATCATCCTCCACTGCAAAAGGCTGCTGTCCCTTCAGCTGTGCCAGTTCAGGCTTTGTGATGTTGTGGTCTACCCTAGTTTCAGGAAATGAGTGATCTAGAAATATGTCCAGAAAATTCTGCCTGCCTACCTGCTCAGAAGCAGACAGGGGAAGAGGCAGAGACCCCAGCTCCTTGAGATATTCATTGGTCTCTTTGGCAAGACGGTTTGCAGAGTGCTGCAGCTGTTGTCTGAAACAGAAAGTTCAAAAGCAGTTACACACAGAAGTTCAAAAGCAGTTACACAGGATCTACCTAAAAAGCAGCCACCGAGCATTTTAGCATCCAGGGGGTTCTGAGAGCACACAGCTTTACAGTAGGTTTTTTTCAACCTAAAGGATCACAGACGTACTTTGTGTTTTTAACATCATCCTGACTCTGGACTACTTTTTAAAAGAAAAGATTCAAATAATTTCTTTGTTCCCTGCTAACTAGTATAATTCAGTAATTTTAAAAATATATTTTTCCAAGATATCTCTTTTTATATTACCCAATATATTTTTTTCTTTTTTATACATTTCCAATGGTATAAGAGAGAAACAACTTTATTCAGAGAACATAATCCCTATTTTAGGGTGAATTTCTTATGGTACCAATTAGTAACTAACTCTTCACTTCACCACCACCTCCACTGGTTAAATGTATGTTTGATAAAAGTAGAGGGACTCTGACACTCTTCACTCTTCATTTTTGTGAAAAACAGTGGTCAGAAAGAAGAATAATCCAGCTTCTACTTCAGGAATTGCAAGGCTTTCCCTTGAGCCTTTCTGCTTTCCAACAACATTGCAATATGAAGCTATTGTTGTGAAGTATCTAAAATATAAAAATATACTGTAAACTATGAAGAAAAAATACTAAACCCAGAATTTCTTTTGCATTCAATGGGTACAAGATGTTTAAGTGAAAGTCACTTACTTGGCCCAACAGACACACAAATCAAGGCATTCAGGCTCCTTTATTGTATAAGCTGTGTATGTAAACTGAACCAACAATTTGGGCATTTTGGCAAGTTTGTATGGCAGCTGACATGTTGTGGGGTGCAACCACTCTCACCCCAAAGAGAAGAGATTATGCAATTTGTACCATGACGTTAAATGGGAAGGCATTTGTTTGGTCACCAGTGATTAGTTTTTTAATCTAGTGATTAAAGAGAGATTGAGTCAACTGAGCAGCTCAAGGAAACAAATCTCTTTTTCTCCCAACTGAACTCTGATCTCATCCTTCAAATGTAGTATGTGTATCTTCCACCACAAGTCATGAACTTATCCAAGAATCACTATTATATAAACCAGGATAGCTGTGCATTCAGAGATTTGAGGTACTGTCACACGAAGAGAGAAGAATGCACTTTCAAGTTTGCTTTGATGACCTCAGAAATTAATCTTTCCATAACTATTTATGCTCCACGAGTTTGTAAAAGATGCACAGACACAGAGAGCCCCTGTACAGTCTCTCCAGGGGTCAGTTTGAACTACACCTGTTTAAATGCCATCTACATTGTCCCCCACTGGCACATTATTCTTCTGAAATTACATACAACATTTTGGCTGCCATATACGATTGTAATCTTTCTACTTCCTAAATCCCTCTGTACTACAAGCTACTTTTTCACCAATTATGGGGCTCCCTTACTGTTTTTTTCTCATGTGAGGACCAAATACCTGGTATGGCATTCATTTTTTCTGAACCATGAGTGAAGCTACCATGACTACTCCTCAGAGGACAGCTAATGCTAATGCATGGCTGAGGTACTACTACTTTTAAAAGAAACTATAGAAAAACTATATAGAAGAACACTATAGCAAGAACTGTTCCTACTCAGCAGTTTTGAATGGCTTCTCCAGAGTCCTGCAGAAACATCTTAATTTGTCCAGTAAACTACTTAATGCAGGCAGTCATTCTGGGTTTGTAGGGCTGTATTATATTTATCTAATAAAGCATCTCCTCAAAGGAAGTAACTTTGCTATCCCACTATCCCTAAGAACACAAAGAGAAATGAGAGAACATCTATACCAATGTTTGCTCATTTAATACTCACAAATTTTCCTGAAGTTTGCTGGAATCCTGCTTGGTTCCCAGCTGGCTCATCAAATTCTTTATTTGAGCAGCTGAAGAGAAAGAGAACACAAGATGAGTTAATAAGACAAGTTCAAACATCTTTTATTCCTTCTTGAATGTATTCTTTTAGCTTTCCCCAAAAGAAAGCAAAAGGATTAATTTATTTCAATGTCTGACTTAACCTAGTAAGGCAACACTTCCTTATTTTTGCTTTAAATAGATACAAGTATCTTATGGGTGGATGCCAAGAGGATGGGGCCAGACTCTTCTTGCTGGTGTCCAGAGACAGGACACGGGACAACAGCCACAACTGAAACACAGGAAGTTCCATCTAAATATGAGGAAAAATTCCTTTGCTGAGAGGGTGACAGAGCCCTGGAACAGGATGCCCACAGAGTCTCCTTCCCTGGAGACATGAAAACCCTGCCTGGACACAACCTGCACAGCTTGCTCAGGGGGAACCTGCTTCAGCAGGGGCTGGATCAGATGAACTCCAGAGGTCCCTTCCAAACCCAACAGTTCTGGGATTCTGTGAAATGCAGAGTGTATTTTAAACATCCCCACCTACACATGACTAACTTTCAGACAAGTTTCAGACTAACAAACTAACTTTCAGACAAGAAAGTGATAGTGAGGCATAGATAACCTGAAGAGAAGTCAGTGGACATAAAAGCTTGTGCACTCCTCTTCCTCAGTCTCAGACCTGTTTCTATCAGCCTTGGTGTTTCAATATTTAAGGTTATCACTGCTGCAGAACAACTTCACTATGCTGTGTTGCCACTTCTATATTATTTTTAAGTTACTTAAATTATTAGTGATCTGTTAAAAAAAATAAAAAGAAAACCCCAAGTGTTGCTAATAGTTTCAAAACCCCCCACCAGTCCTGAATTTTTCTACTCATGATAGTCTAAACCTTTCACAATACTGGCACAAACAATCTTTCAAGAACAACAGATAGCAATGTGCACCTCACAGTTTGCCTTTGTCAATGTGAAATCATGTTGCAGCGCACAGAGATAATTTAGACCTCCTTCTCCCTTATCTCCGATGTTTTCCCACTATTTTCTTTGTGTAGGCACTCATGATCATGAAACCACACAATTAATCACATCAAACCATCAACCTAGCTGAAAAGCAAGTACATTTTCTCCCCCCACTCCCTCTACCTTAGAATACTTTTCTGACAGATCAAGAAGCTGATCCACTTTATTCTGCAGCAGCAGAGTTTTTATCATTACTGAAGTGCTGGGCTCAGCACTTACAGCAGCAGCACAAAGACTGATCGTCCCAAATCGATCATGAAATCTATGGTATCACATCATGCAGTTAGAGGCAAGACCAAGGAGGATCACCTTAATACAGTTCCACAGGCAACTGAATTGAACTGAATTATCCCATGAGTTTAACAAGAGTTTTCTCCAATTCAGAGAAGCCCTCCTGTGTAACTTCTGCTTTCAGCCTGGAGCCTCTGCAGTTTATTAAAAGTGTTGCTGGAGAAGCATCAGATCCCTACAATGGCCACTTCTTTTAAAGGGATGTCCAATAGCTTATAACAAGGGCAGCACAGCTAAAGCTGCAATCAGAATTAATCAGTAATTAGCCAGTAATTAGCTTTTACATCCACCAAGTGTATTCTCACCTAGAATTTCAGATTTCTATTGGGTTATACAGTGAGGAGCTGGTTGGCAACTCCTCGTATACTGAGCTTGGCTTCCAGCAAGCAAGACTGCACATATTTCACAGCTCTGTCAGACACAGGAAGGTCAGAAAAATTCATAGTCAAGCTGGTGACAAACGGCACACGGCCTGCACTCGGTGTGCGGATGCTGAGGACTTGGCAAACATCATTTGTGCCATAATGTCCAGACACACTGTGACTTATTTTTCTCTGCATAGGGAGATCCTTGCACAGTCCCATTTCCAGGCCAGGAAATGTCAGTCCTGCCCTGAGCCAGGTTCAGCAGCTTGCTTTCCTTAGTTTGTCTCAGCCAACAGCAACACACACAGTCTACACAAAATGAAAGTGTCTGGGAAATGAAAGGAAGAGGCTGGAGCTCTCTGTTCTTTGGATAGTGGGTATGCATCAACACACAGAGCCCTCTCACTCAACAGCTTTGCATCTCCAAGCCCTTTTAATTTCAGGCTGTAGAGCCTTCCACATACTCACTACCTGACAGCTAAGATCTCTTGAAACACTTCAATCTCTGCTCTAGCTGCAAGTCTGTTACATCACCTGAGCAAACAACAGTTTTGCCAGCTCAGGCCACCGGTTTTCTGTCCATTTTGTGTAAAATGCTCACTCCACAGAAACCTCCCAAATAAATCAATAATATTCAGCTCTGCACACTGTTTGCCTGCCCTTTTCCTTATAGCGGAAGAAGAAATGAGGACAGCCTTAAGGCTGCAATATACCTTTTTCTCTTAGGCTTGAATGGATAGCTTTTACGTAGTGTGTCATAAAGCTAACTACTGTAACGTTAAGTCAGATGTTCTGTGTGCTCCCACCCACCTCGATAAAACTGTAAGGCTATTTGTTTAACTTGAGATAGGCAGCGTGTGGAGATAGGATGGCTGCAGGTCATGAGACAGCAGAAGCCTGACCTATGAGAGACAGAAGCTGAGCTGCTTACAACAGGAGGCTCAAAGAGATCCCGCGGAGGGGAGAAAGCAGGAGTGTAAAGGAAAAAATAAAAAAGGGAAAAAAGGGAAAAAAACTCAACAAGCCATGCTATTTGGCAAACTTTGAAGCAATTCAGCAATGCCTAGACCAAGGAGAAAGGAACATGACTGAGCAAAGCATTTTCAGTAACATCAGCTATGTATAACCAGAAGTCACCAACTTTCTGAGGAACCAACATGTTCAACTGATCTCGCCCTTAACAACTTGTATGGGCACTTGAACAATTAATGTCTTAAGCAAAGGCTGTATCCTCAGGAAGGATTATATCAAAGACTCTTCTGGCTGTGACTGCTTTAATGAGCAGCATTTCCGCGATCAGTACTGACATTTCTATGATTATCATACAACACCGGTAACTTTCTCTGACTACAACCACTGCAACACCGTGTCCTTAGGGACATCCTGCCCGGGGAGCAGGACACTGCCAGCACAGAGAGGGGGAAACCCGGACGTTCGAGATTCCTGGGACAGCTCCCGAGCGCGGTGACACCTCGGGCTCCTGCTGCCCCCGGTGCCCCTCGCTGCGGGCACACAATGCCAGCGAGCGGCCGGACGGGCCGGGGGGAAGGGGCAGCTCGGTGACAGGGACCGACACTGTCCGAGAGCGCCCGCAGCACTCACCCTGCCCTGCGGCCGGGCTGGGCGTCACCGCGCCCGGCACCTGCCGTGTGCCCGGCCCGGGCTCGCTCGCTCTGGGCACCGCTGCCGGGCACGGCTCCGGGGCGGCTCTGCCCAGCCCGGCTCCCACCGCATCCTCGCCCTCCCGGCCCCGGGGCGCTGCCGGGCCGTGCCGCCCCGTCCCTCCCCGGCCGCGTACTCACTGTACTGCGCGATGCGCTGCACGTTGCCGCTGCATGTCTGGATGATGCCGCCGAAGTCCCGGGGCGGCGGCGGCGCCCCGGGGCCGCGCGGGTCCAGGGGCCCGTACGACATGGCCGGGCCGGAGCGAGCGCGGGCCCCGCTGACAGCGCCCGCCCACCCCGCGCCTGCGCCGCGCCCGCCCCGCGCCTGCGCGCTGGGGGCGGGAGGGGAGCGCGGGCAGCCGTGAGGGGGGACCGGCGCGGGCTGAGGGACCGCGGGACAGTCACGGGTGGGACTAGACCTGGAACATCGTCCAGCCCCCGCTCCGCCCAGCACTGCCACTGTAATCCCAAACCATAGAAACATCATCCAGCGCCGGATCCCGACACCTCTTGAACACCTCCAGTGGTGGTGACCCCACCGCCTCCCTAAGCAGCCGCTTCCAATGCCTGACAGTGAGAACATTTTTTCTAATATCTCATCTGGATCTCCGCTGTCTCGGCTTAAAGCCATTTCGTCCTGTCCTCTCACTGCGGGCACAGCAGAAGAGACCAGCACCCACCTCACAACAGCCTCTTCTTGGGGAGTTGTAGAGAGCGATGCGATCCCCCCTGAGCCTCCTTGAGACTAAACAAACCTGTTTTTTTGTAAGATACGTTTTTCTAGAGCCTTCACAAGCCTTGTTGCCCTTCTGTAGACATGCCTCAGTACCTAAATGTCCTTTTTGAAGTGAAAGGCTCAGAACTGAATGCAGTATCCCAGAATCCCAGAATCACTGGGTTGGAAGAGACCTTCAAGATCATCGAGTCCATCCCATGCCCCGACACCTCCACTAAACCCTGGCACCGAGTGCCACATCCAAGCTTTGTTTAAACCCATCCAGGGATGGTGCCTCCACCATCTCCCTGGGCAGACAATTCCACTACTTTATCACTCCTTCTGTAGAAATCTTTTTCCTAAGTACTCACAAGTGTGGCCTCACCGAGGCTGAGTGCAGGGGCACAGTCACTTCCCTGATCCTGCTGGGTTTTTGGTACAGGACAAACGAGCCAGGATGAGGGCTGCAGTGACAGCCTGGCCTGGGGTGAGGATCAACCATGCTTCCAGTACCAAGCAATCCCCACCAGCAATAATGCAAATGCTTGCAAATCAAGAGTAAAGGAATTTAAGAGAAGATCCCTTTCTGCTCCCTGCTGCAGGAGTTGTAGTATTTTAAGGAAAGTATATCCAATCTTTGAATAAAAAAACTGGGGTCATGCCCTGTAAGAACTTAAGAAGTCAATGTATGTGTCCATAAAGTAAGAGTGTAAATATTTCTTTGAGAAATGCTTGATACTGTTTGTTTAGTCAGCAAAACAGGGACAAGACCCAGATATCCATAGTCAGCAAATAAAAAACAGACAAGGATGTGATACAGTTGAGTCAACACAAGGCAAAACATTTTCTTCCAAATGACAATTCACTGTTAAAGTCAGTAAAATTTCTGGTACTGGAAAACCTTGCACAGACTGGACACCACTTGCTGCATTAGGGAGGTGGGAGATGCTTGATGGCCCAGGGGAGTGCAGTGTGTCCATCTTTGCATAGCACCAGTCCTGGGGCTGGGTAGCAGGTTGGACAGTGGGCTGGAAAAACTCTGTCAACAACAAGGTTTTGAGCAGCACCTTTATTTTGTTTTGAACCAAGAACAAGCTGCTGTTTGACGGAAATTCAAACCAATTCATGGCCAATGGAACCCACTGCTGTGGGAAATCACCTGGGAGATGCTTAGCAAAAGGATGGGATGATAATGAGAACAGAAGATAATCCCAGAGGAGCTTTTCAGCAGCCTTCAGAGGGCCACTGTGCTGCACACATCAAAGCCCAGGCTCTTGCAAGATGTGTTTCATCACAAATTGCTGCTGCTTCTGGCTGGAGCAGCTGGTTGTGCTCATGCAAGACAGTGCAGTGGATTTGGCAGACTTCAGACTTCCTGCCACCAGACAGTTTCTGTGTGCCTGCCCCAAGAATGTGGTCAGTAGGTATTGGTATTGCAGGTAATGCAGGATTTTGAGAATCCGAAGAACTTCTAGTATGTGGCTGCAGAAGAGATTTTTGGAGAAGGATGCTCCTGGGTACAGCAGCATGGGTTATCACGCACGTTGTGCCTGCATTACCTGAGCACAGGGACAATGATCACAAGGCTTTTGGGAAACATGGACTCAGCATCATGGAGCAGACAGGAAACTGGAAGGGAGGGAATGCCAAAAGGTTTGTCTGAGCCTGCACAGAAAGTCTGCAGCAGAGCTAGAAAGGAGAACCAGTGTCACCTGAGCTCTGATTTAGACCAAATAGCAGTAATTTTTTGACAAGTGCACCAATTTGGTCTGTGCCATTGTAGTGGCTGGGCCATGCTTCTGGTCCCTGCCATATCCAGTTTCTCTAGATCCAGGACACACAAAGCATCAGAAAGCAGCTGCTGGGTAGTTTGGGGTTTTGAGTAGTGAAGTTTTGAGTAGTGAAGTGCTGATGCAGATGCAGAGCCCGGGGCAGAGACTGGTGGCCCATGACTGGCTCTGGTCCAGTGTGTTAAGGAAACTTTACCTTCTGCCCACCCAGATGCCAGTCTGGGAATCACACTCATACCAACCTGTGATACAAATTAAAGTGGGAGGATGGGACAAGGGGAGCTCGTGGGGCAGGAAAGGAGTTTTGCAGGAGGAGTTAAAGTGACAGCAGTAGCTGTTGAGGGAATCCTCATGGTGCTGCTGTGCTTACGAAGTGTTCTGCTCCAGCAAGGAGGACTCCCAGGGCTCTGGCTCCTCTCTGTGTTCTGAGGGTGCCCAGTATGAAGATGTCACCACTGTTACACATAACCCACACATCCCAACATCTCTGGAGCGAACAGTGGTGGCTGTGGGAAGGATGGGGCCAGCACTTGCTTCTGAGAAGGAACCCCAGTGTTGTGAACCCCAGGACCCCCAGCACTCATCACCCAGGGCTTGGCACTCTGCCCCCGAACTTCACCCCCAGCACTCAGCACCTGACACCCCGCACATAGCACTCTGTTCCCAGCGCTCAGTACCCAACAACTGGCACCCAGCTCCCCACACCCTGCTCCCCGAACCCGGCTCCCCGGACACTGCACCCCGCTACCCGCACCCTGCTCCCCGCACCCCGCTCCCCGAACCCAGCTCCCCACACTCAGCATTCCGCTCCGAGCTCCCCGCTCCCCGCTCTCAGCTCCCCGCACTCAGCTCTCCGCTCCCAGCTCCCCGCTCCCCGCACCCCGCTCCCAGCTCCCCGCACCCCGCTCCCCGCTCTCACCTCCCCGCACTCAGCACTCCGCTCCCAGCTCTCCGCTCCCAGCTCCCCGCACCCCGCTCCCCGCTCTCAGCTCCCCGCACTCAGCACTCCGCTCCCAGCTCCCCGCTCTCCTCTCTCCGCATCTCTGTCCCCGCACCCCGCTCCCCACTCCCGCAGCGCTGGGGCCGGACCGGGCGGTGGTTCTCGCTCAGCGCCGCGAGTGGGCAGCAGCGCCCCGCGGGAGTTCCCGGGTGGCCCCGGGTGGCCTTGGGTGCCGGGGACCCTTCCTGCTCGCGCTGGCTCTGTCAGCACCACGGCTGATCAGCGGTGCCTGTACCAGGGCGAGGTCGCCACCGATGGCCCCCAGGCAATCACTCCGCAGCACCTGAGCATCCCTCCTCACTGGGGGACACCATGCTGGGATGGGGAGGACAGGCTGATCACACCCTGTCCGTACTCTTTTATGCTTTGCACTGGCTACTCCAAAGAGCTGACTTCAAGATGCTGCCGTGGCACTGGACCCACCTCTATACAGGGCTTTGCTTTCCCTCCACCCCTACCAGTGGCAATCCTCTCCTGTCCCTTCCAACCCCTTTGCACTGAGTACCAGAGTAGTCCTGGGTTCCCAGGGATGAAGACAAAAGGAAAAGTCAGGGTGTGCTTTCCAGAAAGTGTCAAGATTCCAGAAACTGTGTTTTCACTAGAGAGGTCTGAGAGCTATTTTGAGTTAGATGAGTCCATAAAGAAGTTCCCATGGGGCTCTGCTGGGCTGAGCTGCCCAGTGCTCAGAGCAGAAGCTGCAGGCTCCCTTACATTGCTCCTACATCTGTTGTTGCCAGGCTCACAGTGGCAGAGCATTCGCCTGTTTTTCCTCTGGGACACCATGTATTTTAGCCCATAGTCCAGCTCAGGTGATTTGTGGAAGTGTGGTAGTGTTCTTCAATGGGAAGCCGTGCCCTCACACCCTGGGCACTATTCCAGTATGCTCAACCCCTCTTGAGCCTAACCCAGGTCAGCAGTCCAGAAATGAGGGCCCTGATTGCACATCCTGTGTTAACGAGCCTGCCTTCTGCCTGGTGGCCATGTCAGAACTGCCACAAACATTTCTGTGGAGGATGTGACTCAGGGTCTCCTGCTTGCCTCCCCGTTGGCTGAGGGGACCCCAGCTGTGCTCTAAATGCTGGAGCTTGCTGAGCACATGGAGGCAGGTTTTGCATGGGAAGATAAGGAGGGCTTTTTTCAGCTCTGAAAGCTGTTTATTCTTTACAGCGTACTGACACCAGAACGGAAAGGGCCTTTTCCTGAAACTGGCTATTTATAAACAGCCTGAAGTGCTGAGCCTTCCCTTGCAGGGGGGCAGGGATTCTTGCAGCTTTTCTTTTGCTGCCTTGAGCTCACCCAGAGATCCTTCAGGCAGGAGTGAATAGAGCAGGTCTTGCTGCCCATCTGCTGGAAGCACGCTCCAGTACCAGCAGCTTGCAGCAACTCTTTGGAAATGTCAAACTCCAGTGAATACCTAATTCAGCCCTAAATCCCTTGGCTGTGCAGTTGGTGCTGTTCACAGCCCTGAATTCTTCCAAAGGCTTTGCAGGAGAAATTGGCAATTTGTGGCAGTCGTGCCTTTAACATATGATGCAGCTGGGCTTCTCCAAAGGGACAGATCCCTGTGGTGCACGGGCAGAAATCAGGAGCACTGGTAGCTCTGTCTTCCCAAGATGCTGAACAATGCAGTGTTCACTGCATCCACACACTAGAGGTGGGATTTGGCTGCTCCAAGATGTCTAAAACACAGCTTTGGAGCCTTGGCTAACTTTGTGAGTCAGCACAAGCAGGCAGTCGGGACAGCCACAAACCCATGGCTCAAGCACAAAGAGCAAATTAATTCCCATTACTGAGCTGTCCCAGGGATCCCCAAAGCAACACCCAGGCAGAGCTACACAACCTTGGTCCACGCTGGAGGAACACTGGTCTGCTGCTTACACTGCTTTATCAAGGGTTATTCCCAGCGCAAGGTCAATTGAGCATTTACAATCCTCCTCACCAGTCTTCTTCTTTTAACTCATTCCTCCCAACACCTGTGAAAGGAGGTGAATAAGCACCTTCAAATCTCATCTCCATGAGATGCCTTTCTTTGGATTTTACCCAGTTTGTGTTAGGATGCTGGGCAACACTCTCCCTTGCTCTCTGTTGTTTTGCCCCAGTAGGCCAGTGCTGAGCTCCTCTTCCTTCAGGGACACTGGGATCCTCTTTTGGACCTGCCAGAAACTCTGAGGAAGCTACAGCTAGGTTTAGTTATTAAAACCATTGCTGCTACCCTTACCTAGCTGTGCCTCTAGACAGGTTTGCTCTTGGCACTGCTCGCAGTACCACAGCATTACCTGCACTCTCCCACCTGTCGGGATGTGATGGCTTTTGGCTGTGGCTCTGGCACAGAAGGTGAGTGTGCCTGGCAAAACCCTTGGCACAGGAGTTTGGCCGAGAATTAAAAGAATTAAATAAAACCCTCTGTCCCCTTCTGGAGTTTGTTTTGTGCTGTTGAAGAAAGGCAGAGGTGTGCAGAGGGATGGGGAGAGGATAGGACAGACACACCATGAAGGGAGAGCTGGATTCCCATGGGGTTCTGTACACCAAACACAGCTGAAGCAGCGAGGATGGACCACAGCTCCGGGCCAACAGCATGGGAGATCAGAAAACTCTTGCATTGAGGTCTCTGGCATTTCAGTGGTCATGAGCAGGTCATGAATGTTTGTAGCAGGATGAACTTGCAGAATTCCCTGGAAATGTGAACTCAGGCGTATTTTTGGCAAATCTGGAAAGGAAATAATAGTCCATCCGGAGGCTGCAGGATGCAGCACAGCCCCTGTGCATGGAAAGGTCCCACTGCCTCTGAGCTGCCCACATAAAACTGACATGGGACTTGGCTGACTTGTCAAAACTTTCCTCAACTCAGTACAGTGCCTTGCAATCAACTGAATTTTGTATTTACAGTTGAAACAGGAAAAGCAGGACTTGGTCCATACCTTGGTGTAGCAATTATGAAGCAACCTAACGGCAGACTGTAACCAGCATCTGAAAATCGGGAGTGTTGTAATGTGCTGAACAACGATGTGTCCCAGGAGAGCCCCTCCTGGGGCAAATACTGCTGAGATGAACCACAGTGTAACACTGGCTTTCTAAACAACAGCATGTTATCAAAGGCTTGAGGTGCAGATCCCTGTTTTCCCTCTTCTTCAGGGCAAAGGCTGATCTGGGAATTGGGCTGGGATCAGATGCTTGCGAAAGCAGTCACTTGCAAAGCTTTTACTATGGGCTTAGTCCTTTGTCTCTGGAATATCACTTGGATTTGGCAAACAGCTACTTTCCCTAATCCCTATTCATGCAGAGACACGTGGAGGCTCCTGGGAATCCCTGCTGCACCAGGGCCTTGGGTTCAGCAAAGTGGGAATACTCCACAGTGGGATCCTCAGTGGCCTCCAGCCTGCCTGCCTGGCCCTGGGGAGTTATAGAGAGCCCCTTGCACTGCTCTTTCTGACTGTGATGTCCTTCCCCATGATCCAGACACCTGAGAGATGAAACAGCAAGTCAGCAAGCATGAACCAGAGCCTTGTCTGTGTGTCCATACACTGAGGCCTGAGCTGGCTGCTCTGGATGGCAGATGGGGACATGTAGGTGAGTGGTGGCTGGAGCTGAGCTGAGCTGCCCCTCCAGCATTGCTGCTCTGTGCAGATGGTGGAGAAGGTGCAGGAGGGCCCAGAGTGAGAGAGAACCCTGCCAATACATGCAAACATGGCTACAGAACAATGTTAACCCTTGGGAGAGATAACTGGAGTCTCTGTACAGGTCTCTGAATATAGTAGGTAAGTGCCTGTGCCAGCCAGGAACCAAGGAAAAGGGAGAAAAAGCAATACAGCACTGAGACAAGGCTCCAAACAAATCTCATCCCCTCAAGTTTTCAAAATCTGCCTGGACAAAGCCTTGGGCAGCCTGCCCTGCCTTTGAATGCAGTCCTGCTTGGAGCAGGACTCAAAAGGTCCCTTCCAATCTAAATATTTCTGTGGTTCTGTGTTGGATGTTTGAAATATAAAACAACCAGACCTAATAATAGCATTGGAGAAATCCATGACACATCTACCTACGGCTTAAACCAGTGCTGTTCCCTCCCCCATCCCATAAAGTTAGGAACAGGGCAGAAAAAGGTGATCACAATCTACAATTTACAACACCAAGTGATTCTTGGACAGGGAGACACTCAAAAGGGAACATCTCAGGAGCTCCAAAATCATTACTAATGTGGAGAAGATGAACAAGAAATGATTGGGAATTTGGAGACACTGAACAAAGTGAGGGGGTGGCAGGTTTAAAATGAAGAGGAGCTTAGAGAGCTTAAGCTTCTTTACAAAGACCTTGATTTCTCCCCTGTGGATTTCATTGGCACAAGACATCACTGAAGGAAAATGTATCTATGAATTAAAAAAAACCAAAAAGAAAACCCCAACCAAACAAGAAAATCCCACAAAACAACCCCCAAAACAAACAAAAAAACCTGTTTCTGAATCAGGAACCTTTGACTGAGGAGATCTTTTGAGCCTCAGATCAGTGGTTTTGGTCATACAGAAACGTTCAGGTATCCCTGAGTGTCCATGTACCTCCCATGCTGTCAGAAAGAGCTTCAGTGAGCTACACATTGCCTGCAGGAACACCTCTGTTCACTCAAGTTTGACCCTGACCTCTGCTAAATTTGCAGAGATCAACAGGTATCTCCCATCACGCTTAGGGAAAATAATTCCCTGTTCCTTCTCCTTTCATTTACATTATAAACTTCTGTTGCCCAGCTTCTTCCTGACTGAGGAGTCCCAAGCTATTCTGTGGCTTCTTTTGAGAACATTACCTCAGTTGTTTCTTTTTTTCTCTACCGTTTCTCTAGTTTTACATTATCATTTTTCTATAAACAGATTCGAATTTTTGACAATTCACCATCATGGGCAGTGCATAGGATGCAGCTGAACTGTCTGTTTGATTTTACTTTTCATTCATCTTCTAATGATTTTCTAGCCTTCACTTTGCTTGTCTGGCTCCTCCTGAACAGCAAGCTGAGAGTTTTTAAGGAAAATTCATTGTAGCATTAAGATCTTTGCTGAGTGGCTGTAGCTAGTTTAGAGCCCAGCACTGTGTGAAGTCGAGGGAGATTAACCCTCTAGCCATCATTTCGTATTTACCAGGAGTTGCTCACGTTATTGCCTGGGCACTCACTGTTAGGAGATCCTTCACCAGCTCTGCACCAGACTTTCACCTTTGCAACTCTACATCACCCTGTGCTATCAACAAACTTCATCACCCCAAGAGCACGTGATCAGAGACAGGGATGTGGAGAAAGGCCTTGTCTTTCTGTGCTTTCACACTCACATGCTCCTAGAGCCTGTCTCAAGCCCTGGACATTACACAAATAGCTACAAAACCTATTTGGAGCATTACAGAGGATCCAGTTTAGGTGAGGGGGCAGGGTGGGGTTTGAGAACTTTCCTTCTACCACAATACAGAAAATAATCTCCTGGTACCTCAGAGAAGAGGTGCTTGTCTATAAACATGAACTTTTCATGTAAGGAGTTCACTTCTGCACCCTCAAAGCTCCCAAACTGACGGGCATTGTCATTCAGCAGCAGTGTGCAGTGCTCTGCAGTGGCTGCCAGCCCCTACCAGAGCTCTGGGGCTCACCCTGCTGCCCTCCTGCTTGCTGTGGGATGGAGAGCTTAGTGCCAGTTGGATGGCAAAAGGAGAACTCAACCCTGTTCTATTTTTGGTGACCTTTGAGGAACTGGTCTGCAGACCCAGGTAGCTGGGCTGCCCCATTGTGCCACCTGGCACCTCTGCTCACGGCGTGGGGCAGTCACGCTGCCAGGGGACCTGGGCAAGCAGGGAGCACCACACAGCTGAGTGGAGAGGGACACCTGAGCTGTCCAAGCTGCAGCTTGTGCTGCTATAGCAGGTCCTGTGTGCCTGATACAGAGCCTGCAGCACAAAGGTGCAGGGGGCAAAGTGCACCTGGACTAAGAAAGCATTACAAAGGAGGGGATCACAGCACTTGTCCATCCAGCCCAGACAGAAGCAATAGGCCTCTAGCAGAAATGATAAGTGGTTTTGGCCTGGGTTTTCTAGAAAATCACAGAGACTGACCACACTTAACAGGGTCTTTTGGGAAAATAAAGGGATGACATACTCAAGAAGCATTGAAATAATCTCAACTGAGCCTGCTGGGACAGACTCCCAAGAAAATCCTGACTGTGAACCCCCAGCCACTCCACATCTCTGGTATTATCAGTTCCTATACCCTAATTTAAATCAACAGCACCTTTCCCAGTGCACGGCACAGCCCTCTGAGAGGATGCAGACATGTTCCTCTGGCCATCAAGTGCCAAACACTTATCACACAGAAACCTGCTCTTAGGATAGCTCTACAGAAATTGCTGATAGTCCTCATCTGGGCTGGACACAGCTCCCCACTTGTAACTGGGACACTGTAGGTCACAGTGGTGTGTACAACAGAGCCCACATCCCTCTCCTTCAACAATAACTGACAGCCTAGAACATGCTTTATTTTGTGGTTGAATTACTTTTATTCTGAGGTTGACAACTCTTCACTGCTTACCTACAACCTGCAGCTGCACAGAGACAACAAAGTTCTTCCAGGTCTCCAGCAGCCCATTGCCACAGAGCTGACAGCCTGAGCAGGGCTCTCCCACCTTCAACAAAAGCCCTACCAGCTGTTTTTTGACCAGCTCTCTGGACTGTACAGGCATAAGCACCAAAAGGACAGGACTTTAACAACTGGTCTTGAGTTGTGCAAGGGCCAAGGCCCGGGGACATTGACAGACAGTTCAAAGTGGTTCAGCCAGTCCAATATGAGCATCCACAGCTCCATTACCACAGGGCAGGAAAGGAACACTTGGGAATATCCCTCAACTCTGCAAAGGAACTGGCTGGAAACCCTTTAAAAAGAAAAATCTAAGCCCTGGATGAGTAGGAGAGCAAAGGCTGTCTTGATTTTTAGAGGCTCTCAGCCAGAGAGCTGCTAGCAGAGCTGTAGCCCAGTTGTCAGATGTGCACTCAGTCTGGAAGGAATCACCACCCAACTCTAGATGATCTTAAGGTCCTTTCCAACTCAAACCATTCTATGATTCCACAACCTGGGTCAGCCAGCAAAAGCAGTCATTCCACAACAGAGCAACACCATCCACATCTATAATTTCTCCTCAGTACAGAGAAGGAGCATCTCATCCTCCCAGCCACACTTCAAGGACATAGCTCCAAGCATTAAACTAGAAACCCAATCCTTCCAACTCGTGTATCAGGTGGGGGACACCAGTGACCGGGCCACCAGCAGGAGCAAAGGCAGTGCTTCTCCCAGCGATCGGCACTTCCCCAGTCTGGAGACAGGCACCGAACAAATGCACACGGGAGATATTTCAGCTTTTATTCGCAAATCCATCTGTACATGCCGACTCGCCGAGTGGCAGCTGCCAGGGCTCGGCAGCACCAGGGGGCAGCAGCAGCCAGGAGTCACTGTAGCTTCCTCAGCGCCTGGAAACAGGAGCCAGCGGAGGAAACCAAACCCCGCCGGCTTCCACATCTCACCTTCTCTGAGCAAGGGAATCGGAAATCGAGTCATCTTTATCACATTCAGAAAGGTGTTGGATTTTAGAGTCCTGCGCGTTCAGTATAACCATCTCGAGTTGAAGTGACTATTCTGCAGAGCAGCTTGAAAACTATCCCAGGCTTGCTTTCCCCAAAGCCAGCATCTTAAAGCTGCAGTACTCTCCAGGCATCTTTCCCAGCAGTCCCAAAGCCAAATAATAACAGGAGCCTTTGCAAATAAATAATCACAGGAAAATAAATAAGATTAGAACTGAAATATACAGTTACATGGTCTTTATTTGGTTTCAGAGGTGGAAAAAAGTGGAGCCAGACTGCAGCTTTAAGCCTCATGCCTGAATCAACCTCAAACACCTGGTATATTTTACAGCTGATTAGCAGCACAGGTCCGAGATCTGAAGTTCCACGGAGATGAACATTTAGGCACAAACGCACACCCTTCCCCAAGGCATACTTTATTTTTCCGAGTTAGAAAACAGTCTGCTATGGGGAAGTACCCCTTCCCGAGCTGAACAGACATGACTGAAGACCTATTTACTGCCACAGTAAAACATCCCAACAAATAACTAACCCCACCCATGGTTGCAAGGGGAAACTGGTTCAAGCCATGCACCAGGGAGACAATTCTCTCTCAGGATCCTTCAGCTCCACTGGCACCACAGAATCCACGAGCAAATCCAGCTACCAGCAGGGCTGCCAGCTGCCTATTGCTTCTTGTGCTCCAAGCCTACTTGAGGAAAGTCATAAGTCCATTATTTCTACTTAAGCCAGAAATCCTGTTAATGTCATTTAGAGGCAGTTCTACAGCAGGAGCTCTTGATCTGCTCTCTGTTTGGGGTGCACCAACCCCCTTCTCCAGGAACTCCCACACAGAAAAAACACACAGAAGAGAAAAGCAATCCGTTGCAAGCCAGTGTCCGATGATTGTCCCTTTGGGGAGGGCAGGACAGGGCAAGGCAGGGGAAGGGAGGAGGATGGCAGGTGGGGAGAAGTTCGAAACAAACTCAAAACCACCAAGACACAAGGAGGAGCTCGAAGCCCCTCAGCAACTGATGGCACTGGGCTGCTGTTTGCTAACAAAGTCTGAAATGAAGTCGAACTCGTTCTGTCCCAAGAATAACTCTGGCAGCTCCTGAATTCGGTCCAACCCGAGTTCCAGGACAAGGGATGTCAAGACCTCCTCATCTATGAGATCGGTGTCCATAACATTCAATGTCAGCGCCGGTGAGGGCATGTGCTGCATGCCTGGGTGCTGGCCCGGCCCCACTCTGTACTGCTGGGCTCCAGCTCCCATGGGCCCGTTGCTCATGCCCAGCGGGTGGCCCTGGTACTGGGTGTTGAGTTTTTGTAGATGCATGCTGGCCATGAGCTGCTGGGTGCCCACCGGCCCCATGTACTGCTGCTGCTGACCCGGGCCATTGAACATCATCGCGTTCTGCATCTGGTGGTGGCCCATCTGTCCGCTGAGGCTGGGTCTCGGCCTCATCGCCCCGTCCATGCCAGCCCCTCCGTAGGGCATCATCTGAGCGGCGGCAGGCAGCGTCCTCAGCACATGCTGCCCGTGCTGCGGGGGTCCCTGCAGCCCGCTCACCCCCATGCGGTAGCTCTGCAGCCCGGCGCCGCCGTGGCTCATCGGCATCATCATGTGCTCGGCCATGGCTCCAGCTCCCTGCGAGATGACAGCGGCTCGGGCACGGCTCCCGGGGCCGGCACCGCGTCCCGCTCCTGCCGAGCCGGCTCCGACAAAAGATCCCGGAGAGCCCCCACCTCCGGCCGCGCGGAAGGCAGCGCTCCGCTCCCTCCGCAGGAGTCCGCCGGCGGGGGAAGCTGCGCCGGGACCCTCTGCCGGGCCCCACCGGGAGCCGGGCTGTGCCTGCGCGGTACGCACCGATCCGGGGCTCGGCGGGCAGCTGCTCCCCTCTCCGGCAGCGCCGAGCTGCGCTCAGCTCCCTACGGCTCGGCTCGGCTCGGCTGCGCTGGCCGGGAGCGGCGGCCGCGCTCCCGCAGTTATAGCGCTGCGGGCGGGGCGGGCGCGGGGCGGCCCCGGCGCCCATTGGAGCGCGGGCGGGCGGCCCGGCCCCGAGGCGGGAAGGAAGGAGGCGCGGCGGGCTCGGCTCGCTTCGGCTCGGCACGGCACGGCACGGCACGGCACGGCTCGGCTCGGCTCGGCTCGGCTCGGCACGGCACTGCACTGCACTGCGTCCGTCTGGCACTGCAAACGGCACACCGTCACTTCTCTGGAGTCAGCTCTCTCGTGCCTTCCTCCTCACAGTGCCCCTGCCCAAGCTTTTGTACCCGCTGACACCCTGGCTGGCCCGGCCTCAGGTGCCACTGCGGAGCTTGTGCTGAGCTCCCTGTTTATGCTGAAGGTGCTCCCAGGGCCGAGGTTAGCGGCCCTGAATAGTTGGTGGCATCAGCTGCGTGTTTGGTTACTCTGTCGGCAGCATCTTCCTAGTGAGGATGCACTATCCTTCCAAACACAGATGATACTGAGGGTATTGTGACACACAGGGGTTTGCTGGTATAACTGGCTGCAGCAGTGTCTTTTTCACCTCTGAGGTGAGCTTTGTCTCACTGGGTCCCAATGCAGCTCACATGCCCACCTGCTGAGCTTTGCTAGCCAAATATATCTCCGTGGGCCTAGAGGAGCTCTGGTGCTCTCTGCAGGACGTGGTGCTTTCCAGTAGTGTATGAAAGAAGAGCGGTGATCTTGCTTTGTGTTTTGAAGGAACCTAGAGGCTTCTTTCTAAAATATATTAGTGTTGCATAGTTACCTGCTTGGAAGGAAGGGAATGACAAAGTTCAGCTTGCTTCCTCAACTTCATTCTTTGTTTCTGTCCTCTCCCAGACAACCCTTAACCACAGCATTTCAGACCATGGCTCTGGTAGTGACAGACAGATCTTTTCTGCTGGCTTGGAGTAGGCTGTTTCGTGGAGTTCTAAGTGTTCTGCATATTCATGATGCTCACAGACCCTGGTGAGCAGAGGAAAGGTCTGAGTACAACCATGAAGGGACTAAATCAGGCAGCATAGGCACCTCAGGTGAGCTCTGAGCCATAGTACTGACCTGAAGGGTTACTTACAAGGAATATTTCTGTATCCAAACAGTTTAAGCCAGCAGCTCAGAGCAGATAACACCTGGGAGCCTTCAGCTCTGAGATGCCAGCAGCCAGGAATGGAAAGTGTCTCCTCTTACCTGGACAGAGCACAGGGCCATAAATCTCCAGGACATTCTGGGAGTTGCTTTTGTTTGTGCCACCTTCTGCCGTGTTAAGTGGCTGGGATAGGTTTCAGGTGTTGTTGGTGAGCCTCTAGCTGATGAATCAGTTGGTTAATTGTTCAATATAATTACGTAATGATTGTTTTTTAACTCTAGAGATTTTGACAAATGCATTTTTAGTACTAATAAACACACGCTCACATACATATACCTGGCCTGCCAACAAGTTCGCATGCAGATGCACACCCAGGTGAGGAATAAATGCCAGGGGAGTGTCTGCCCTTGTCTTTTCAGAGACATCCAGCCATGAAAACATCTCTCACTTGGAGGAGAGGTGTAGTGTGTCCTGTAAGACCTGGGCAGGGGCAGAAATTCTTGGACAGGAGTAACAGGTGAAAAAGGGCTCTCCACAGCATTTGCACTACAGAAGACCCCAAAGCTGATAAATTGCCCTTCATTTTGGAAGCAAATTAGCAGATGAGAGAACACTCTTGCTGAACACAAATGGGAAAGTTCCCTCTATCTCTATCCTCACTCATGCCCCTTCTCCTGCAAGAGTAAGACCCATCAGCTGCTCATCCAGCCTGAAAATAGTTTGACCAGAAATAGAGCTGTGTGCCAGCTTTGTGCCATTGTCCCTAAATGTTTCCCCAGCATGACCTGGGGTGTTTGAGAAGAACCAGTGCCTGCAGGAAGGGAAGGGCACAGGGGATGGGAGGATGGGAGGCATTGTGGTGGGCAGAGGTGCCTACACATCCACAGCTTCCATGGTGTGTGTCAACTTCCCGCGCTCTGTGTCCTGAGGCCTCCCTGTTCTTGAACCAGTAATATTTTATTTTACAGACAGGCCTGCTGCAATTCACACTGGGCAGAGCTGGGGAAGGCTGACCAGTTCTGGGAGCATCTCTCTCACTGCTCTTTTTGGCCCAGAACAGCCAGTGGGTCCTTTTTGTGCTGAGGTCT
Source organism: Eopsaltria australis (assembly GCA_034509425.1). Classification (NCBI taxonomy): domain Eukaryota; kingdom Metazoa; phylum Chordata; class Aves; order Passeriformes; family Petroicidae; genus Eopsaltria; species Eopsaltria australis. Next base: position 796,773 of record JAVTVJ010000469.1, read on the forward strand.
TGAGGATTAAGGACCCAAACTGCTGCAGCTGTATTTACAAATGCTGTGTGTGACCCATCCAACCCCAGGCTTGTGTCTCTCCCCTCTGCCCTGCCATCTGTCATCAGCCCATGGACAGACTGGCCTTTCTAGGAAAGCAGATAAATTGCCAGATCCAGCCCTTGGGCTGCTGGTCAGTGAGCCCTGATTGAAGTCACCACATCAGCCACCTCCATCAGTATGCCATTCATGGCTTCCTGACATGGGACATCCCCAGTGTCTTGGGGTGATTTAGGATGATACTTTATTCCCTAATCATCTGCTTTATGCCCAGAAATGGTTGCTGTAGCTTTGATGGACCCGGGGTTGGGATGGGGAGCCTTGGGCTCCTGCATGGTATGGTTCAAACCCTCTCTCCCCGGTGTGCTCAGGCTGCGGCATGGACTGGGATGCCACATTGTTCTTTTTGTTGGATTAAATTTTGCTAGCTTGAGGCCAGAAGTTTTCTTCTTTTCCCCTTCCTCTAGCCTGGAGGAATCTGGGAATCTTCTTGGCAGCTTTTTGAGTCTTTTTTCCTTGAACTATTTTGGCTTTGGTTTTTTTTTTTTGGTCCGTCCAGGGAGCTGGCAGGGGGCTACCCTGAACCTGAGACCTTGCAGAAGCTGAACCAACACAAGAAAGGACACTAAAACCCACCAGCTTCACCTGCTGTGAGGAGGAGACCCATGCCAGAAAGGTCCCCATGAGGACGTGAGCTCCTGTTCTTCTTCCCTGAGACAAAGGGGGCAGCTGCCATCTCTGCCTCCAGCCACACAGTCTGGTGGGGAATGGGGATTAAGGTTTTGAAACTTCAATATCTAGCATTTAATCCTTTTCGGTGCCTTGCGGGCACCCCTTTATTTGTTTTTTTTTTTGTTGTTGTTGTTAATAAACAGTTTTTTGGTTTTTTTTTGTTTTCACTTTCACCCACTGGTATTCATTTCTCATCAGAAAAGGGATTATTGGAGCCCTTCTCTTTAGAGGAAACACTCATTTCAGAGCATTTTCTCCTAAATTTGTCTCTAAACCGAGACATCGAGTTTGGGTGTACCAATACCCAACTGGCTGTACTGGTATCATCAGCCCTGTGTTATCACAGGTACATTATCCAGACTGGGAATTATTCAGATTATTGCTCCAGTGGCACCAGTTTGCCTCGGTGTGACTGCGGATGTGGCAGCACTGCCCAGGTCAAGGCATCCATGTGGGTGGGCAGAAGTTCAGGGATCTGGCCACCAGCACATTGCAGATCTTCTCTTTTCCCTCTTGGGAGGCAGCCTGATGCACAGCTCTGTGTTAGCCATGATTTTGTTTATGTGAGATGCTCCCTCCACATGTTTGATGCCTGATCATCGTGCATTGACTGCACAGCTCCAGTGATATCTGGGTGGTAAAATCCTGCCCCAGGGATGAGGGGTGGCATGGGCATGTGCTTTTTGTAAGCAGAAGCAAAGACTTTTATCTTGCAAGGTTTTGCATGTATCAGAACTGGTTCTTGCTAATTGCAGTTGCTGATCTCAAGTACAAAATCTATTTTTCTGAAAGAGTCTGAGGTGCTTAGTTCTGGGGTGGGGTTGGGAAGAACATTTTTATAAAGAACTTTGTAGAATGCAAGATGTAGTGAAGGATGGAGGGCGGGTAAAGGATTTTTTAGGGAGTTGCCTCAGACCGAATGATTCTCACTGAGCATTTTGGTTTATAACCCCCTCTCAGCACCTATAGAGCTGCATTATAAATACTGAACCAGGAGCAAATTCTGATGGAATTTCTTCAGTTTGGCTTTAAGTAAGTATGTCAACAAGCCAAGATTTAGAAGCTAAATTAAATATTAATCTTCTTGACACCGAGTTACACTTACAGGTGTCCCTGACAAAGAGAACTGGCCAACAGCAAATTCTTTGACCAAACCTATTTCTTGTCCCCAGATGGGTCTGACATGGACAATTAAAGTGACAAGCACCATTCTATGGGCAGGATGTGGGGAATCTGTGGTACCATCAGGGTGCCAGCATGGCCCAGCAAGGAGGTGTGGTGGATCTGAGCTCCCTGGGGGCTGTGAGCAGGGCAGAGCAACATCTCCTGGTGATGGGCCTGTGGAGTTGTCACCACACAGGTGATTTATAGGGAAGGACTTTGCCCAGCACAGTCATGGTGTTGTACCATCCCTCAGAACATGCAGGGCAGGAACAGGCTCGTGGCAGCATGGAGCTTCCTTGAGCAAATGCCTCTTAGATGAGAGAGATGGGATGAGTGTGGGTTTCCTCACTTCTCATTTCTCTGAGAGCGACTATGGGTGTGCAGTAGGAAAGACTTTTCACTAAGATTTAAAAAAAACCCAGATATTAAGGAGGAAAGGCAAAGAGCTCAGGTGTGGCTGCTCTCTGGACACAAGTAACTGCACAGCCACACAGCAGCTATACAAACGTTCACCCAACAGCAACCCCAAACCTCCTCTCCCTGATTTCTGTCTGGTAAAAGGATCCTCCAGAAGAGCAGAATCCAGGTGCCACATTAGCCTGTGATTCTCATCTGCATTTAGATGGAAACACTTCATAAAAAGCAGGAGGTGCAAAGCAGAGCCAAGGAGTGCAAACAGCCCATTGGAGAGGGCAAAGGGTGGGTTGAGCCCTGACAGCCCCACTGGGTGCAGGGACTGGTCTGAAGCTCTGGGGAACCATTAACCCTGCTGGGATGCCCAGGATGGGAAGGCTGTTCTTCCTCTCAGCTCTGTGGGAGCCTGCCAGATATGCAGGTGGTGGGTGTGCAAGCTCCTTGCACAGGTGTGCTGGGATCACAGCTTGCTGTGTGCACTGATGTGGGCCCACTTGCTCCTCAGCAGCATCTCAGCTGCCAGGGCCACTAAAGGGTGCAAAGGTGGCTGAGGCCAGAGCCAGGCAGGAGGGGTTGGTGCTCCCTCAGGAGTGGCAGCAGCTGATCCCAGCTCCCCGTGTGCTCCAACCACCAAGCTGGCTTGCCCAGCTTGTAAACAACTATTTTTTTTTTTTCCTCTGGGCTAATCTTGCTTTGTGGGGGCAGATAACATCACTGGAATTTTTCCAGTGTCCTTTGCAAGAGCCTCCTGCTTTGGACTTTGGCTGAGACGCACATGAATGAGACACGAGCTTCCTCAATTGCTTTCTCTTGTTTGCTTTCCTCTGGGCCTGCTTCCTGCTCTGCTCACTGCTCCTGGTTCCTGGTCTCATGGACAGGGACCAGAGTAAGCTCAGCACCACCTTGTGCTTCCCTGGATGTCCCTGAGGGGCTGGGGCCGGGGTGCTGCCCGGAAGCAGGAGGGGCAGTGGTGTCTGGGCTCTCCTCACTGATGCCCTACAGAGTGGGGCTGGCACTTGGTGAGCTCCTGCTCTGCATTCTGACCCTTTCCAGGGCAGCTGCTTTAGGTTTAGGCCTGTCCCATGGCTGGGGTGGGCGGCACTGCAGACTCAAAGGCCCAAAGGGGTTCTTGTCCTGTGGCAGAGCCAAACCCAATACAGGTGGTGTGGTACCTGAGCCCCAGCCCACCCAGTTGCCTGTCCCCACTCTGCCCAGCGATTCCACTTATTGCCCCTTGAGCTCTCAGGGACCTCCCTGTAGGGTGTGACAGCAGAAATCTGTCCTGCTTTGGAGAGGGCTGGCAGCCCAAGCACCACTCAGCCATGGCTGTGCAGCCTGAGCCCAGCCCAAAGGGCTCCGGGTGCTTCTTGGAGCGTGGCAGGAGCAGGCATCCTGCCAGACCAGTCTGCCAGCACAGCCTGACAGGCTGCAGGGCCCCGAGTGTCACCAGCTCAGCCTCAGCAGGACTGCTGCACGTGTCACCACTCACCTCCTCCCCGGGCTGTCATCCAGCCCCAGCACAGTTCTGGGGAACTGAGGCACTGACCCTGTCCTGCTGCTGGCCACAGCTGAGCCACCAGCCTGCACAGGCCTTGCTTATGCTCAGCTGGTGTTTCCCACTTCTATTCTTCCTTTCCACCTGGGAGTTTTCCAGGTTTCTGCATGGAGTCTGTGGTCCACAGACTATGAACTGGCTGGCTCTGGTGTCCAGGGGATGGTCCACTCGCCAGGTCATGGTGTTCTGCTCTTGCACGGTCCCATCAGTCCCATGGCTGTCCTGCCCAGCTCCCCCAGCACGTTCTTTCCCTTCTAAAGACAAGCCAAGGAGTCAGCCCCTCTCGTGAGTAACCATAGATCTGCTTCAGGGTGAGGAGCTGCTTTGCCCAAGGCCTGGCTCACATCACTGCCCAGGCTTGTGGTCATCACTGCATGGCCTTTCTGGATGTCCTGGTCACCACGATTTCCCTCAGGCTGAATTTGAGGCACAGGTGGACAGAGCAGGGCTGTGGTTTCTCTGGCGAGGAGCTGACTGTGTCCTGTCTCATCGTGGGTCAAGACTGCCCCTTCTTGGGTCCCCCTGCCATGCCCTGTCCCTCTGCCAAATCCTCCCAGGACCTGGTGTGGTGGTGGGGTCGGTGGAGATGGACAGCAGTGGGGCTTTCTCCTGTGAGACCCAGGGGGCAGGGAGCCAGAGAGGCTTGGGGTTATTTCTTGTTATCTGCAGGCACCTGCACTGCTGCTGTGCTGAGGCAGATTAGCTGTGGCGGTTTCTCTGCTCTGCTGTTGCCTCACGCAACTGACTTGCATTTGGAGTTTGGGGTAGCCAGGGCTGTGGTGGTGAGTCTTTGGGGGGGGTGTAGAATGGTGTTTCTTTAATTATCGTTAGGAATATCTGTTGCTGTTTATCTGCCTTTCTTTCCTTCGTGTTATGCAACCTCCTTTTGAGATGTCAGGGGTTGTTTTTCCAGGGTTGATGTAGCAACAAAACTCCTGCTGGTATTTCCAGACCCTCATGGCTGTAACATCCAATGTCACACCTGCCCCTCTCGCTCCCCTGACTTGCATTAGGATCCCCAAGTACTTTTCCACTCCAGTAATGAGTCCAGGTGTTGAACAGGGACTGCAGCAAAGCCCTGGGAAGATGCAAGCTTGTGAATGGGCTGGGTGCTGGCAGCTCTGGTTCGCGTGGTCAGGGGAGGATCAGGGCGGGTGACTCAGGGCAACTGAAAGTTTTGTCCTGGGAGAGCTGCCTGGGATCCAGGTCACTGGGACCTGTTTGTCAGGTTCCTATTTTTGTTATTCACTAGCTCAGTATTCCTGAAAACAAATTGTGTTGTTGTCACCTGATTGGCATCACGGGTATCAGAGCGTGGAGAGTGTCCTGCATGGAGAGCCTGTTTGGGTGGCTGGATCTCATCTCTGCAGGGACTGGGGCTGGAATCTGCTGTGGCCACGTGCAGCTGTGTCAGTCCTGTGGCTGCCTGCAGCCAGAGCTGCTCCTCTTGGGCTGTGCCCCTGGAACAGCCCTGCTACTGCCAGCTCCTCCACAGCCTTTGCTGTCACAGGAGACCTTCAGGCTCTGTCATGCGTGCCTGTGTTTGGTGTGTGGTGCCTGTGGAACCTTCCTGAGCTGGAAGGGACCCACAAGGATCATGGATCCAGCCCCTGGCCCTGCCCAGACCCCCCAACAACCCCAGCCTGGGCATCCCTGGCAGCGCTGTCCAAACGCTCCTGGAGCTCTGGCAGCTTCGGGGCCGTGCCCATTCCCTGGGGAGCCTGGGCAGTGCCCAGCACCCTCTGGGGGAAGAACCTTGCCCTGATCTGCAGCCTGAGCCTGCCCTGGCCCAGCTCCAGCCCTTCCCTGGCTCCTGTCCCTGTCCCAGAGCAGAGATGGGAGCTGCCCCTCCAATGCCCCTTGTGAGTAGCTCTCAGTGTGCTCTGCCTTCAGCCTCCTCTGGTCCAGCTGAACAAGTCAAGTGACTTCACCTCCTCATTGTATTGCTTCTCCTCTAGACCCTTCACTGGGCTTTGGGACAATAACCCCTGGGTTTTGTTCTCCAGCTGGCCCCCTCCTGCAGCAGAGGTGAGCTCTGCTGGCCCCTGGCTCAGGCTGTGGGCTGATGATGGTCCCTGAGTCTCCACTGGGTTGGGGTAGGACAGGACCGAGTCACTGCTGTGTGAGAAACTGCTGGTTATAGAGAGAGGAGAGAGAGCTGGCAACAGGCTGATACAAGAGCCCTTGACAGAGCCTGAAAAACCTTGGGAGGCTGCAGAAAGTTCTGGAGAGAAGGTACTTGTGGTGGGACACTGCTGTTTCCTTCATCTGCAATGTCTTTCTGGAGCTGGACATGTCTTCTTCGGCCAAGCTTCAGCAGAAAAACCTGCCAGCTAAACCAGGGATTTCACTGATAGGTAATTTTTTTGCTTAATAGCAAACCAGTCACATGAAAATATTCGTTTTGTTTCGAAGAAATAAAGAAACAATTTTTTCTTGCATCATCCATTCTCCCTTTTATCGTGGTGAAAGCAGGGAGCAGGACCTGCTTCTGATCTTAGAAACACAGAAGAAAACATCTGTTGGTGTTTGTGGTGAGAGAAGCGTGGCTGTGCCTATCTCACTGAGCAGCCCTGCTGCTGCTGCTGCCCGCCTGAGCTTTAGTCATCTTGTTGTGTCACCAGGGCGCTGTGGCAGCAGCACTGCTGGGTGGTGTGGTGATCAGCCAAAGCAAAGGGATTTGTGGCCAAAGCAAGGTCAGTTCTCATGTGGACAGGTTTTTTTTTTGCATGCAAAAGATTGTCTGGATGCTTAAGTGAATTATTCATTTATTGGGAGGAAACTGAAAATGTGTGTTATCCAAAAACGCACGTTGCTGGCCAGTACCCACTGCAATCCATGGGAGCTGTTGGCATGTGTGATGTCAGGAAAACAGCTCGTGTTGCTGCTGCCATTGTCAGGATTAAAACTCAATTGCCCTTTTTGGGAACACTGACTGCTGAAGGCATCTGTTGTGTAAGGGACAAGCTGGTGAAAGTAGCTGACTGCCAGGTGGGGAGAGAAACCCCCCTCCTGCTGCCAAGGCCACAATGTGGGCTTGTGGAAGGTGTTTGTAGTTCCATGCTTTGCATGGTGTTCCTCCCCTCAGGGACAGAGGAGTTGGGACGGTTGATGCTATGGGAATGGGGGGCACAGGAGGGGTAGGAGCAGCATCCCTCCCTCCTTTCCCACTCTGCTCCACTTACCCCATCCATCTCTCTTTGCTGCTGAGTCCATGGCAGGGCTGTACATGGTGGGGTTCTCCTGTGTATCTCAGTGGAGAAGTGGCCAGGGCCGGACTCTGAGGTTCTCCTGTCACTGGGGTCTCCCTGATGCACCCAGCAGAGTCATGAGATGGTGCCAGTCATATGCTGGCACCCTTTAAATACCTCATTTCCTGACACCAGTGATCACAGGTGCTGCCAGTCCTGGCCTTGGCAAGGTCTGCGTTGGGCTCTGCAGTTGAGAGCATGAAATCAGTTTAGGGAAAAGTTGAGGGTCTGAAATGGGAAAATCCACATTAAAAAAGTGCAGTCCCTGGGAGACACCAGTGTAAGGCTAGGGGACAGCTCTGCATGGAGTTACAGACCTCTCACCCAGGACAAAGTTGGAAGTTTTGGGTGAGATTTGGGCCACCACAACTCTTCCTGTGTTCCTGGCTGTGGCTTGTTTGTGCTGCACTTTTCAGCAGCACTGTGGAAGCATTCCCATATCGTGGGGTGATGTGGCTGTGTTACTGTTGTCCTGAGGAAACATCACATGGAATTGTGCTTCATGGCTGCATTTTTGCAGGCAGCTGAATTGCCTTCTCACTGGTGTAGTTATCTGATGCTTTGGGGACTTCAACAGCACACACAGGAGCTCATCTGGTGCTGGAGCTCTTGATAAGCAGGGAAGAAGGCACTGGGCTGGGAAACAAGGTCTCCTTCTTGCTATGGATATGTGGCATTAATCTGGTCCACTACATCTCATGTGATACACCCTCAACCATGGAGAGCAATCTGGACCAGCTTGAAGGTTCCACCTTGGTGGCACTGCTGTCCCCTGCCAGCTGGGCTTCAGAGAGTCTCCATGAGAAGGTTCAAAGGGCCTTGTTCCTCAGGAGCTGAGCTCCCCCAGAGCTGAGCAAAGAGGAGCACTGGGCTGGAGCAAGCAGGAGGAGGAGAAACAGCAGGAGCCACGTTGTGTGCAGGGCAATGCAGCCCCACCACGTCTTCTGGGCATTTTCAGCTGGATGTTGTCAGGTAGGAGGATTTGGACTGGGCTTGGACTTGAGAGGGCTGGCAAGGTCCAGCACGGATGTGGGCCCTGCCAAGTAGCCCAGGGCAGCAGAGAGCTGCTGCTGCTCTCCCCACGTGACGAGCTGATCCAAGCTGCACAGGTTTCTGCAGCATTCCCAGCTAAGATCCCCTTTCCCAAAGTTGTGTGAGCAATGCAGTTCCCTTCTCAAGGTGTGGGAGCAGGTGACACAGCACACAGACTTTGCAGGCACTCCTGGAATGATCACCATTCACTGAAGACAGCATGGGAGACGCAAGTGTTCCATGGGTTTATCTGGATTTTCGGCGTGTGTTTCATAGCCTCTGCTCCATGGCCACAGGGGAATGCTTGTGAGCTTGTGACTGGGCGACCCAGTGTCACTGCTCAGGAATGTGGCAGGTGTCGCCCATGTTTTGGATTGTGCAGCATTTGGGTCCCTGAGCTTTGGGTGTGTGCTGGGCCAGGTGATGTTGGGGAAAGGGGAGGACAGGGCAGGTGAGGGGGGCTGTGCACAACTGGCTTCTCTGGTAGCTGAATGCACTTGCTGCTCTCTCAGGGCACCCACTCAGGTGTTGTCCCCAGAGTAGTTGCCTTAAGATATTGTGCCTGGGATGTGGTGAAGTCTGTGGCTTCACCCTGCAGTGGTCTGGAGCATTGTGTTAGAATAAAGCTGCTCTAAACCTGCAGATCAAGGTGTGAATCACTGCAGAGGTCTGCACTGCTTGCTGGGGCTGCCCACACTCGCTGTGATGGCAGGACTGAGAGCACAGGTCTCACAGGCAGAGGCAGCCTGCTGGGAGCTCTGGAGTCTTCCAGCTTGACAAACCTTGCTGTGACATCCCTGCCTTGTCCTTTGCCTCCATGGGCTCCTCTGCTTGGGCCAGGAGAGCATCTGTCCCCATCAGCTCTGTGCTGCAGGGAACAGACACTTCTTGGACCTGAAGGGTCCCAGCTCTCTCAGCTTCTCCTTGTACAGAAGGTGCTCCAACGCCTTCATTTTTTGGCCCTGTCTGCTCCAGCTACTCCACATCTTTTCTTGTGCAGCAGTTTCTGGGAACTGCTTTCGGAGATCTTGAGATTTCCTTGGGCTTCCAAGCACCTTCCTTTCCTTTGGGAATGCCTTGGAGGGTTGTGCTGCTGGTGTCTCACTCATTTGCAATCTGCATTAGGGAGCTGGAGCCACTGTGGGTGCCCATGGCCTTGTGCTGCAACCACCACGATCCCTGGGGTCTGCCCACCCTGGGGTGCTCCATGTGCTGCACATTCACCCCCTGCTCCTCCCTGCACCCTCCTGCTCTGGGCTCTGAGCTGCCTGAGAAGTGTGGGGCATGTCGGGGTGTTTGTGGACCTGGGCAGGAATGGGAGGTGTCCCTGGATTGATGGGGGGACTCCCAAGGCCAGGACAAAGCACACCATGGGGTGGGAAGGTTCTCTGGAGACAACTTGAGGTGCTGCAATCATTCTGTGTTGTTCTTTGCAGTGTGTGAGCAATGAATTGGATATTGAAGTGGAGAAGGTGAAGAGAGGTGGCCTTCCCCTGTGAGTCCTTTTGTAGGGTGCAAAGTATGAGCAGGTTTTGGAGCTGGTGACAGCAAGGAGCAGGAAGAGGAAGTGTGAGGGATTATAAATATCTGTCTCTCAAGGGGCAAAACAGTGAGATACAAGTTTCCATGAATAGGCTCCTGGAGTGTGACACCCTCTTCCCTCTTTCGTGTGGCTGTTCTCCAGATAACAGAAACCACTGCTGATTTCCTGAACTCACTATCTTTGTCATAAAAACCCCAAACAGCAGCAGTTTATAAATAAGGCTTAGGAAATAGAGCTGCTATTCTGAGGAGCAATGAAACCAGCAGCTTGTCCAGCTCAACACTTCAATTCTGGTTCACAACAAACTTGAGCCATCACAGAAAGAAACCTGGAGCTTTTCACAAAGAGGAAAGTGGACCTGGGCTGCAAAGCAGGCCATGGAAGTGTTGTACAGAGACAGGGTCTTGGGTGTCAGGGGCTGCCTGCCTCCCTCACTGTGCTTAACTCTTCCTAGAATCATGGATTCTCCTGAGCTGGAAGGGACCCAGCTGGACTTGAGTCCAGCTCCTGGCCCTGCACAGGACAGGCATAAGAATCCCACCCTGTTTCTGAGAGTGTTGTCCAAATGCTTCTTGAACTCCCAAGCACCACCAAAAAACTTACCTTCCTCCTGGCAAGAGCCCACAGACACAGCTACCTGCCACACCTGCTACACCAGAAAACACAGGGCTTCTGATTCCCTCTGTTTTTCCAACCTTTGCCATTCCAGGGCTCTGGGCTTTGTGCTAACACCAATGGATAACACTCCATCTGGATCTGTGCTGTACCTAAGCCATCGGCAAGATAGCAGGAGCTGAAATGAGTGCAGGGCTGTCTGCTGAAGGGTTTCTCAGAGTTCCCCCTGTGCCTCTGGCCAAAGTGTCAGCCCTGTCCTGGGAGTGCTGCGTGCTGTTCCTTCCCTGCTCCGGGGTGTGGACCTGGGCCAAACTGTGCTGCAGTGCTGAAACCCCACAAACCTGTGGTGATTTTTGGCTCAGTGTTGCCCTGGCACAGTGGAGCAGATCTGACGGGATGGCTGTGAATGGGGAAGCCCTCAGGAAGGGAAATCCTGAAGCCCCAGCACTTTGGGAAAGATGTGGAACTTTCCCAAGAAAGATAGACTGGAGAGTGTTTTGAGATGAGCGATCAAGAGTCCTGACAGCTCTGCTGAAGTTTACCCTGGAGAATGGACAGCAGAGGAAGGCAGGAGAATCTTCAAATCCACAGAGAAGGTGGTGGATGGATCTTTGTGCCATGATCATGGTGCTCATCATGACTAAGAGGCTTCAGCTGCAGGAAGGAGGATTCAGGTGAGACTCAAGGAAGATCTTCCTGCCAGGAGACAGCTCTTCATCTTGTAAGAACTTTAAAATAGGACAGTGCAAGGATAGCTGAGCTACCTGAAACTGTAGGGCAGGCCTGTCTTCATCCAAAGTCCCCTCTAGTCTCCAGGTGATGCCACATCCAGTCTGAGATTCTGTGGTCTGCAGGGTCTCTGGTGTCAGGGTGAGCTGAGTGTCCGGAGTGGAGCATCTGTCCTTTGCAATTCTGTGTAGTTTTACAGTGCAGGCCAAGAGAGGACCAAGCTGCCATGTGGAGCATCCTGAAGGAGCTTCCTTGAGGGCAGAAAAAAATATCTGTGCAGATAGCTGTGCCACCCAAGACTTGTCATGATTTGCATTTCGAGAAGGCCGTGTATCTTGGGGGTTGTTGCTGTCAGGGCTTCACACTGATGAACCTTGATAGGAGCTGCCTGGCTCAGGGACTGTCCCACAGCCAGAGCTCTGAGTTTCCACAAGGCAAGACTCGAGGTGCAGAAGACTCTGCTGAAAGCAAGACCCAGGCAGGGCATGCCACAGTTTTATGCTGGAAATGTCCAAGCTCAGAGTGTAACAGGGAAGCAGAGACACCTCTTCTGGAAAGCAGGTACATCCCCATGCCATGCCATGCCATGCCATGCCATGCCATGCCATGCCATGCCATCCCATCCCATCCCATCCCATCCCATCCCATCCCATCCCATCCCATCCCATCCCATCCCATCCTCTCAGCCCCTGGTCTCCAGAGCAGTGAAGCCTGGCAGGGTCCCACCTTGCAGGGAATCAGCCCCTACTCTTGGTGCAAGAGCAGATGATTTCCAGCACATTGCCTGCTCTGGCTGTGCAATTGGGCTTTTGTAAGCTGCAGTATTGACAGAACAAGCAGTTAAACAAATAGTGTCTTCTGCTGTAACGTTTGTTATTGCTGGCCACAAACCACAGGCAGCCTGGCCTGGCTCCAGGAGAGAGAGCTGTGCAAATATCCCTCTGTTAGAAGTTACCTCCAAGATGCTGCCACAGCTTGGGTCTCCCAGAGAGGATGGGGAGAGAATGGTTTACAGGCAAAGGTGGATCATCTCAGCACTCTGCCAGGAGACCCTGAGGTCATGGAAAGCTGCTCCTGTGCTCCAGTGCTTCATCTTCTGCTGCTCCCAGATGCAAGCAGGAATTTTCAGACGACACATCTGCACAAATACACAGAAAGAAGGGCAGCAGGCTAAAGGAGGGTCTATGATGTGTTTGTTGCCAGTCCCTGTGGGCTCTGCTTTGAGGAGTGGCACCAGCAAAATGGCAAAATCCATGCCAGTTTGAGTTCTGTCACATCAAAAATCTTTTCCATGTTCCCTACCAGTATTTTGGAACTGACAGCTCATTGCAGCTATGACAATGGGTTCTGCTAATCAAAAAAAAGTCCTGAATATGGAGCTGTAGCACAGATTTTATATCTGTTTCATGCATTGGTCCTGTAAAGTAAAATGGTATTTGGTGCAGTCATTCTTGGTTTCCTTGTTTGTGCCCCTGACACTATGGGTGGGATGGGTGGGATGGGATGGGATGGGATGGGATGGGATGGGATGGGATGGGATGGGATGGGATGGGATGAGTGGAGAGAGTGCAGATGGACTTAGTCATCTGCCACTTCCTTTCTCTGAAGCAGCACAAGGCTCAAGGCTTCCTGCAGCGGTGCTGTCAGAGGCAGTGGTGCAGTTGTGCAGCCTGGGGCCTCCCCTGGAGATGAACTCACTGTCTGTGAATGACCATTCAGAGGGACAGAGGAGGAAATCCTCGTCCACAGCAGATATCTGAGGGTGGCTCAGATTTGAGCATGCTTGGTCCTTGCTGAAGCTTGCCCAGTTCTGCCATACCCATGGCTGCTGACAGTGTCGGGTGTCACAGTTAAGCCCTGTGCACTGAGGCAATGGTGTCAGGAGTGATGCAACTGCATCTTTTAAGACCAGATGCCCCAGTGCTGAGCATTTACCTTGATCTTCCTGAGGACCCGGCATCTTGCAATATCACATAATCACAGAATCATCAAGGCTGGAAGAAACTTTCAAGTCCAGCTGTCAGCACAGCACCACCACAATCATCCCTAACCCATATTTGCAAGTGTCACATCTGGATGCCTCTTGAACCCTTCCAGACATAGTGACTCTACCACCACCCTGGGCAACTTATTCCAGTGTGTCACTCTGCTTTCAGTGAAACTTTTTCCCTAATATCTAATATAGAATCTGAACCTCCCCTAGTGCAACTTAAGGCAGTTTCCTCTTGTCCTTTCACTTAAGACATGGCAGAAGAGGTCAACCCACTCCCAGCTGCACCTCCTGTCAGGGAGTTGTGCAGAGCCAGAAGGTCCCCCTTGAGCCTCCTTTGCTCCAGGCTGATCTCCTTTCCCAGCTCCCTCAGCCACTCCTGGTGCTCCAGACCCTTCCCCAACTCCGTTTCCTTCTCTGGACACACTCCAACCTCTCAATATCCATCTTGTCATGAGGGGACCAAAACTGAACCCAGGATCTGAGGTGTGAGTGAGAACAGAAGCTCTTTCTCGTATTTCTAGCAGGGATACAGCAGTGATGGAAGTGTTGGTGGTTGTGTGAAGGTCCAGTAGCCACCAGTGCAGAGGTGGGAGCAGGTCCCTGTGTGCCTGCACTGTCCCTTGCAGGGCTGAGTTTACCTTTTTGGAAGGCAAACTCCAGCCTTGCTCTCTGCACAGCTGCTCACTGATGCTGTTACTTCCTGTGCCCCTTGGGCTGATCTGGTGGAGCTCTCTCTGCTTGCTCTCCCTGTGCTGCTGCAGAGCTGGGACAGAGCAGAGGTGAGCAAAGAGCACTTTCCTGGTGGACTAAGCTTTCAGCCACAGCAGGTTTGTTAAACATGAGAGCCTGTCTGTCCCTAAAAATGGGTCTGATTTCAGTGGAACAGCTCAACCCACAGCTCCAGTGGATCCAGTTCCACATTCATGGTGGAGGAACAAGGAATAAGTGGTTTGTCTCCTCAGCTGAGCCATGTAGCAAAGGCTCTACTTTCCCATGCCTGAGGCAGCATGGGCTCCCTGACATGATTTTCAGGTAACAGCAGCACTTCCAGACGCAGATTTAGCACAGCCAGCTACCACTGGGTCACCTCTGGCTTGTAGCTTTCTTGGTGAGGTCTTTGCACTCTGTGCCCCTTACAGAGATGAACACGTTGGCACTTGTCAATGAGAAGTTCTGACTCTTCTGCTTTTCTTCACCCCATGCAGGGCAGCAGGATTGTTCTCCCATCCTGTGAAGCAGAGTCCTCTGTGTTTTAGTGGTTCTTTCCTTGCTCAGTGCATGTGGCCAGGTGGGAGCAGCTTTGATCATGATCACAGATCATGAGGAGAAAGGAAGAGAAAGATGGAAGAGGGAGGAACATGACTAAAATGGTGGGAGATGGAAGGAGAGACATGAGGATGAGACAGCGGGGAAGGTCAGAAATAGTCCTGGAAAGGCTCCACATCCCATCTCTATGGTGGAGAAGGTTCTACAACCCTCTTCCAGGACTTGTGGGCCCAGGACAGTGCTGGGAACACATTCCAAGGCACCAGCTCCCAGTGCAGCTCTGGGTGCAGGAGGTTGTTTTTAACTGAGTGCAGGTTTTCCCCCGCGTTTGTGCAGGACGCTCTCAGGGCTCTATAAATACCACAATGCTTCCTGTGGGCTCTGTGAGGAGGAAGCTGTTTCCCCGCTGGGGAGGAGGCAGCAGCAGGCTCAGGGTGCAGGCAGTGTGTGAGTTGGGGGGCAGGGATGGGGGGCACACTGTGCCACAGCCCCCCTCTTCCCCAGGCAGGACCGGCTGCTCCCGTCCAGCCCAGGTGGCAGCGCCAGGCATGGTTGCTCCACATTGGACTGGCCATACTTCAGCATTTCTAGAAAGCAGCATGTGGGAAAAGCCATGGGGGCTTTCTGGGAGTCGAGGCAGCAGGAGGAGGGTGAGCATTCAGGAGCTGACAGCAAGGTTCTGCTGGGGGCAGTCCCAGCCCTTGTCCGACTGAGGGGCCTGGGGTGAGAAGAGGCTGCTTTGAATGATGCAGGAGGAGGCACTCCTGGACAGAGGCTTTTAGGGTGGCTGCTGTGGGTTTGGCTTGCTGATATTCCTGACAGCCCTTGAGGAAGCATTGCTCCCAGGGGGGATTGTTCCCAGCCTACAAACTGGTGATGGAGGTACCTGGTGAGACATCCACAGGCCGCCCCGTGCTGTCCTCAGCAGACTTCAGGGTTTCTGGATGTTCTTTGGGGCTACACTGATGGGATGAAAGCTCCAGGCAGGTTCTGGACAGTCTCTGTGATCTCCTTTGTCTGCTTCCAGTGCTGCCAGCTCTTTGGCTTTGCACAGCTGTTCCTGCAGTGATGTCCAGGCTGTCACAGCAGCCAACCTGGGGCCTCAGGGGAAGCTGTTGCTGCTGCCACTGGGCTGTGTGGAGGAGTCTGGGCAGACTGGGGAAGGTGGGCACACTGCAGGGCAGGCACTGGGCCCCACTGTGCAGCCCGTGTTTGGGGATGTGTCCAGGTGGGAGCTCTCTCTTGGGAACCAGGGTGGTCCCGTGGTGGTGCTGCTGATATTTCAGGCTGCACTGCCCAGGTGAGCATGTGCTGGGATTGTGGGCAGCACCTATCTCCTCAATTCTTCTCCCCTGCCCTTCATCCCCCAGAGGCTGGGGAGATCTGCCTGGTCCATTTGTGGACAGCACAAAAGAAGTTTTCGTACTCTTCATGCCTCTCCAATACTTCTCCACAATATTTTGTACCTATTAAGCAGTGTTGCAGTCTGAGAGACAGATAAAATCCTGACAGCATTTTGAGGGACACAGATGTTTGGGTTCCTCTCTAATATTTTTGAGTGGCACTGAGTGGTTCAGAGCAGGGGCAAGGAGGCTTGCAGAGTCACTGAAGTGCTGGAGTCAGATGTCTCAAGGTCTCCAGCCCAGTGTCACACTTGGAGCAGGACTATCCACAACAGGACTGTTCCCAGCACTGGGTCAGGCTGGTTGTGCCTGCCTTACTTAGTTTTGAAAAATTCTGAGATGAGGATGGGATGAGGATCTCTCTTTCCATGTGGGCTGTTAGGTCACCCTCAGCCTTCTCTTTGCCACTCTGGCTCAGCCTCTTCCTTGGGCTCTGTGCTCTGGCTCCCTGGACCTGGCCCTCCCCAGTTTCCTCATATCCCTCCTGAACTGGGATCCACTGTTCCCTCTGTTCCAGGTGGAATCCCTTTCCTCAGCCTGCCCGGCACATCTCATCTCCTGCTCTCCAGTTTAAGGTTTGCTATATTTGCATGGGTGTGCTCTGGGCTCTCCTCCATCAAGCAGAGCCCAAGCCAGAAGGAAGCACCCAGCTGATGTTGCATGCCATTGCGAGAGGAACTTGCCTGAGGTTTTGCATTTGGGAAGCCCCAGGGCTCAACTTCAAAACAAAATTTGTGCTCACACAAGCTCTGGTCTCCAAGGAAGCTCCATTCAGAGCAGATGCCAAGCTGAGCCTGAGCTGTCACCTAGGAAAAAGGGTTTTGGGTGGAGACACTTGGACAGAAATGAATCTTTTCAGGCTCAAGAATAGATGGCAAAATACACCAAGCTAATTTTCCCACAATTTCCTTAAAATTATGCTCTAAATTATCTTTAAGCAAATTTGAGGATATGGAGGATATTTTTGTTGGACTGGAAGTGGCAACATTGTATTTACAGCTAAAAAGCAGACTTGACATGGGAACAGGGACCAGGTGAGGCAGGGGGGAGGAAGGTGACACATTTTTAAATTGAAAAACTGCCAGAATTGATATGTGTTGTCAGAATGTTTTTAAATTATAAGTACTGCATTTCCTAAGACAAGGGAATGTGGGAAAGT